>CM039125.1:29492428-29999518 GCA_022036555.1 Microstegium vimineum | reverse complement strand
AGGGACGTGTATATGATACAGCCCGAAGGTTTTGTTGATCCTAAAATGCTGGAAAAATATGCAAGCTACAGAAATCCATTTATGGATTAAAGCAAGCATCTCGGAGTTGGAATATTCGTTTTGATGAAGTGATCAAAGGGTTTGGCTTTCATCAGAATGAAGAGGAACCTTGTGTTTACAAGAAGGAAAGTGGGAGCGCTGTTGTATTTCTAATCTTGTATGTGGATGACATACTATTGATTGGGAATGACATTCCTATGTTGCAATCTGTAAAGACTTCACTGAATAATAGTTTTTCTATGAAGGATTTAGGAGAAGCAACATACATTTTAGGCATCAAAATCTATAGAGATAGATCAAAGAGGCTTATAGGATTAAGTCAAGAGACATACATTGACAAGGTGTTGAAACGGTTCAACATGGAACAATCCAAGAAAGGGTTCTTACCTATGTCACATGGTTATACGTTTCAGCGAGAAGCAGTGTCCTTCGACAGCTGATGAGCGGAAACGAATGAGTAAGGTTCCATATGCTTCGGCAGTTGGTTCCATCATGTACACCATGATATGTACTCGCCCAGATGTCTCATATGCTCTAAGTGTTGCGAGCAGGTACCAAGCCAATCCAGGTGAGAGTCACTGGACGCTTGTTAAAAACATTCTTAAGTACTTGAGAAGGACTAAAGATGTGTTTCTAATCTATGGAGGTAATGAGGAGCTCGTTGTAAATGGTTACACCGATGCTAGCTTCCAAACTGACATAGATGATTCACAGTCTCAAGATGAGATCAAAATGTGCAAAATACACAGGATTTGAATGTTGCAGATCCTTTGACAAAGTCTCTTGCACAGCCTAAGCATGAGGCGCACTTGAGGTCTATGGGGATTAGACATCTGAGAGATTAGCTCTAGTGCAAGTGGGAGACTGTTGGGAATATGCCCTAGAGCTAATCATGTAGATGATTATATTCCGATTGTATCCATGATTAATAAAGTGTTCTTTGAATATCCATTATAGACAACGAGTATTGATTGACGATTATGTGAATTGTTTGTGGAACTCAATTACTTGAATGGTTATTCTAATAGTTGTCCCTGGTCGGCATTCTTGTAAGAGCACACTTGAATATTAGACCAGCACATGTATTAGTTGATGGCTTATGTTTCACAAGTCATAGACATGGAGATGTCAAACTAATAATGTGGGCACATGTGAGACATGTAGGCTGGACTGACCCAACAAGAGAAAGTCTTTATTCATGTCATGTACGTTATGTCCTTAGACCTGAGATTGTGGTATGTACTCAAGATGTGAAACGATCTACTTAGAGATTATCAAACGCTACTCCGTTATTGGCTAGTTATAAAGGTGGTCCTTGGATGGTCGGGAAACATGCTGTGAGACATAGACAATCAAGATGGAATTTGCCCCTCTCTTCGTGAGAGAGATATCACTGGATCACTCATGTGATTGGATCAACAAATGCATGGCCATGCTTGGGTTAAGTGTTAACCCACGAGTTGAACCATATATCGAGTGGCGAAGGGAATTACTTGTACATGGTCATAGTGGTTCGTCTGATATGATCATAGCGTATGCATAGGAGTTGACACGTCTTGCTAGAGGCCGCTATCAACTATTGGTCGAGTAAGAGTACTTGGGCCATGTCTATGTATGCGTGAGTCCATAGGGTCGTACGCTTAAAGGGCAGGAAGCCTAATTCGGGTTGGTTTAGGGTTACTAATGGGCCTCCACCGTGGGAGCTCGTCAGGACGCCTATATAAGCAAGGGGTGGGCGCGAGGCGGTATTCATTCACGCCTTTTGGCAGCCGTCGTCGCCTCCCCACGCTCGCGCCTTTTACTCCTCGCGGACCTAGCAGTCCGGAGGCGCAACGCTTCCTCCCTGCACATGTGGGATTCCTCGGAGGTGTTGCATCTGGAGCACAAGGACGAACCGCGCGAAGGGGACGTTGAGACGGACGACCACGCAACTGCACTGCCTGCTGCGACGCGCACGACTACATCAAGTCGTCTTCCGCTGCACCTACGCGTCTAGTGGTAATCCCGTAACCTGTAACTAGCAGTAGATTCTGGTTTATGAGGTCGAAAAGTTTTGTTTTCCGGCTAGCGTAGCAACCTCGTATTCCTTCAGTGTTTTCTCTTGCAAACGGAGGGGGCGGCTGAGCATGAGATGGAGGCTGATGAGGTGGTCCAGCCATTGGCTGCATGCCACATGGCACGGTGGGGCCCGACGAACA
The DNA here is from genome assembly GCA_022036555.1 of Microstegium vimineum. NCBI lineage: Eukaryota > Viridiplantae > Streptophyta > Magnoliopsida > Poales > Poaceae > Microstegium > Microstegium vimineum. The sequence continues at coordinate 29,997,260 of CM039125.1, read as the reverse complement.
GGGAGTGGGTGCGGGCATCAGCGGAATGGGAGGGCGGTCTGCTATCGCATCGGGATGGTACAGAGGCCACAGCGCGGTCAAAGCTTGCGTCGGCTATAGACTGTAGTACTCCGTAGACAGCAGGGGAGGCACACAAGGTTTTTTATTTTTGTTTTTTTCAGTGATTTTCATCATTCTCTAATGTGCCGGAACACAGCTAAACAGCCGGAGCATGGAGGTGTCACGTGTGGAGAAAAATCACGGTAAAAGTGAATGGATATGAATGCGGTGAGTTGTTTTTATATATTTGGTGGCTTATTTTAAAGTCATGTCTCACAAAAAAAATTACAACAAAAAATGACTTTAAAACTATAGTTAGATTCTATTTAAGAAAGTTTAAATTAATAGCTGCTAGAAGACAAGTTTTGATTAATTTCACTAAATAGATAGTAGTAGTTAGTGTTCGTCCAAAACTATCATGAACTTTTTACAACTAAAAAAAGTAGCATAAAATACGATTGTATAATTTGGTATTCACCCATAGCAACACATAAATAAGTTTAAAAACATTTACATGTGTAGTAATCCTTTAAAGTTAAATTAAAGTAACATATGTGGCCGTAGGTTAATGGTTGAAAACATCAAAATATGCAGCAAAATAAATCTTTAAGGGTATAACCTTATGTCATCATATATATATTCCGTTGTAACGCTACGGGCAATTTTGCTAGTATGATAAAAAGAATGAAAAGACTTCTCTCTACTCCCATATGTTCCATGAATGTTTATCACTCTATGGAAATGATGAATAGTTGTTCTGCCGTAATTCCTTTCAAGTACCTAGTTTTCAACCTTGAATTCTCCTGAGTTTTTAGACATAACTGTTCTGACATAAGATTTAATCTGAACCTGAAATTTGTGGGTTGCAAATGCTTGAGCTAAGCCTAGGTAGTTGATAGGTATGATATGAAAAATATTAAAAAAGTTTGTATGACGAGAGCTTGAATTTCTACCACAACCATATATAGTGTAACAGAACCACCCAATTTATACTAGATTAAGTAAGAAAATCACCTGTCGTAACAGATGGTTAACCGACTTAACCTGACACAAAACGGTAGTCCGCCGAGTGTTCCGAAAAACCTCGGTAATTCCACTTTACAACCAGGATCGCATGATCAAGTAAATACAAATCATTTACACGGTGTTTTCAGCGGAAATAAATTACATTTGAGTTCACAGATAAATAATACAAGAGAAATTTTGCTCACAGACACGGCATAAACACGTATTTTATCGTTGGACACCGCCAACTCGAAAATATGTCCAGTACCATTATGAAATTGGGTTTTTTTGCCGTAAGACATTGCGCCTATTATTTTAATCATTTTTTATATTCACCGAGAGAGAACGTGAGAGAAATGATATTTTTACCCTCGTCCTCAACCTCCGGTTATTCATTCCTTTAGATAGGCAGCCATCGACCAAAGATGGGGATAGGGATGGCTGGGCACACTGACGGGCGATAGGGGCCCATGGTGACAACGCTTGGCCGCAGGGCGGCGCTCCTCATCCCCACGCAGCTGGGCATCCTCACCAGGCTCATCGAGAGGTGCTGACGCGCTGCAGTCCAAGCCTCAATGGTGCCATACCGGCCAGCCTCGGCGACCTGCCGCTGCTCGCGCGCCTGGACCTCGGCTTCAACGCCCGCTTCGGCTCCATCCCCGTCAGGCTCGCGCAGCTGCCCAGCCTCGTCACGCTCGACGTCAGGAACAACTCGCTGACCGGCAGCGTGCTCGCCGGTGGTAATGCCTCCATCCATTAGTCCGGCCCGCGTCGATCGATTCTTCAGAGCAATAAACAATAGGTGATTGATTTTCTGCTTTGCTTTATCCCAAGAACTGTCTGCCAAGTTGCAGGTCGGCTTCCCGTACGGGAACAACAGAGACCTGTGCGGCGACAAGCTGCCCGGGCTCCGCCCGTGCACTCCGACGGATCTCATCGACCCCGACAGGCCCTAGCCCTTCAGTGCAGGCATCGTGCCGCAGGTCACGCCCTCCGGCGGCGGCGATGGCAACGGGCGCGCTCCATCGACCGGGGTGCTCGCGGCAGTGGTTGTCGCCGACGTGGCCCTCCTTGCGGCCACGAGGTCAGCCTGTTCGCGCTCTCGTGGCGCTGGTGGTGCAGGCGGAGGGTCGCGGGGGGCTCGCCATCATCGATCTATGGTGGATGGTGCCGCACCAAGGCCGCGCCTTGGGCGGCGAAGGCGTCGACATCGGTGTTGGCGAGTACTCCAACGCCTGGGACCCGCTGGCCGGCCTGGGCTTCTTCTTCGGTGCGAACAGGAACAGCAGAAGGTTGAAGACAAGGTTAAAAATGTCATTTCTCCCAACTTCTCTCTCCGCGAATACATGAAATGATTAAAATAATAGGTGCGGTGTCTTATGGCAAAGAAACTCAATTTCATAATGGTACTGGGCATATTTTCGAGTTGGCGGTGTCCAACAGCAAATTATGCGTTTATGCGATGTCCGTGAGCAAAATTTCCCGTAATACAAGTATGAGTTTCAAAACCATTATTGAAAGCAATAGTGCTTTGAAACGATTATAAAACATAAGTTGAAATACATTGCTAGCTTATACTGACATCCTCCAACAACACCAATAAGATGACAGATAATATAAAGTCACCGAGCCCACCTATGGTTAGCTACACCCTTAGCAGCATGAGACCTTCACCTGCAACAAGGTGGGATAAACCCTGAGTACTCGAATGTACTCAGCTAGAGTTACCCGTCATAAACTAAAATAAATGACACACAGGATTATGCAAGGCTTTTATAGTAGTGAATTGGCTTGACTCATTTTGCGGAAAAACATAATAATTCTTTTAACCTTTAGTTAAATATGTAGCATCAACTTTTAATCATTATTACCTGTCATCTACATTAGCCACTAGTCTATGCCAAACAAGTTTATTAAAGCATGCAATAGATTTCATCATCATTCTAGGCTTTCCATTAACCGGATCACCAACATTAGTTTCATGGTCGTGTAAATGTTGTCATCACCCTAGTCAAGTGCTCTCTAACAAGGAGCGATGACGATTCGAATCGGATTCCTACTCAGCTGAGGGGGTCTTCCCTACACAAACCACACTCACAAGCCACGTGAGTTATAGTGTATCGGCTTCACGGTCGGAACGAGTTATCCTTCCAGTTAAGTCTAGGGCATGCGTTCAACATGACCAGACGAACGACAACAAAAACAGTCCTTAGCTGACCCGGTCGAGTCACCCCATCCAAAGTACAGAGAGTTTCCCACCGATCTTAGTTCCATTAACCATTCCGGCTATCATTCCAAGATAAGCCATATCATGTCATGAGGTTATTCACCTACATCTTGTGGGCAATGGGAATCACCCGACTTCTACCAAACTATGCCAACTAAACATGACTGACGCGTAATTGATAGGGTAACAAGGGTAGTGGTAATAGTAGAGTGAGAAAGGTATAATGCAACAACGGTTTCACCCAACTCCTAAACTTAATGCATCAATAATAATAACTTAATTAAGATTGCATTTGTAAAGATAGGAGGTTGGTAAAGCTCCGGGGCTTGCCTGGGAACCAACACTAGGTCAGTGCATGTTAGAGGAGACTCGATTGACGAGCATCTCTGATCCCACATGTTACTTTGATGGTCCTTCCATCTTCTAGATCCATCCACCATCACCACCTTCAGGTTAGGTCCAATCATCACGTCCTTCACGTATGCAATTATCGTACCTAAATGAGATGCGAGATGCATGTGCATGAATATGAAGAATGGTAACACGAGATACATATATACAACCATTCAAGACAAGCTCAAGATCATGAAAGGCATAAACAAGCAATTAGAGTTATTCATCTAATTATAACACGAGCATAGCATAAAGGAGAGAAACACATCAAGAGTGACATACTATTTAATTTAAGTCAAACCATGGCAAATATTCATCCATCAAGTTTACTTTATATATTAAACTACCAAGAACAAGTTAAAGTAATTAACTCATACATGCAAGTTCAGGACAAAAACAAAGCAGTCACGGTTTTAATCATAACTGGAGTTATACTAATCCAACAAACATTATTCTTATATATTTGGAAAGATCATTAAGTTGTCTACAACTTTCTTAATACCAAGAAAAGATGATTTAATAGATAAACAACTCAAATTAATTTAAGAAGTCACCTCTATCCAAAACAGGGACAGATTTGGTAACCCTTATCAAAACTGCTATAACTCAAGATCTACAACTCTTAAAAATATGAATCAAGACAATATGAAACCTTATGAAACGTTCTACAATTCATTCCACATCAGCAATTCATGATTCATAATTTAAGTTAGTCAAAAAGCACTAATAAACGGATCTGTCTAGGGAGATGGGCAGATTCCAATGCCAACTTGCAAAATACATATCTCCCAAACTAATAGGGATATGACCACCAAAATTTAACACAAGATATATAATAATATTATATCCAACTTTGGTATTCATCACACATGTTAACATTTATTTACTAAAGACTATGCATGCAGCCAAAATAGTAATATTTCACACTTGTTATTTTCATAACTCACAAACCACTTAACAAACGGCCATGAAACTTTAACTAAACATCATTCATCAAATAAGGAATACACCATATTTATTTCATGATTTTTGGAGCAATGCACACCGACGATAAATATTTAATCTACACAAAGAAGCTTCTAGAACAGCAGCACAATAATCATTTTTATTGCAATTAAAAAAAATTGAAACATAAAATTCAATTGATCTAGTGCCTAGAGAATTTCATAAGGATTCCGAAAATTCCTAAATCGCATCCATACGATTTTCCTACGATTTTATATGATTTTTCAGATCGCTGCAGAACAAAGGGGATTAATTACGAGAATAACTAATTAAAACCAAAATACCACTTGCACAACTGGACCCTGCACATTTACCAAACTAATTAAAGATATGTAAGTAAATCATTGAGTCATAAAACATTTGCATAAAAATCCACTAAAAAGCTTCAGTGGACTAGATGACCCTTTCTGCTTCAGCGTCGGGGGATTTCTCGAGACGGAGGAGGAACCGGCCGGGGATTGCTCGGGATGGGGCTGTGGCCGTTGGAGAGGAGCAGCATGGCCTCTTGGCCATGGCTAGCAGAAGCCCTGCTGCGCAGATGCGGCTGGCACGACATCAGCGTGGACACAGCCGGCCTCGCGAGCGGACTCGGCCGCGGGCAACCGGCTCAGCCGGGGCGCGGCTCGGCAGCAGACGCGCGGGGCGCACACGTGCCCGCAGGCGGCCAGCGCGCGGAGCCCAGCTTCTCGGGCGCCGAGGTAGAGGGCCAGCAGGAGCAGCGGCGCGGCGGCAAGCGCGGGCAGGCGCGCAGCTCGCGCGCAGGGGCGCGGCCCAGGGGCCTACTTGGCCATGGGAGGTTGGAGGAAGAAGGGAGAGCTCATGGGGAGGAGAGGAGCTCTGCTGGTGAGGGAGATAGAGGAGAGTGGCGTGAGGGAGGGGGCTCGGTTCCCCTTTCTGCCGAGATAGGGGCAGGGGCCGAAGAGCAGGTGGCGCGGAGGGCCTTGGCATGGGCGCCAGATGGAGCGCGGGACGGTGCCCGATCGGCCATGACCAGATTTTATTTTCTTTCCCTTCCTTCCCCACCAAATTCATTAATTGCCACCGTACAATGGGGGAAATCCCGATTTCTGGTTTTCGGATTCCAAACCGGTAACTCGAAAGTTCATCTGAACATAGCGTTGCGGAAATCTCGTCGAATCGAGCAACTTTGCTTTAAACGCTACAGTCAAATTCCAAACGGTTTGCAAATTATGTGTTCCCGCAGAAAATCTCGCGGGTACCGAAAACTGGCGTTTTGGACGTTCTTCAGACATCTGTTTCACTATTTTTAGCTCTGATCGAGGTCTCGACGGTTGAACGGAATTTGTTCGCCTTGATCCGAACTACAACTTCTCTTCAAGTTGCGTCGACATGCGAGATCTCCAAAATGTCGGTCAAACCCGATTAAAGCGTCGTCGCTTGCGCTCGGATTCGGGTCCGGGATATTTTCCGGGCATTTTCTCTGTTTCCGGTTAACACGAACCTTTCACGACTTTTGTTGTAGAGTTCATCTAGAGTATTTCGGGCAAGGTCGTGAGACTTGGTTGAGCTCGTATAATTATATCCGATTTATAAAGTAAACCAGTTAATTATAAAAGTTGTCATTTCATGTGACATTTTAATTCCAAAGTTCACGAAACTTTTTCAATAATTCATATAGATAGAAATAGAGATAAGGAACATGAAATAATTACCTTATCATATATTCCCGATATATGAACTAGGGTCTCTGATCATCGGTTGATCCGATTTAATTAGGCTTAATCACTTCTTAGCCCATGATTAACACCGAGGGTGTTACAGCCCTCCCCCCCTTAAAAAGAATCTCGTCCCGAGATTCAGAACGAAAGACTTTTAAGGGAAGAGAAACACGTCACCTATCTTCCAATACCAGCGATAGCACTTGGCTATATAGCTTCGAGCATCCAAGTGACGAATCTTGTCGACCACTTGGTGACATTGGCCTTTTATAGAAAGTTTTTGTTTGAAGAATTTTCTTCATTGATTCCCACGAAGCATTGTTACTTTGGAAGGAACTCAAATTAGCAACTACTTCACTCTATAGATATCGTAGGTGGTTCAGAGCATAACAATCACTCATAAACAGCCTTTCTTCTAGCCACTGTAGCATATCCATGTGAAACTTGCACTAACTTGCAACTTCTGTTTCATATTGATGGCTTCCTGCTTACCCACAAGTCCAGAAAGCAATCCACAGATGGAGCATCTAGAACGTACTTTCCATAAGAGATGATCTCATGAATAGGTAATCATCCTTTGAGACTACGAGGAGCCGACTAACTAACAAGAATGTTTAGGTTAGTCGTAACTTGCCCAATTTTTCCTCATGGTCAACCGATGGAAAGCTACATAATGTTCCATGCATGCAGTTCTCTGTCTATGATGACTACACTGTATCATCTGAGTCTGTTGAGAGAGTAGCGAATGTGATAGCTGACTCTGTCGCTCAGCAGCCTTGTTGGACATCCTTGAAGGAGATTCTCGCTTCTAAACGACAATACTTATCAAGGGTGAATTTGATGCAACCTCTTGGGTAAAACACAAGGAAGGCACCAACAACAAGCTATAGTGGAAACCCACCGTGCTTTCGCTGCGTCACTTTGATCGCTGACAATGGTGCTAACAAGGTTGGGAGAACAACAAAAGTTGTAAACTTTTCCCAAACTCGAGATACCGTACACCATCAAGTAGGTGGATGAACTTCCTACATGATGCAACTGTAAAGCACCTTGGATTGAATTGCACTATAACATAGTAGTATTGTTGGACTACTTTTGATATTAAATGCAAGACCTAATGTCAATGAACAACTCCAAAATCTGTTGTTTGACACTTTTCAAATTGTTTGTGACTCGCCATTGCACAGGTTGAATTGTACAACATCTTCACCCATCAACCATTGTTGACATGCGAAGGTAATAGTAAGTCACAAAAGGGTGTAACTAGCCTCCTAGAGGGTTTCCAAAGACTTATCCAAAGGCAACACATTGGCGATGTTGCTAGTCTTGGCACTAATTACAACACATTCCTTTAAAAAGGAGGAAAGATTGCAATCCTCAGGGAAAATTGTAGACCCAATATATCTTCGTTCTTAGTTTCCAACATCCGAAATTATTTCGTGATGGTTTGTGAATTTTGGTAGGCACATAGGTTCAAAAGTACCCTAACTACTTGACCAAAATTCATCTCCAACACACAATGTCTGGTTATCCAAACAACATCCATTAAAACTTCTCGGTGTTGAAACTGTAGCAACCAACCGACAAGACATCTGTCATATTCAGGCTTCACTCAACTCAGCTCAATCCAACTTAAGACATTGAAGTACCCTAAGCGATAAAGGAGCTCATTGAGTTCAGAAAACCAATCATGTTCACGCCTCTAACCTATTGCTTAAAGGCAACATAATTAGCGTCGTGAAATCCTGATAGATTTATTGTTCTCCCTTGCTTCACACATTGTGGTGCGTTCAACACTTTTGGACTCTTCCGGCTGTAGTAGCATTCTCTTGCTAGAGTGAGAGGTTAGGGGTTCTCCTTACATATCTTCCAGAAAACCACCATAACTGTGCATTGAGATACCAACTGACAACACACAAGTACTTGTTTTGTGTGGATTATCTTTAAAGGGAATAATGCATACCCTACAAGAAATAACAATCCAACAAAAACAAAGTACCTCTACTGAGTATCCTTTTGTGCTTCATACCATAGGATTCTGAATAAGGAGCAGTGCTTGTATTGCTGACAAGCATTGTTGTCTTTGCTTAGCCTTGTTCTATGAGACATAGCCTTCATAGCTACTAGGGAGTGTTAATTAACAAGAATTTAACATTCCCATGGATATCTATTCAGTTGTCTCTCAACCCAAAAAAAACTCCAAGGATTTGACTATTGTAGGAGTCAACACCTCCAAAGATACTGGGGTATGTTGTTAGACGCCATCAACATCAGCAATCAAGGGATCACTTTTGAGAAGGCTGATTATGACTGTATGATTAACTTGCCGAGGGATATCGAGAACTCGAATCCAAGGATCATAAGCACAAGATGACTTACTCTAGAACATAGCATTTCTAGGAAAATCTTGTCCAAGATATAGATATTCGGATAGGATTTGGAAGATAACCAAGGAGAAGCGCACAAGAAAATATCACATCGGTGTAATTTTCGCAATGGATTAGGACTAACCACTCCCGATACCAGCGAGTGCCGAGCAACCAACTCGTGTTGGCCGCCACAAGAGGCTCTCGGTTTCGTCGCGGCACCGTAGAATGCTCATCATAACACCATTACCAAATATACACCAAAAGAGAAATTTCAAGTGACACAACGTGGGTTGTAAAAAATAAGCACCACACAAACAAGGGATAGCAAGCGAAGGTAGTCACAAGGTTAGGAATCAACAAGGATTCTTCCAAGGTAAAGACGAGGCATATGAGAAACAAGGGTTGACACATGTAGACAAAGGAGCGTTAGATTCTTACTTCGAATCCACGTACGACCTGGGTTTACCAAAGATATTACTTAACCAGATATAAACAAGGAGATTAGATCTTGTTGAGCAGCAACAGGAGATCGAGATAGATCAACATCCAGAGATATAGATTAGCTGGAGATCAACAAGCAAGAGTCAAGGGATGGAGTTGATACAAGGATCAAGGATCTAGCTGATAAAGAAATGTTATAACCTCTTAGGAAAAAATTTCAAACCCAGATAGATAAAGATCAACATGACACTAATGGTGATATGGCGTAAAGAGATCTAACAGAGATTAGGTCTTCACACACAAGAGCACAACATTCACAACAAGCAAGCACTCAAGGGAACTGGGCCTTAGTTTAGGAGACAACTAAAGCATAGCCACCCAACATCAAAGACTAACAAGCGCACCTACCGGTTTCTGCTTCTAAGAGAGAGAACCTGATTGGAGATGATAAACATGAGATTAACACCACTTGCGAGTTGATCTAAGAGAAACCTATTCGACACTCGTATGCTTACCGAGGACACGTGAGGGGATAACTATTTTAACAACTAGGTAACAACACGTCCACACATACATCATGATCCTAAGCAAGCATTTAGAGAATCAATCACTTTAATTTAAGCAACCAATAGCAAGCACAAAACTTCACACGTACAAACATTCGGCTATTCTAATCATGACCACACATAAATATGCAAGCATGGTGATTAGATGTTCGACGTTCTATCTTTTAATTTCTTTACTAAGGAGGTGTAGGTCTCTTCTCAGGTGGAGAAGACAAGTTTTAACTTACATATATCAAACTTGTTTTTAGGCATGCATGACATAGCAACATGGTTACGTTGACATGTTCCATACAAGCAAACCATCTGATCATATTAAACTTACTTTGGTTACTAGGTTGGCAACATGAGAGGATGAACGAACTGCATTACATAGAAATCAACATTCCTACTAAAATGACAACAATTAAGATACACCCTAATCATGCTGGCAAAGTTATTGATTAGCTTTTCAATGGTTTACATACGTTTATCAATTTACATATCTAGCAGGATAGAATTGATAACTGTTATTGCTAGTATATACACTATTACAACACAGAGATATAGTAACACCAATTTATGTTACTATAGCTTCAAAAAAAGTGTTACTAGCTCTCTTTGTAACACATTTTTATTTGTGTTCCAATTCCCTATGTTACTATAGATTAGTTTCTTGTAACATATTTACTTATCTACAAGATCATTTGTCTAATGTTACAATATTTTTTGTTGTAACACTTTTTTATATATAGTAACACTTTACATTATGTTAAGAAAAAACCCCCAAAACAAAAAAATTGCTTAAACTAAGATTTGATCTCACAACCTCATATATAACACTAAGTCTTCCTACCATTAGACCACACAATCAAATATGACTATGCATTACGTGATATCTTGTTATATTAGTGTGTTCTGGTCTTATACTGAATATTTTGGCTACTAAATGAACTCAAATGAAAAAACTTTTAACTACAAAGTTTTTAATCTTGTCAAAAACTATAACTTTGGTATAGAATATTTCTCCATCTAAGATAGTTTAATTTTTTTAAAAAAATTTAAATATAGAAAAGTGATTATAAAACAAATATTTGAGACCCTAAACAACTTCAAATAAAAAACTTATCAACAATGAACGAACATGTAGCTTAGATCAGCCACTATAATTTATGAATTTTAAATTTTATAAACTTAAAATACATATTTAAGACTTCAAATGACTTAAAATAAAAAAAATAACTACAAAGTTGTAGACTACACTGAGAATTATAAACTACATATAGACCATGTCAATATATAAAATTATTTCATAATTTTAAATTCCAAAATTTTAATATGAGAATTTATAATACTATTTGAGATTAGCTCGTAAAATTATTTTTCTAGTAGTGCTAACAGCCTTAACGAGACTTAGGTGCGAAGAAGGTCCAGATGTTATATTTTTCTGTAACACATGGATTGTAATATTATTATGTGTTACTATAGAGTATATATTTGTAACATAATTTGATATGTTCCATTTATGTGTTACAACATAGTACACTTTTGTAACATTTTTCTTGTAACATTAATTTTGTGTTACTATAGTTGTTGTCAGTAACACATTTTTATAAAAAAAATTATTTTGTGTTACAACTAAAATTTGTAACATATATTTTATGTTACTATAAAATTTCACTGGAACACGTCGATAAACATGTTATATAAAAGTGTTACAATATCCTTGTTTTGTAGTAGTGATAGTAAGCTTCTAGATGATTCATTGCAGCTTAAGCATTTCATTATAAGTTTACTATAACACTCATGATTTTAAACATGTGTACCAATTTACTAACCTTAGCAAGCATGTTACTAGAAAGTCACGACAATTTATTTTCATCTATGTGACACATATAGTTCTCATATTTATCTTGGCATGAGATTAAATGTTGACATAGTTTTAAAGCATAACTGTCTAGTAAGACACTTACACAACATGTTCAATAGTATTAACTTACTATATGATATGACACCACTTAATAGGAACTAAACAAGGTATTGTTTTGCATTCTAGCTTCAAGTTTAATTAAAGTTCGAAAGCACCTACTGAGGACAAAAGTTATTGCATGCAAAACATTTTCATAGAACAAGCTTTTATTATTTCACTCAGTAAGGCAATTATCACTCTAACCATACAACATACAAGACGATATTGGATAACAGTTTTATAGTTGCATTAAGTAGAGTGTTTGAAGACAAGCTAACCAAAATGGTTTAACCCAAGTTGGACATTCCTAGCTCATGTAAAGCATTCTAAAGATCAAGTAACATGGTCTAAGGAACATCTCTCTAATTTCAAACAAGAAACTAGCACATCATCTTGATCATGTTACTTGTCATTAGAAGCAAGGATGAGAAAAGCATAGGCATACAAGATGCAACAATCATGATTATGCATGCTCGTCCTATTCGTCCTCACAAGATTGCCAGCCTGAGGCGACAATCACGTTCTATGTCGATGGCATAACGCGCACTCTCGATATATAGCTAGTCGTTACTAGCTCATACGTATTCGAGGTTAGTGTACCTACAGAAGATTTTCATTTCAGCCCATCCCAACAGTATGAATATTATGCATTGCTAAAATTAAATCCAGTACTCTCATACGTACACCCCCGAGTATACATATGAAGCACCTGTAGCCAGTTCTTCATCCTAATGACGACATCGTCATAACAGACGGCACTCCCACACAAGGATACCTTCTCATGAACGTGTGTAAACAAGATCATGGTCCAACATCATATAAGCATTCCCCTAGATCGGCAGTGTATCCGATCATGCTCTCACAACTCACCTTACTTTTGGCGTAGTGGCAAAATTGATCCATAAAACACCACTCAAGTGAGTGACCCACATACTATTCCAACCTGTATGGACAGGTAAATAGAAATATGATGCAATCCCAAGTCAGTACTTAAATAAGCCACCTAGAGTCCTAAGTGAGGCATAACTGGAGGTTGTCGCTAGCATAGTTTTGTAAATTAGTTTTGACAAACCTGCCTACATCTAAATTTTTAGTCCAAATAGGCTTTTAAAAACAAAATTTTGGTTTGTAAATCCAGGTAAATGACAGTATTATACTTAACCATGCTCCGATACCAGCTGTAACAGAACCGCCCAATTTATACTAGATTAAGTAAGAAAATCACCTGTCCTAACAGATGGTTAACCGACTTAACCTGGCACAAACCCGGTAGTCCACCAAGTGTTCCGAAAAACCTCGGTAATTCTACTTTACAACCAGGATCACATGATCAAGTAAATACAAATCACTTACACTGAGTTTTCAGCGGAAATAAATTACATTTGAGTTCACAGATAAATAATACAAGTATGAGTTTAAAAACCATTATTGAAAACAATAGTGCTTGAAATGATTATAAAACATAAGTTGAAATACATTGCTAGCTTATACTGACATCCTCCAACAACAACATTAAGATGAGAGATAATATAGAGTCACCGAGCCCACCGGTGGTTAGCTACACCTTTAGCAGCATGAGACCTTCACCTGCAACAAGGTGGGATAAACCCTGAGTACTCGAATGTACTCAGCTAGACTTACCCGTCATAAACTAAAATAAATGACACCAAGGATTATGCAAGGCTTTATAGTAGTGGATTGGCTTGACTCATTTTGCAGAAAAACATAATAATTCTTTTAACCTTTAGTTAAAGATGTAGCATCAACTTTTAATCATTATTACCTGTCATCTACATTAGCCACTAGTCTATGCCAAACAAGTTTATTAAAGCATACAATAGATTCCATCATCATTCCAGGCTTTCCATTAACCGGATCACCAACATTAGTTTCATGGTCGTGTAAATGTTGTCATCACCCTAGTCAAGTGCTCTCTAACCAGGAGCGATGGCGATTCGAATCGGATTCCTACTCAGCTGAGGGGGTATTCCCTACACAAACCACACTCACAAGACACGTGAGTTATAGGTCACCGAAGACACTATTCAGGTAAAGTCGCGGGATGAACAGGGATCACGATACTCAGGGCCCGCCCGGAAGCCAGCAAGTGTGAAGGTCTTAAATCGCGCCCTATGCCGAACCCCGCCTCGCATCAGCACGATGTGTCGCTGCCCAAACCCGGCTCAAATATTGTATTGGCTTCACAGTCAGAACGAGTTATCCTTCCAGTTAAGTGTAGGGCATATGTTCAACATGACCAGACGAACGACAACAAAAACAGTCCTTAGTTGACACGGTCGAGTCACCCCCATCCAAAGTACAGGGAGTTTCCCACCGATCATAGATCCATTAACCATTCTGGCTATCATTCCAAGATAAGCCATATCATGTCATGAGGATATTCACCTACATCTTGCGGGCAATGGGAATCACCCGACCTCTACCGAACTATGCCAACTATGCATGACTGACACGTAATTGATAGGGTAACAAGGGTAGTGGTAATAGTAGAGTGAGAAAGATATAATGCAACAACGGTTTCACCCAACTCCTAAACTTAATGCATCAATAATAATAACTTAATTAAGATTGCATTTGTAAAGATAGGAGGTTAGTAATGCTCCGGGGCTTGCCTAGGAACCGACACTAGGTCAGTGCATGTTATAGGAGACTCGATTGACGAGCATCTCTAATCCCACTTGTTACTTTGATGGTCCTTCCATCTTCTAGATCCATCCACCATCACCACCTTCAGGTTAGGTCCAATCATCACGTCCTTCACGTATGCAATTATCGTACCTAAATGAGATGCGAGATGCATGTGCATGAATATGAAGAATGGTAACACGAGATACACATATACAACCATTCAAGACAAGCTCAAGATCATGAAAGGCATAAACAAGCAATTAGAGTTATTCATCTAATTATAACACGAGCATAACATAAAGGAGAGAAACACATAAAGCGTGACATACTATTTAATTTAAGTCAAACCATGGCAAATATTCATCCATCAAGTTTACTTTATATATTAAACTACCAAGAACAAGTTAAAGTAATTAACTCATACATGCAAGTTCGGGACAACAACAAAGCAGTCACGGTTTTAATTATAACTGGAGTTATACTAATTCAGCAAACATGATTCTTATATATTTGGAAATATAATTAAGTTGTCTACAACTTTCTTAATACCAAGAAAAGATGATTTAATAGTTAAACAACTCAAATTAATTTAAGAAGTCACCTCTGTCCAAAACGGGGACAGATTTGGTAACCCTTATTAAAACTGCTATAACTCAAGATCTACAACTCCTAAAAATATGAATCAAGATAATATGGAAACCTTATGAAAAGTTATACAATTCATTCCACATCAGAAATTCATGATTCATAGTTTAAGTTAATCAAAAAGCACTAATAAACAGATCTGTCAAGGGAGATGGGCAGATTCCAATGCCAACTTGCAAAATACATATCTCCCAAACTAATGGGGATATGGCCACCAAAGTTAACACAAGCTAGATAATAATATTATATCCAACTTTGGTATTCATCACACCAACAGAATGTTAGGAATATGCCCTAGAGGTAATCATGTAGATGATTATATTCCGATTGTATCCATGATTAATAAAGTGTTCTTTGAATATCCATTATAGACAACTAGTATTGATTGACGATTATGTGAATTGTTTGTGAAACTCAATTACCTGAATGGTTATTCTAAAAGTTGTCCCTGGTCGGCATTCTTATAAGAGCACACTTGAATATTAGACCAGCACATGTATTAGTTGATGGCTATGTTTCACAAGTCATAAACATGGAGATGTCAAACTAATAATGTGGGCACATGTGAGACATGTAGGCTGGACTGACCCAACAAGAGAAAGTCTCTATTCATGTCATGTACGTTATGTCCTTAGACCTGAGATTGTGGTATGTACTCAAGATGTGAAACGATCTACTTAGGGACTATCAAACGCTACTCCGTTATTGGGTAGTTATAAAGGTGGTCATTGGGTGGTCGGGAAACATGCTGTGAGACATAGACAATCAAGATGGAATTTGCCCCTCTCTTCGTGAGAGAGATATCACTGGATCACTCATGTGATTGGATCAACAAATGCATGGCCGTGCTTGGGTTAAGTGTTAACCCACGAGTTGAACCATATATCGAGTGGCAAAGGGAATAACTTGTACATGGTCATAGTGGTTCGTCTGATATGATCATAGCGTATGCATAGGAGTTGACACGCCTTGCTAGACGCCGCTATCAACTATTGGTCGAGTAAGAGTACTTGGGCCATGTCTATGTATGCGTGAGTCCATAGGGTCGTACGCTTAAAGGGCAGGAAGCTTAATTCGGGTTGGTTTAGGGTTACTAATGGGCCTCCACCGTGGGAGCTCGTCAGGACGCCTATATAAGCAAGGGGTGGGCGCGGGGCGATATTAATCCACGCCTTTTGGCAGCCGCCG
The DNA here is from genome assembly GCA_022036555.1 of Microstegium vimineum. Taxonomy (NCBI): domain Eukaryota; kingdom Viridiplantae; phylum Streptophyta; class Magnoliopsida; order Poales; family Poaceae; genus Microstegium; species Microstegium vimineum. The sequence continues at coordinate 29,981,109 of CM039125.1, read as the reverse complement.
TCGCCTCCCCATGCTCACGCCTTTTGCTCCTCGCGGACCTAGCAGTCCGGAGGCGCAACGCTTCCTCCCTGTACGTGTGGGATTCCTCGGAGGTGCTGCATCTAGAGCACAAGGACGAACCGCGCGAAGGGGACGTTGAGACGGACAACCACGCAACTGCACTGCCTGCTGCGACGCGCACGACTACATCAAGTCGTCTTCCGCTGCACCTGCGCGTCTAGTGGTAATCCCGTAACCTATAACTAGCAGTAGATCCTGGTTTATGAGGTCGAAAAGTTTTGTTTTCCGGCTAGCGTAGCAACCTCGTATTCCTACAGTGGTATCAGAGCCGTTACTGCCTCGTTATAGGTTCAGATCTAAGCATATGGTGATATGCGGGTTTTATGATGAATCTCAGACTTTGATTCATGTCTTGCTGCGATGGTATTGCATCAACCTACTCGTACCGGTCGGAATTCCGCCATCCGAGTTAACAGATACAAGTAAATCCAGTCAGGGCGAGTTGGAGATCAATTAGATTGATCGAATTGAAACCTAGGTCATAAGTCGGGCGCATGTGATGCGCGTCGGGAGTAGATGCGATCTATGTAATCCCAGTCAGTCAATTTTAGCTGATGAGATCAGTCTGATGAGATTTTTCATAGTGATTCCATAGATGCGATCTATGTAATCCCGCTTGGTGTTCAGGGACCGCCGTTGCTATCTGTCATAGCGCCTAGAATTGTTCTACGCCTAACTCGTTTTTGCAGGAGTTGATGTGGTTGGTATGGCCTATGTGATTGTATGTAATTTTCTTGCCTGCGTGACATGTAAGCAACACGGCTGGAGCCATATGTGTTGTCTTTTGATGTATTGGCCTGCGTGCCATCTTGTGATCTTGCGACTATGTAATTAGTATAGCTTGCGGTAAGATAGTTCTTGGAGGACTTATCACAAAAAGGATGTCACACGTGGATCATGGAGATGAAGATCACCATGATGGACAAGATGATGGAGATGGAGATCACCATTATTTAAAGGGCCATACCAAGTCACTATGTGTGAATGTGATTCTCATTTTGTTCTACTTTTGTTGTTTGCTATTATGTTTTGTCTACATGAATATGATAGTAAAGTAGAATGATCCCTCAGCAATGTTTAAGTTGAATGCTTCCCCAAACCTTGCACTGTCACGTGTCTTGTACGATTGGTGGTGGGTCTATGAAATTAGAGTGCCACTGATTTTCCTTGACTAGACAGGTTCATGTCGGACACTTACAAGCAGAAGGTTTGGTTACTTGAACAAGGTTGTCCTAACAGTTAGGGACCTTGAAGCATGGGGAGGTTGAGCGTAGCATAGAGATGCTGCCCAACAACAAGAGTCATATGTGATATGATTAGCAAAGTGTTGCTTACCGATCTACCATGTCTTCTAGCGGTGATGCTAAAGCTCACTAGTTGACTTGTTAGTTGTGGGTCTTGAATCACTAAGTATCAATTGAGGGATATTGATTTTAGTGGGAGTATGTTTTATTCTGATATAATTTACTCCTTCATGGATACATTGTCTTAGTATTTTGCATTACTTTTGTTGTAGATGGCTCCCAGTAATCAACCATTTACTTCGCGATCAATTCTTGAGAAAGATAAGTTGAATGGAACAAATTATGCGGATTGGATCCGCAACCTGAGAATTGTTCTCAGGGCTGAGAAAAAGGAAGATATTCTAGACACCCCATTACCAGATGAACCTGATGATAATGCGCCTGCTGCAGAGAAAACCGCTTACAAGAAAGCATGTGATGCTGATCTTGAAGTGGGTTGCCTCATGCTTGCTTGTATGGAACCTGATCTACAGATGCAGTTCGACAACAATCATTCAGCGAACGATATGATCGTGGCGCTTAAAGATATGTTCCAAACTCAAGTGCGGACTGAAAGGTTTAATGTCTCTAAGGCGCTTGCAGAAACCAAGCTGGCTGAGGGCGCACCTGTAGGTCCATATGTAATCAAGATGGTTGGTTACACTCAGAGGTTGGAGAAGCTAGGCTTCGCAATTGGCCAAGAGTTGGCAACTGATTTCATTCTTGCGTCTCTTTCCGCCCAGTTATGGAAACTTCATCTCGAACTACCATATGCATGGGGCGGAGAAGGGCTTGAATGAACTATGTGGCATGCTTAAAACAACAGAAGCTGATATCAAGAAGGCAGCAGGCAGTAGCCATGTGATGGCGGTCCAAAATAAGCCTAACTTTAAAAGGAGGGCTGGGTGGAAGAAGAAGGAAAAGGCTAAAGATGAGATCTCTAAGCCAAACCCTCCTCCTGCACCCAAGGATAATGGACCAGCTGCTGAAGCAATATGCTTTCATTGTAAGGGGAAAGGTCACTGGAAGAGGAACTGCAAGCTGTACTTGGAGTCCTTAAAGAAGGATGGCAGTAGTAAAGGTACTCCCACTGCTTGTACACTTGTCATTTATGTTACAAATATTTTTCTCGCTGATTCTTACATTAACTCCTGGGTATTTGATACCGGATCGGTTGCTCATATTTGCAATACGATGCAGGGAATGGTAAGAAGTAGAAGCACGAGAAGAGGCGAAGTTGATTTCCGCGTGGGCAATAATGCAAGAGTTGCTGCGTTGAGCATTGGGACGATGCAACTTCACCTCCGTCAGGATTTATCATGGAGTTGAATAATTGTTATTTTGTTCCTAGTTTAAGTCAAAACATTGTGTCACCTTCATGTTTGATGAAGGATGGTTATTCATTTGCGAGTAAAGACAATGGTTGTGTGATCTCAAAGAATGACATGTTTGTGGCTTTTGCATCCATTGTGAATGAATTGTTTATTTTAAATCTTGATGATACACCTATCTGTAATGTTAATGCTAAAAGGCCTCGGCTTAATGACTTAAGTTCTACATATTTGTGGCATTGTCGTTTGGCTCATATAAGTGAGAATCGCATGAAGAGGCTCCATGATGATGGTCTTCTAGCTTCGTTTGATTTTGAATCATACGAGACATGTGAGGCTTGCCTACTAGGCAAGATGACCAAGGTTCCATTCAAAGGATTTCCTGAGAGGGCGTCTGACTTGTTGGAACTCGTACATACTGATGTATGTGGACCAATGAACACGACAGCTAGAGGTGGATTTCAATACTTCATAACTTTACTGATGACTTTAGTAGATATGGATATGTCTACCTAATGAAGCATAAGTCTGAAACATTTGAAAAGTTCAAAGAATTTCAGAATGAAGTAGAGAATCAACGTGGCAAGAAAATTAAAGCCTTGCGATCTGATCGAGGAGGCGAAAATTTGAGCCATGAGTTTAGCAATCATCTAAAGAGTTGCGGAATTGTTCCATAGCTTACGCTACCTGGAATGCCTCAGAGAAACGATGTGTCCGAGCGACGTAATCGGACTTTGTTCGACATGGTTCGGTCTATGATGAGCCAGTCAGACCTACCACTCTCATTTTGGGGATACGCTCTAGAAACAACCGCTTTCACATTGAATAGGGTACCGTCTAAGTCCGTAGTCAAGACACCATATGAGATATGGACTGGTAAGAGTCCCAGTTTGTCTTTTCTAAAGATTTGGGGTTGTGAAGTTTATGTCAAACGACTTATGTCAGATAAACTTACACCCAAGTCGGACAAATGCTTTTTCGTGGGATATCCAAAGGAAACTTTAGGGTATTACTTCTACAACCGATCAGAGGGCAAAGTGTTTGTTGCTTGGAATGGTGTTTTCTTAGAGAAAGAGTTTCTCAACAAAGAGAAAAGTGTAGAAAAGGTGTATCTTGAAGAAGTTCAAGATGAGCCAATAGGAGATAACTCTATGAGTGATGCTAATGTAGCAGAACAAGTTGAGATACCTGTGGCAAGAGAAACACCACCACAACCACGAAGGTCAGCAAGAATCCATGAGGCACGTGGGGAAGTGTTGTTGTTAGACGATGACGAACCTGCAACGTACGCGGAAGCAATGATGGACCCAGATTCCGAGAAATGGCAAAGTGCCATGAGATTCGAGATAGATTCCATGGGAGACAATCAAGTTTGGAACTTGGTTGACCCGCCTGATGGGGTTAAACCTATTGAGTGCAAATGGGTCTATAAAAGGAAAAAGGATATGGATGGAAACATTCACGTCTATAAAGCTCGACTTGTTGCAAAGGGTTTTCGGCAAGTTCAAGGAGTTGACTACGACGAGACATTCTCGCCGGTAGCGATGCTTAAATCTATCCGGATCATTCTAGCAATTGCTGCTTATTTCGATTATGAGATTTGGCAGATGGATGTTAAAACAACCTTTCTAAATGGAAATTTAGAGGAGGACGTGTATATGATACAACCCGAAGGTTTTGTTGATCCTATTAATGCTAGAAAAATATGCAAGCTACAGAAATCCATTTATGGGTTGAAGCAAGCATCTTGGAGTTGGAACATTCGTTTTAATGAAGTGATCAAAGGGTTTGGCTTTCGTCAAAATGAAGAAGAACCTTGTGTTTACAAGAAGGAAAGTGGGAGCGATGTTGTATTTCTAATCTTGTATGTGGATGACATACTATTGATTGGGAATGACATTCCTATGTTGCAATCTGTAAAGACTTCACTGAATAATAGTTTTTCTATGAAGGATTTAGGAGAAGCAACATACATTCTGGGCATCAAAATCTATAGAGATATATCAAAGAGGCTTATAGGATTAAGTCAAGAGACATACATTGACAAGGTGTTGAAACGGTTCAACATGGAACAATCCAAGAAAGGGTTCTTGCCTATGTCACATGATATACGTTTCAGCGAGAAGCAGTGTCCTTCAACAGCTGATGAGCGGAAACGAATGAGTAAGGTTCCATACGCTTCGGCAGTTGGTTCCATCATGTACACCATGATATGTACTCGCCCAGATGTCTCATATGCTCTAAGTGTTGCGAGCAGGTACCAAGCCAATCCAGGTGAGAGTCACTGGACGCTTGTTAAAAACATTCTTAAGTACTTGAGAAGGACTAAAGATGTGTTCCTAATCTATGGAGGTAATGAGGAGCTCGTTGTAAATGGTTACACCGATGGTAGCTTCCAAACTGACATAGATGATTCATAGTCTCAATCAGGTTTTGTGTTCACAATAAATGGTGGTATTGTAAGTTGGAAAAGTTCCAAGCAGGAGACGGTGACTGATTCTACAACAGAAGCCGAGTACATTGCAGCTTCTGCCGCTGCAAAGGAAGGTGTTTGGATGAGGAGGTTCCTCATTGAGCTTGGTGTGTTTCCAAATGGGTCCGGCCCATTGAATATACATTGTGACAACAATGGGGCGATAGCGCAGGCTAAGGAGCCAAGGAATCACCAAAAGAACAAACATGTACTGCGGAAGTTTCATCTTATTCGAGAATTCGTCGGTCGAGATGAGATCAAAATGTGCAAGATACATACGGATTTGAATGTTGCAGATCCTTTGACAAAGGCTCTTCCACAGGCTAAGCATGAGGCACACTTGAGGTCTATGGGGATTAGACATCTAAGAGATTAACTCTAGTGCAAGTGGGAGACTGTTAGGAATATGCCCTAGAGCTAATCATGTAGATGATTATATTCCGATTGTATCCATGATTAATAAAGTGTTCTTTGAATATCCATTATAGACAACTAGTATTGATTGACGATTATGTGAATTGTTTATGAAACTCAATTACCTGAATGGTTATTCTAAAAGTTGTCCCTGGTCGGCATTCTTGTAAGAGCACACTTGAATATTAGACCAGCACATGTATTAGTTGATGGCTATGTTTCACAAGTCATAGACATGGAGATGTCAAACTAATAATGTGGGCACATGGGAGACATGTAGGCTGGACTGACCCAACAAGAGAAAGTCTCTATTCATGTCATGTACGTTATGTCCTTAGACCTGAGATTGTGGTATGTACTCAAGATGTGAAACGATCTACTTAGGGACTATCAAACGCTACTCCGTTATTGGGTAGTTATAAAGGTGGTCATTGGGTGGTCGGGAAACATGCTGTGAGACATAGACAATCAAGATGGAATTTGCCCCTCTCTTCGTGAGAGAGATATCACTGGATCACTCATGTGATTGGATCAACAAATGCATGGCCGTGCTTGGGTTAAGTGTTAACCCACGAGTTGAACCATATATCGAGTGGCAAAGGGAATAACTTGTACATGGTCATAGTGGTTCGTCTGATATGATCATAGCGTATGCATAGGAGTTGACACGCCTTGCTAGAGGCCACTATCAACTATTGGTCGAGTAAGAGTGCTTGGGCCATGTCTATGTATGCGTGAGCCCATAGGGTCGCACGCTTAAAGGGCTGGAAGCCTAATTAGACTAGGTTTAGGGTTACTAATGGGCCTTCAACGTGGGAGCTCGTCAGGACGCCTATATAAGCAAGGGGTGGGCGCGGGGCGATATTAATCCACGCCTTTTGCTCCTCGCAGACCTAGCAGTCCGGAGGCGCAACGCTTCCTCCCTGTACGTGTGGGATTCCTCGGAGGTGCTGCATCTAGAGCACAAGGACGAACCGCGCGAAGGGGACGTTGAGACGGACGACCACGCAACTGCACTGCCTGCTGCGACGCGCACGACTACATCAAGTCGTCTTCCGCTGCACCTGCGCGTCTAGTGGTAATCCCGTAACCTATAACTAGCAGTAGATCTTGGTTTATGAGGTCGAAAAGTTTTATTTTCCGGCTAGCGTAGCAACCTCGTATTCCTACACAGAAAACATCATTTAACACATGTTAACATTTATTTACTAAACACTATGCATGCAGCAAAAACAATAATATTTCACACTTGTTATTTTCATAACTCACAAAGCACTTAACAAACGGCCATGAAACTTTAACTAAACATCATTCATCAAATAAGGAATACACCATATTTATTTCATGATTTTTGGAGTAATGCACCGGCGATAAATATTTAATCTACACAAAGAAGCTTCTAGAACAGCAGCACAATAATCATTTTTATTGCAATTAAAACAAACTGAAACATAAAATGCAATTGATGTAGTGCGTAGAGAATTTCACAAGGATTCCGAAAAGTCCTAAATCGCATCCATACGATTTTCCTATGATTTTATATGATTTTTCAGATCGCTGCAGAACAAAGGGGATTAATTACGAGAATAACTAATTAAAACCAAAATACCACTTGCTGCACATTTAGGAAACTAATTAAGGATATGTAAGTAAATCATCGAGTCATAAAACATTTGCATAAAACTCCACTAAAAGGGTCAGTGGACTAGATGGCCCTTTCTGCTTCAGCGTCGGAGGATTTCTCGAGACGGAAAAGGAACCGGCGGGGGATTGCTCGGGATGGGGCTGTGGTCGTTGGAAAGGAGCGGCATGGCTTCCTGGCCATGGCTAGCAGCAGCCCTGCTGCGCAGATGCGGCTGGCACGACATCAGCGCGGACACGGCCGGCCTCGCGAGCGGACTCGGCCGCGGGCAACCGGCTCAGCCGGGGTGCGACTCGGCAGCAGACGAGCAGGGCGCACACGGGCCCGCAGGCGGCCAGCGCGCGGGGACCAGCTTCTCGGGCACTGAGGCAGAGGGCCAGCCGGAGCAACGGCGCGACGGCAAGCGCGGGCAGGCGCGCAACTCACGAGTAGGGGCGCGGCCCAGGGGAGAGCTCATGGGGAGGAGAGGAGCTCTGCTGGTGAGGGAGATAGAGGAGAGTGGCGTGAGGGAGGGGCTCGGTTCCCCTTTCTGCCGAGACAGAGGCAGGGGGCGACGAGCAGGTGACGCGGAGGGCCTTGGCATGAGCGCCAGATGAAGCGCGGGACGGTGCCCGGTCGGCCATGACCGGATTTTATTTTCTTTCCCTTTCTTCCCCACCAAATTCATTAATTGCCACCGTACAATGGGGGAAATCCTGATTTATGGTTTTCGGATTCCAAACTGGTAACTCGAAAGTTCATCTGAACATAGCGTTGCGAAGATCCCGTCGAATCGAGCAACTTTGCTTTAAACGCCACAGTCAAATTCCAAACGGTTTGCAAATTATGAGTTCTCGGAGAAAATCTCGCGGGTACTGAAAACTGACGTTTGGACGTTCTTTGGACATCTGTTTTGCTATTTTTGGCTCTGATCCAGGTCTCGACGGTTGAACGGAATTTGTTCGCCTTGATCCGAACTACAACTTCTCTTCAAGTTGCGTAGACATGCGAGATCTCCAAAATATCGGTCAAAGCCGATTAAAGCGTCGTCGCTTGCGCTCGGATTCGGGTCCGGGATATTTTCGGGCATTTTCTCTGTTTCCGGTCAACACGAACCATTCACGACTTTTGTTGTAGAGTTCATCCGGAGTATTTCAGGCAAAGTCGTGAGACTTGGTTGAGCTCGTATAATTATATCCGATTTATAAAGTAAACCGGTTAATTATAAAAGTTGTCATTTCATGTGACATTTTAATTCCAAAGTTCACGAAACTTTTTCAATAATTCATATAGATAGAAATAGAGACAAGGAATATGAAATAATTACCTTATCATATATTCCCGATATATGAACTAGGGTCTCTGATCATTGGTTGATCCGATTTAATTAGGCTTAATCACTTCTTAGCCCATGATTAACACCGAGGGTGTTACATATACATGCTTGGTAGATTAGGAAAACATTCACTATCATATTTACTGCTTGTATTTGCATTGAGTTTTGTCAAGCTTTGTTGACCCTTAGAGACTTTTCATGTTTTTAAAATCAAGATCACGTACACTCCACTCATATATGCTACTTCTATCCTAGAGGTACGAATCCACATATATGTCATTCATATCCACCAGAAAAATGCTCTACTCCTACCTTGGGAGTAAGTAACAAAAAATATCCCAGTTCTCCACCTATTCATATATTTCATTACCACAAATATAACTGCTCTAAAGATTTCCTAAGGTGTGCGGACAGGGTACACTATGAAGTTTTTCGAGGGGCTCGCTGACAAGCAATAGACATTACGGATCTACAGGCAAGTGATATACAAGGTATCCTCTCGATAGTACACACCCGCAGCGGTAGCCACCCTGGCCATACCCCGCAACCAGCTCGGCAATGCCAACTTTCATGAACTATCAACATGCGAGAAAGTAACCCTCATACTTGACTAAAGCCAGAGCCATATAGCTCTCATGGTCGTACGATTGTCCTGGGGTAATCCACTTACAGAAATATCCCTATGAGTAAGAACACAGGTGTGAGTTCCTGATGTTCCACCTATAGTCCACGTTGATAAAAAGTCATCTTTTATCGTTATTGCATATACCATTAGTCAAGTTACATGATCATAGTTATTCATATTAAACATTAGCATCAATACTACCCAATGCATAACCCATAGGTAACAAGAATTCATAGATACAAAAGCTATGGAAAATCACTAGGGTTGCCAAGGTAGACACATGCAAGCATGATTAAATGATTAAAGGTGAATAGGTAACAAGGATGATCCTATGTTGTACTTGCCTTAAACACTTGCTTAACTCTCACACCATCACCTTTGAGCCGTCACCTTCTGATCTTCAGCACTCACAAGCAATTCTCGTTCTACTCGTAGCAAACACCACACATAGACAACATACAAACAAATAAAAGAGACAACTAAGAACAATAGACCACACAAAAGAAAGCAGTCTATTAAAAAAGAGCTTGAAGCTACGATCGAGAGAACACAAGAAACACTGATAACGGAACTATCGTTGAAAACAAACAACCATCATGAGTTTTACTTTATTATAAAGAAACAATTACATGCTTTATTTATTTTAGATAACTAAATAATGGACAAGTTACTACTTTAGAGTAAATAAATCATATTTGTACTTTAAAAATATGTTAAAGGTAATCATATTTTATTTATAAACATCATCACATAATTTATTATGCAAGTGAAACATTATCTTTAAACATGTGAGAGCATCTAATTGAAATTAACATGCATATTTAAACAAATAAAAATCACAACTGTAAAGTACATTAATGTTCAGATTAATCATATTAATGGTTGTATATAAAACATCCAAGTATAAAACATATATATTACTTTTAATTATTAAACTAGTGGCTACTGCATTAATCAATTTAATATTTGATAACATATAGAAAAAATATGACATGATAAACATTAGCACTATCTTATAGGTCATATCGATATGAATTTAATGCAACTTAAACAATGCAAAAATATATTGAACTTAAATTGTTTTTAATTAATTAACGAGCTATTGAATAAACATTAATGAATTAATATTTAAATAAACGAAAATTTATAATTAGGTCACATGAAAAACAGTAACACTATGACATAGCGCACGACGAGACGCAACTTGAACGGAGCGAAACGGAGTTAAAACCAAGAAACGGCGGAGGAAACGAACGGGTGGCAAATTCGTAAATTACGCTGTCTTGTTGTACCTCTGTCTTCTTCCCTTCTCATGTACGGACGCAGCCACGCAGGAACTCTGATGCTGCTGCTCGCACGCGATGGGGAGAAAGGGCAGGGCCTCAACTGGGACCCCAAGGGCAGCCGGTGGGTGCTAGTCCATGACGGCGTGGGGCCGGGGTAGGGCAAGCTTGGCACCAGGGCGGTGGCCGATCGAGCGGGGCGCTGCCTGACTGCCCTGCTCAAAGCACAGCAGGGGCACGCAGAGGTGGAGTCCGCGTGGTAGGGGCGGAGGGGTGCGGCCGAAGGGCGGCCAGGAGGCAGCGAGCCATGCTGTGCTGTGGTGGATGGTCGGCGATGGCACCGTAGGATTGCTACTCACGACGAAATAGCAATTTGACGAGAACAATAAATGGATCAGATGCGGGCCATGTAAGGAGATTGGCAGGATCATGACAGGCGATTGCCGAGGAGAGTCCAGCTGCGGCAACCAAACATGGCAGCGAAACTTGGAAGCGGCCGTGCATTTGATCTGCAGGTCATGTAGGGTTGACCTTTCGTTGGTTATTTATAAATGTTAAAAATATAAAAGTAATTTTTAGAGAATGTCTTCAGTACTGTTTTATAAATAGTTCATTTTTTCACTTAAATGAAGTTAAATGTTTTCCTGTATGAACTGATTAGATAAAAATGTGATATTTTTTACGCTAGGTCTGTTATCATGTGTAGAAGCTAGCAAAAATTTATAATGCTATGTTTCTGTGTAAAATTTAAGGGTTATATATTAAAAAGTGATTCTGTTATTTTCTTAGATAATTTTCTATGGTAAACCTGTGCAAAGTTAAATCATGAAACTTTTTCTGTGGTATAAAATGTGGTATGTCACAGGACAGAAAGGATACTAGTAGTTCAAGTGCTCTTTTCTAAGTTTTTCTTTGGAAAATCTTGTAGAAAATAATCTGGGTGTGTTGATAATAGAACTTTCTTGATAAATATGTTTGTAGGTAAAGAAGCTGATAAAAATGTTAAATAACCTGTTTCACCCTGTTAGACAGTGGGTCTAGTTCAAAGTGCTTTTTCTGCTTTTCAATTCATCTTTTTGTAGCTGTTGTTTGGTAGCTTGCATGCGTGTGAATTCTCTGCAGTAGTATCCAGTGGGCTTGCTCTGTCCAATGTAATTTTTGTAGACTTTTCTGAGTGGTCTATAATAGGCTTGCTATGTAAAGTAGAAACTAGGGAAAATTGCTTAATTAATCTAGAAGTAATTGTTTGGGTGTTTAATTCTTGTTCAAGCATCCTCCCTGCATCCATGGTTTAATTATATGCATTGCAAACATTCAGGATCGATAAAGGAACCCTAGGTGTCACTCCCAGAAGAAGAAGTCGCTGAACGAGGGGTTCCACGAGCCCGACACTAACCTCCCGAGTGCCATGACCATCAGCCTTCCACCTTCACTCAAGGCAAGCCAGAGTATTTTTAAGCCTCCCAGTATTTTTAATTAAGCTACTTGAGTATTTTATACTGTGATGCATTAGGTGATAGGAGTTGATTGAATCCCTTTTGAAATTGCGAGGTTTTTGGTCTTTTGGTCTAGTTCTTTGAGATTGAATTCTTCTTCTTCTCGAAGTCGGCTTCGAAGCTTTCCATCATCATTAATTTCGCAGATCCATGATCCGAAGAAGAATGTTGATTTCATCGATTTCGTCACCTTGAGGTCGTGGTCCACCAAGCTTTCGAGAAAAATTTTGCCGAAAGCCCCTACCTGGCGTGCCAGCTATCAATGTTTTACCACCGATAGCCTGCCACGGGGTTACCCGAGACAGTTGTTCGTGCCTCGGTAAATAGTGAAGTCTTGGTGGTTGGACACGTAAGGACACATGGTTTATACTGGTTCAGGCCCTCGACGTAGTCGAGTAACAGCTCTACATCCAGTTGGGTCGCTCGTTTATTGCTCTGGTCTCGTAATATAAGGTGTTGCGTGTCGCTCTACGTATCGGGTGTTACGTAGTATGTTCATATGTTTCTGGGTGGTGCCCTCACTAGCTCTTTATAGTCCAGGATCTGGTCGAGGGTTGCTTCTAATCCTACTCGGTTACAAACTCAGAGTCCTAAGCTATGCTTCGGTCTTGTCACCGTTACCGAGTAGAATCCGGGTTCGTGTGTTCGTCTCCCTTCGTGGGCCGAGTGATGGAGGCCCAAAGCTCTGGAAGCCGGTCAATGGGTACCCTATATAATATCCCATCGACAATCCCACTTGATGCATTAGCTCCCTTGATTATTCAATTACCTACCTTGTTACACTGATAATAAAAATAGAAGCAACCGCTTAGCCTGCTTAGAAGAAATGGTTACATTTATATTTGATTCGTATTATCCCAAGGGGGTAGTACCAATCACGGTTGGCTATATGTGCTATGGTGGGAAAGAACCAGAAAGTAGTAATGAAATGCGGTCAACTGGAAGGTAAGGACACCAAGTGGTATAGACTTGGGGGCAGTCCGTCCATTGGATCGTATAGGTTTGTATACGATGGTGGCCCTCGTACATCTTTGAATGCACCCTTTCGCATAGGGGCTGGTGAGGATTCCCGACCCCAAAGCCGCTTAGACTCTGTCCGGGCTGTTCTCAGCCTACTGCCGCACCCACTAGTTTGGAGATACGACCTGCCCCGTGGTGGCCAACTCATTTCTCCAATTGGGTGGACTACTCTGAGTTCGCGGCGGTTACCACCTGGACAGTCTCAAACGGTGAACCAATGCATGGACCCGACGGGGAAAGTGTGGGCGTGTGTTAAAGGTAATCTTGCCAGCTGGTTGTATATCGATTCGAGTCGCCGCCTCCCACCGGATAGTGGGAGATTATGTTGAGCTTCACCATGGTAAAACTCCATGTGACATCGATGATGGTTCTACTAAAATATTAACAAATGAACATGATATGGTATTATTCTATTGTTTGATTAGATCAAGTGAGTGCTCTAGTACAGATGCAAAACCTAGAGATAAATAATAGGATAAAAGATGACTGCTCATTTAATCATTAAAATGAACTCCTTCATTTAAGTGTTTCCGCAAAGTAAAGCATAGCCAACTCCAGATAAAGCCATGCATATCCTTGGTGTCTTTATTTTCAGTTAGACGGGTAAGTCTAGCTGAGTACATTCTCGTACTTAGGGTTTATCCCGTTTGTTGCAGATGGCCAGGTATACTTTGGCTATTGTAAGCACTGTCTCTATCCCGTCGAAGGAGAGGAGGAGTAAGCCCTGGACAGGGTCTTCTACAAGCTCATCTTTTGTTGTTGATGGACATGGTCTCCTTGACACCCATATGTTTTAAAAGTTTGTGTTAGTGTGGAGTAAACTTCGGAAACTAAATTGAAACAATGTTTCATTCGGCCACATGTGTTGTGGCGAAAGACTTGTCACTTTATTTGGAACCAAATGTTGTAATAACTATTTGTTTCGTACTTTAAAGTTATTTCCGTTATTTGCTGGTTCGTTCGAATGTGTATACTTGAGTTTGCGCAATCTTGGTCGGATATAAGATTGAGAAATCCTTCGAGATTTCTAGACGACTAGGATTATATGGGCTCAAGTGCTCTTAGTGGAAGTTAATTCGGCTACTTTAGTATTTGATCTCTTATAATTTGGGGTTCTGCCACAACCCATGGCTTGTAAATTTCAGTAATATTTTATATATTTTGTGAGCTTAAATTGGGTTGTCATCAATCACCAAAAAAGGGAGACTAAAAATGCAATCAAGCCCTAATATGGTTTTGGTGTTGATGGCCACTTAATTTAAGGGCTAATGAGATTTATCGAGATGACAAGCAGGGAATCATGAAAGGAGGATGTAGTACAGATCATGGAGGTACCCCAATTATAATGCTAGCTATTTAGCTCATGAAAGCTTAAGTCATTCACATTTTGAATATTGAGTTTAGGAAAAGTCATACTATTAAGGGGGGTTATAGAATAGTTGGTCATATGTTGAATCAAATGCTCATATTCCAACACTGACATCCTCATACTTAGCCAAGTCACTGGCCAAAATTATGTCCACAACAAAGTGACTGGGCTAGGGCAGCAGTGCCGCCCATTAAGGCTGGCAGTGCCACCCTTTAAGTTCACCAAATGTTCTAGAGTATAAATACTAGTATGAATGGTCACAACCTTAACCACTTCATTTCCCTTCGTCAACCTCAGTTCTAACCATTACAGACAGACCAAGCTCACATCTCTCACTCCCCATTGTTGCTCCTTCACCCTCCAAGCAAATCTTCGATTCCAACTAGCAAAATTTGAGAGAAAAGACAACAAAATACCATTAGAGATCTACTGCTTTCCAAAGTCTGAGAGCATTTGGTTCACGTTTGACCGGTGGTTCTAGGGTTTGTCACTCTTGGAGCATGCTCCTAGCTAGCTAGGCGTCACCCTTGGGCTTGTCTCCTTCGTGTGGCAGTCTAGGGAGGTTGGTAAACATCTTGTACAGCTAAGAAATTATACCCCTCTCTTCAAGGATCTGGTTCCTTGATTTGAGAACGAGGGGGAGTTGCAAAGCTTCTTGCCTTTGTGGCTAACTTCAACAACGTGGAGGTAGGGAAGCCTTTGTGGCGAGTTGAACCACAGAATAAATCATTATGTTTACTGTGCTGATTACATTCATATAACTATTGCATAGACATTGCTAGGGTTTGAGGTTCTGATTTGAGTTAGTAGGCGATTTCTGTGGCATCCAATCTTCGAGCTGGACTTTACCATTCTGTTGAAATATTGAGTTTACTATTGCGAAATTTCAACTCCATATGATTTATTTCTAAAGGGCGTCAATGTCGTCCTATAGGAGCGGTAGTGCCGGCCTCTGGTCTGATAGCGTTTGGAGCTAAATTTTTACAGGCCTATTCACCCCCTCTAGACTTCATAACCTTTCAAAATATCCTACAAATATCAATATCAAAGTTTAATTGATAATTTTAAATTTCAAAATCTATAAACTTAAAACAATATTTTTTGACTTTGAACTGTTTCGAATGAAAAACTTCTCAACAACAAAGTTAGTATATCGAGTTGGCAACTATAATTTTTGAATAAGTTTATCTTCATCCAACTTCGTATAAAAAAGTTATAAAATATTTTTATGCAACTATTTCTAGAGACGTTGAGATGGGCCTCTTTGATGCCCGCCTCTATTAATCTGTTTCAGGGGCAGATTCTTAGGATGCCTTCATCTATTAACATTGATTTTTAGATATGGTCATCTTAAGATGTCTGTCTCTGTAAATTGATTTATAAAAATAGATGTCCTGAGGAGACTTTCTCTATAAATCAATGATCAACAAAGGTGGTCTAACTTAGGATGGTTGTTTCTGTAAATAATTAATATTGTTATTAGAGGGGTTTGTCCCCTAAAATCATTTTTGTGGTAGTGATGATCATGCATGTATAGGGCAAATGATCAATACGATAGTTTTACTATATATGTCAAATTTTATAACAAAACATTATGATGTCCACTACTGTGAGTGGTTGGCTCAATCTTCCATATTATTTGTCTTTAGTTCATCAATTGGTAAGCTATTATACATGTTGAACCTCATGTCTCATTTTGCTGCCAATTCCAGTAACTCAGGTCAAAACCATGTACGTTCATTCAAAGTCATGGTCATATTATGAGAGTATTAAATATTCGTCTACAGAAAACATATAGACATAACACTACCGGACTCAGCTCCTTTGCCGAGTGCCTGCGGCACTCAGCAAAATCCCCAAAACACTCGACAAACTCTTTGCCGAGTGCAACACTCGACAAATGACACACGACAACAATGTTAACGGTAAAGAATTCTTTGCTGAGTGTTTTTTGTCGGGCACTCGGCAAAGCATTTGCCATGTGTACTGCGACACTCGGCAAAGCAAAGCGACGCTCGGCAAAAAAAAGTGCACGGTAATGTCCGTTGATGCGGTGACGGAGGGTTTGCCGAGTGTCAAGTCAAGCACTCGGCACAGGGTACAAGATTTGCCGAGTGTCGTTGACTGACACTCGGCAAATGTCAACCCATTTGCCGAGTGTCCCATGCAGGGCACTCGGCAAACGTTACTCCTTTGCCGAGTGTCCCCATGTAGGACACTCCGCAAAACTTGAGCTTTGTGCTGAGTGTCTTCGTCATGACACTCGGCAAAGAAGATGCACTCGGCAAAGGGCCTTCCCAGGTGCTCTGGAATGGTTCCTTTGCCGAGTGTCTTGACCATAGCACTCGACAAATCATGCCAGAACCTAGCTTTTTATTTGTTTTTTCAATTCCATCTAGACAAACAGAAGATATATATCACAAGCAACACATATATCACAAATAACATGAATCACATCAAAAACAACACATAGATATCACAAACATCACATATATCTCACAATATGTGACAATTCATCCATAAT
Source organism: Microstegium vimineum (assembly GCA_022036555.1). Classification (NCBI taxonomy): domain Eukaryota; kingdom Viridiplantae; phylum Streptophyta; class Magnoliopsida; order Poales; family Poaceae; genus Microstegium; species Microstegium vimineum. The sequence goes on along the minus strand of CM039125.1, from coordinate 29,964,274 downwards.
TCAACATGATAATGCATCCACAGTTCACAAAACATCCATAGTTCAATCCAAAGCGGTCACGACAAGGGTCTAGGGTCACGAGGCCCACAACCTGATCTCGGCGATGCTCCCAAGCCCGGCAAAGCTCCCAAGCCCGGAGATCCTCCCAAGCCTGGCGAAGCTCACAAGCCTGGCGATCCTCCCAAGCCTGGCGAAGCTCCATAGCCCGGCGAAGCTCCATAGCCCGACGATCCTCCCAAGCCCGGCGAAGCATTTGATGCCGCCAATTGATTCTGCACAAAGTAAAAGAGGTTGCATGTGTTACACAAGTGAACTATAAGATTCTAACATTCGAAGTATGCTAGGTTACAAGAGCTATTGTGCTTTGACCACAAGCATAAACATATAAACAAAAACATTCATACTCACAGGAGTGCCAAAGTACATAGGTCGAGGTGGAGGTGGACGTGGAGGCAGCTCCAAAGCCAGAGGAGCCATACCCTAAGCGGCGCCAAGGCTCTGCATGTACTCAATCATCTTCGGCAGAATCTGATGGTGGAGTACTCGCTCTTTCGCCACCGTCTGTCGCTCAACCTCCGCCGCCTGCTGATCAGCCTCCATCCTCGCCTCCAGCTCCTCCCGTCGCCTCCTCTCATCCTCCAGTTGGGTGTCACACCCCAAAATTTCACATTTTGGGTTGTGCTTAGAAAACACTAAATAAAAGAAATTATTTCTATGTTCATATAAAAAATTCCAAGATTTTTTTGATTTGCACAAATTTAGTATAGGAAAAGTGAATTTATAAACTTTTCTAAATCAATTTGATAGACTTTAATTGTTGTGGTGGTTCTTCATTGCTTGTTTTGATGCATGTGAGTGTTTAAAGTTTTTAAAACGCGTTTAGTAAGTCGTTTATCGGTCTCTGGCTCCTCTCTATCTTTTTCTATAATCAAATTCTTGTTCTCAATCTTAATCTTTCGTTTGGACATTCCCAGGATCCGTTGTCTCTTGATCCAAATGATTCCCTTGAGTTCACAATTCATCAACATGTCTCTAAATTCTTTCCGGGAATTTTTCTGAATTTTTCCAGACCTTTTTCCTATTTATCTACGACCAAATTCTAATTTTTAGATGCTCCAAAATATCTTTTTATGAGCTCCAACCACTTTATTTGAGTTCATCATGTTCCAAAGTTCGTCCAAGAATTTCCCCCAAATTTTTGGAGCATTCGGAGTATTTTTCATTGCTTAAATATTAATTCTGGACTTTTCTGGAATTATTTTATTCACAAAAATAATTTATTCCGAAAATAAATAATGAAGACCTCAATTTTCCCACAAGCCCTCAAACCCATGGCAATAATCCTCATACATCACAAAAGCCCAAACATTTGTTTACTAATGGGCTTTGATGATTAATTTGGCCCGTTAGTAAATGTGGAGGTGTACCATCAATTAGTACCATATCGCTAGTTGATGTTGAGGTGGAGAGTCTCCCTCCCTATAAATATGTACCCACCCCCTTGACCAAAGCACACCACATCTACCGAAGGGGAGCCCCTAGTTTGGAAATACCTAATGGTAGACAATCATATGTTTTCCTACTCTGTCGTTGTCGTGCTGCCTAGCTCCAACCGCGGTGCTCTCCGACCGGCAAATCCCTTGGTCCGGCAAAATCCCTCCTTGCCGCACGAACGAGCAGCAGCAGCATCAGGGTTCCTTTTTCGTCCGTACAGAAGTGAAGGATGGAGACAAGTGTAAATAGTTACGAGCTTGCCATCAACGGTATAATCTCCACCGTTTCTTCGTTGTATCTCCGTTTTAGTTCGTTCAAATTGCGTTAGAATCGTGTCACCGTGCTCTACGTCGTAGTGTTAATGTTTTTCTTGTTGCTTAATTATTAATTTTCGTTAGTTTAAGTATTAATTTAATTAATGTTTAACCAATAGTTGTTTAATTAATTTAAAGCAAGTTAGATTTTAACTCTGTTTTGAACTGTTTAAGTTGCATTTAATTTATGTTGCCATGACCTATATATTAGTTGTAACGTTTATCATGTCACATAACTATAGTTAAATATCAAATTATTAATATACTTGCAACTAGTTTAATGATTAATATCGGTATATGTTTTATACTAAGATCTTTTTTATAGAAATATTAATATGAGTATTTGTTAATCTTAATATGCTTTTAGAATATAAGTTGACAATATTAATATGCTTAATAGATTATTTGATCATGTTTATAAATAAATTCAATTAGTTCAATTTGGCTTTCATAATAAATTGTGATTATGTCCAAACTGAATTAATACTTAATCATATACCTTTATTAATTAACATCAGCCAAGCTTGTAGTTATTTCTTAAATATAATGAAACTTACAATAGTTGTTTCTTTTAACGATAGTTATGTAATTGACGTTTATTGCGTTCTCTCAACCGTAGTACCGATCTATCTTCTTGTTGGTGTATTGTTCTTAGTTGTTTCTATTTGTTGTTTGTATGTTGTCTATGTGTGGTGCTTGCTATGAGTAGAACGAGAAATATTTGTGAGGGATGAAGATCATAAGGTGATGACCGATAGCTGATGGCGTGAGGGTTGCGCAAGTGAAAGGCATGTATAGCATGGGATTTTCCTTGTTGTCCTATTCACTTTAATGTCATTTAATTCATCTGCATGTGTCTACCTTGATAACCATAGTTATATATCCTAGTTGTATTGATACCCTGATTCCTTGTCATCCTATGGTTATGCATTGGGTAGAATTGATGCTAGTGCTCAAGTAATTATGATCATGAACTATAACTTGATTAATAGAATATGCAACGAGAAATAAAAGATGCTTTTTATCAACATGGAATCTAAGAACTTATCTATCAGCAAAAGTTGGGACATACAGTACAACTATGAGGGCTATATAGCTCTGGCTTTAGTTCAGTATGAGGGTAACTCTCTCGCATGTGGCAGTTCACAAAAGTTGCCATTGTCGAGCGGTTGCGGGTACGGCCGAAGTGGCTACCGCTGCGCGTGTGTACCATCGAGAGGTCCCCGTATACCCCTTGCCCGTGGGTCCATAGTGTCTGTTGTTTGTCAGCGAGCCCCTTTAAAAAACTTCATAGTGAACCCTGCCGACCTTCCTTGGAAGTGGGTCAAGAGGCTAACCCCCTCGGGCGAAAGGGTAAATCACGACTCGTGGGTAAAGATGTACAACCTCTGCAGAGTGTTAAAAACTGATATATCAGCCGTGCTCACGGATACGAGCAGCCCGGAAAACTCACAGACTAATGGAAATTAATTGAACATTGATAAATGACCTACTGTGTTTTTTTAATGCTATTCCTTATTCATGTTATCAGTTTCATGTGATTAATTGGGGCATTGCTTATTTGTTGCTACTAATGCTAAAACTATGACTCATTAAAAGCTAATCGTAGTAAACCAGTGTCAACCTTTTGAGCCTCATGAACCCCATGTCATATTGCTGAGTACGATATGTACTTATGCTTGCTTTACTTTTCAATACTTTGGATAAAAATCCCGGATGGGTAACAGAAGGTGGATCTAGTGAGTTTTCTGAGAAGGGCTAAGCGTATGCAACCCCCAGTCAACTGTCCCTGTGAAGTTGGAGCTTCAAGAAAGTTTAGTAATCGTTCCGCTATACTTTGATGTAAGTGTTAATGTATCTATGTTTTCGCTATACAACATTGATTTTGATATTCTTCTTTTCTGTTGTTGTATGTGTGGACTTCCTGGGCACACATATGGCTAGCCTGGTTTTGTTCTTTAAAACCGAGTGTGACACTGGGCCTACAACATTTCAGTCAAATGTTAGACAAATGCAAAGCTAAGGCAAATCAATGAACGACGAATAAAACAGAAATAACATGCAGTGCATGCATCTGCTGTTGTGAGGTGTTTGGGCACTCACGTATGACTGGGCTCGATCTGCCCCTCGATCTAATCTGGCTGATACTGGGCGTACTAGCTGTGTCGAGTGCACCGTCGGAAATTCAGTGCCGCCCACGCTTCTTGCCGCCTCCCAACCTCATGATGACCTCTCCATCAAGATCCTCGGTGGTCTGATCCATGGAGAGCCTTTACCGCTAAAGTGTACTCAGTAAGGCGGTTGTGGACACTCGGGTTAGTGTAGCGCTCTGGCGGGTCATCTGGGTTGTAGTCGACGTTCGATGACGCCTTGCCCTTTTTGGACAAGGCAAATGCCTTGAACAGATTGCAAGGCTGGTTGTCATGCTTTGCCGACTGTGAGAAAACCAACAAGATGATTAGAAACCATGCAAATTAACTGTTGCACTAAATTGTTGTCATTGACGTACCCAAGTGGATGCGTATGCCTCTAGGCTCTGGCTTTCTTGGTAGTGTGTTGTGCCTGGCCTCATCAAACGCCGCTCCCGACAAGTGTTATGCGTCTCCTCCTAATCGGGGGCGCACCACCTCTCCACCATCAGTTTCCAGCACTCGGTATGATGGGAGCACCACCATGGAATCGTCTACACACATCAAGTCACATATATGAAGATCATATTTAGCCTACTAAATATTAAATAAAATCAGTAGTAAAGTTGTATTCTTACATCTTTGTACTACTGTCGGGTGAGCCTTATGGTCCTTGTGGCATTTTTGGAGACCTTTTCCTTAAGGACGTCGTCGTGGTAAGTCACGATGGCCTGGACACAAGCCTCGTAGTGCATGACCGACACAAGTTTCTTGCAAACTCGGCGAGCCACAGTGTCTGCATGGGCCTCGTGTCCCGGCTCGCATCTATAGAAATCCTACACACATATAGAGAGAGGCGTGATGTATCTATTATGTATTTTAAAAATGTACAATAAATGTGTGCGATATAACTTACCCACAGCTCGCCGATTACCCACTCCGCTTTGTTGGCAAATGTCTGTTGACGGTAAGAATGAGCCATTTTGCCACCATCAAAATACCGTCAACATCCTCGTATTCGAAGAAAGACAGGCATAACATGAACATATTTTACCCAATAACTAGTTCCACATGTCCCTTGACTATTTGAGTGCAGGTAATGACAAATGGGGACTTTTGGGAGCTAGTGGGCCCACTTAGGGGGTTGGCCGACCTCCATGTGGGGCCACTAGGCCTCCCAAGCCCCCATGATCCAAGTAGCACTCTCCAAAGCACTTTCTACCACTTGGATCCAAGTGTGCTACCTCTCAACGGTTCTGGATCAAAGAACGAGGATCCATGGGCCCAACATGACATATTTCCAAGTATGGAAAATGTGCAGTTCCAATACACGATCATGATGGACATTACCTCTAGAAGCTACCTGCAAAAGATGAGCTTATTTGGCCACAAAAGACGATCAACCGATCGCACTTTGGGCCCAATTTTGGACAGCAGAATCCACACCTATCAAGGAGGTCCCACGCCGAAGGGGAGGCCCAAGGCTCTCTAAAGGAGGTCGGCCGACCTCCTAGGTGGGCCCCGAGACCACCCACAGGCCCCGTGACCAGTGGGGTCAGCTTCTAGAAGAAAGGGGTACGGCCCACCTGTCAGGGGGTGGTCGGCCGACCATACCCATGTGCCCAAAAGGTGCCCCGAGCTCTCCACTGCCTTCCTACATGCCGCCATGCATCCACTTGATCTCCACGGTTGATCTAAGTCGGTTACAATGATGGCTTCATCCTACGGTGGCTGATGGAGGTGGCGCGGATCGCTGACGTGGCACCGGAGTAGCCCCTACTCCACCTCTAGCTATAAATACCCCCTAGGCCTTCACTCTCACTCATGCCTCATTGGAGAAACTACTCCTTAGTATCGTAGCGGAGCTCTGTAGTAGTGCTATGTTAGTTGAAAGAGAGTGAGGAGCGCCTGGAGGAGAGCCGGGCCTGTCTGGCATCTTCTCCGAGTTTTACCTCAGTGGATGCGATTCTCTTGTAAGTTCAGCACTTGTAAGTGATTCCTTTGAGTTCTTTATAGCATTTAATACTCTACTTCTGGCATAGTTGTTTTACATCTTTTCGCGCTTGTTAATCGCTTTACTTTAAGTAGAGTGCTTTAACCTTAAAGCTTGGGTTAAAGTAGTAAGAATAGTGTAGACGTGGTGTCTAGACTAGATCTTGCCTTTGTAAACCGCTTATCACACGGATTGTTTGTGGATACTAGTAGGAGGTGATAGCCCTATCTAGTCCTCGTATTCCACCACGTGTCTAAGATAAGTTCTTAAAAGGTAGGGCCTCAATAGAACATGATGGCGCGGTCTGGTTAGAGTTTTGCCCTCTTTCTGATCTATCCCATCGCCTCCTGCAAGAGAAGGGCTGATAAAGCCAGTATAACCAGCTATACCTTGTTAGATATCTTTGCTATATCGAACCTCTCAACCCAGTTATCATAGTCTCCCTTGATCCATCATAGGACATATCCATAATCCTAGTCAACTCACTTCTCGTTCCCTGTGGAAAATACGATACCTCGAATACTCCCGGTGAAAGCTACACTTGACAGCTGTACGCTTGCGGTCTTTTCCCGTTTGCCACTTCTGGTGTCAATAAGCTTTCTGGTGCCGTTGTCGGGAAACTGTAGTTGTTTTAACTAGAACCCTTTGGTCCTATTATCCTTGTTTTATATTTATTTTCATTTTATCTTTTTCACACCATGAATCAATCATCCATCTCTTATCTTACATCTCCAAATGGCCATAGTTTGGAGCCACCACCATCATCACAACCCATCCTTTCATCTAGCTATGAGTTTCGCCCTAGCTTCATAGCCAAAGTTTGGGAACAAACTTTTTTTGGGATGAAGATGAAAATCCTTACACTCACCTACGTGACTTTGAACAACTATGTTCATGTTTCCATATCCAAGGGATGAGACGAGGTACCCTTAAGTGGAACCTATTTCCGTTCTCTTTAACAGGAATAGCCAAACGATGGTACTTTCGCAACGTAGATAGTGTAAACGGAGAATGGGAAAAGTTACAATCCAAATTCTGCCTATCTTTCTTCCCAATTTCTCGCATTGTTCGTCTTCGAAAAGAGGTCATCAACTTCTCACAAAAGGAGAAAGAACCTCTAGGTGCGGCATGGGCCTATCTTTTAGATCTAGCATCATCTGGCCCTGATCTTGCTATAACTGAGCCAACATTGTTACAACACTTTTATGGCAGTCTTAGCATAGATTCCGCACAACTTCTTGATATCACTTCCGGGGGAGCCTTCCTGTATTTACCCGTTAGTGCAGGGAAGAGTCTTCTCACAAAGATTCTTGAAAACACTCCCTCTACTAACGATTATAATGAAGGACCCGAGGAAGAACAAAAACCAGCCCCCAGAAAAGAATCCTCGATAGCCAAATCACCACCATTTCTATCCAAAGATTCTGCCATCGATCCTGAACCACAAATACCACAATTCTCGAAGGAAGAAGAAATCCAACACATAAAACATTCCTTCAAGTTCGAGGCCAACCTCCAATCTGACCTTGCTGGTTTTGGGAATACACAAAAGTATCCTTTCCAAAAGAGATCTCACCTTTCTAAACCTCTCATGAAGGGATCTTTCCAAAAGCGTCCCAAAATCAACAACATCTTGCGCCTCGACTTCCCACATGGCACATCAGGAAAGTCTTGGGATTCCTAATAAAGAAATGTCAAGTGAGCTTATAGAACGAGAACTAATGTGTTTAGAAGCCAAATATATCCTCTCATTCTCTATGCCCACTTTTGACTTATCCGACGAACCCATCTCTAAACCCATCCTTGATTCTGATGACCCCCCATGTGTTCCTTCATTCAAGTCTTATGATGACCCACTTAATAACTCTGGGAATTCATTAAGACACCCAAGGCATGGAAGCCATGAGGGCCTTAAATCTGACCAAGAGGAGCAATGTCAATGGTTAGAGTCTCTATCTACCGTTGTAAGACAAGAATGGTTGGATGAGGCCGAATCCTCAATGAAAGTTGTTAAAATGCCCACACATGTAAGGAGAATATCCTGTCAAGTGTTGGGCATTGATGGCGACATTTGCTATGATCCTAGCCTTGTGATCAACATCCTTCCTCATTTTCATGTTCCAACACCATCAAAGGATCACCTATCCCAATCACAAAAACACCTTAGACTCCCCAATGGTCAAGTCCTTGATTGTTTAGGAGTCCTTCATGATGTTCTTGTGGTGGTTGATGATCTCAAGATCTTCCTAGATTTCCATATCTTTGACCTTCCTAGACTTTCCTTTCATCTCACCTTTATCGAAAGTCCAATCATGAGAATCTTAGAGAACACAATAGGAAATGAGAAGCTCGATCATAGAATAGGTGAAGATTATCTACCCGTTTGGTCTTCCCGACCTCTCATCAAAGGGTTAGATATCCAAATCAGTTCTTGATCCAAGGGGTGAGCTAATGTCAATCTCGCCAACAGCCATGACCCATTCAAGCCTCGATGACTTGAAATGTCATGAGAAAGAAAGTGCTCACACACTCCTTGAAAGGGAGAATGATGTCAATGAGCATGGAAGTTATTCCCCGATCTTCTCATCAAATCCATGCTCACATGACAAATCTCCCAAATCAATCCTTCCCTCTACCATCACTAAACACATGTTCTACAACCCCTTCATACCTCTTATTTCTAAAATCTTTGCAAGGTTGGTTGTAGATGTGTTTGTCTACCACATATTTTGCAAGTCTCGTAGTGGTTTTGGTCTTGAGGATGGGTTTGAAAATGTTGGAGTTGAAGGGGAAACCACTTCACCAACATGAGTTGCAACTTCAAGGTTTCCCAAAGACAAGATTGTGTCTTAAAATTAAGCACTTTTGGGAGCTAACCCAAGTCTTCTTCTTTTCTATTAAAGTTTGCTTATAAAAAAGATATAAACAAAATAAAAAAAAATTATTTTCCTAAAATTCTGGAATGAATAAAATGACTTTGTAAAATGAGATTAAGGGAATATTTGTGAAAGTGTTCATTCGGGTATTTTTGTCACTAATCATTTCAGGTTTGAACACAAAGAATGATGGAGCAAAACACAAGGTATGTCCAACCAAACATCCTTCAATAATGAAGCACATTCAAAAGGAAATTTCACACCCTAGTCTTGGATTTGCTCATTATCAAATGTTGCAAAATCCAAGTATGGGGGAAGTGGAGTCCTCTAGGAAATTCATGTCATGCTTCATTCTTAATTTTGTTTATTTATCTCTACCTCGCTTTCTATTTATATCTTGCTCATCTCGCTAAGCCATAGAAATAATACAAATAAAAAAAATGCAAATGCTCATCTGGTTCACCATCCATGCTCTTGTCTCTTCTTAAGTGAATCTCTTTATGCCTTCATGCTTCCTAGTTCTGTTATGAGTATGCCTTGGTTTGAGAGTAGTGTACATACGCCTATAAGCTCTTTAAATTAAGCGTGGTGCTTAGGTTAAATAGCCTTCCTTAATCAAATTAGATATGGTATCAAGTTTGACTAATGAACCAAAAGTAAACTTCTATGGAATTTGGATATACTTTTGGACTAACCCATGCTTGATAACTTCAAAATTTTGGTGGGTTAGTCAAGAGATCGTTCATTAGAGACAAATCAAGGGTTGAGGTAGTAATGAAATAATCTTGCACATATTTGCCTCAACCTTGCTTAACTTTTAACGAATTGGTGAACAATGATGGAACATCTCTTTCTGTGCTAAAATGTTAAAGCCAACTTTTCTATAGCATAGAAGATGTCCTCTATTTCTATGACAATAATGCCCTTGCTTCAAATTATTCGTGAATTCCTTCGGGTATGTGTTGTCCACTAATCCTTCACACGAGAGAAACAATGAATGGAGGAAAGGATCTGAGTACAATGCGATGATTAACAGGAGAAAGACCATTCTTCATCATCAATGTCATGACACATGGAATCATCACGCTTCAAGATTATGGTTGTGACACCTTTAAAGGTAAATGGTCAATGTCTTAAAGTCTTTCATGAATCACCTGAGCATGAAATTAACATGATAGATTTTGTCCTTAATCCAATTAAGAACTAAAATCTACTTGTTTTAATTTTTGTTCATTTTTCGTGTTTGACCCTAGAATTAGCATGTACCTAGCCTTTTCACCTCCCACACAAAATTTGGGCCCATTTGGCCCCAATAGGTGGTCGGCCGACCGTCTCTAGAGGCTTCTCAGCTCATCGTTGCACGGCCTGCCTAACCTAACCCGTGGGACCTCCAATCCAGGCTCGGTCGAGCCAAACCTTCCAAAAAGCGGTCGGCCGACCGTGGATTTGGCCCTTCAGCCAAGCTCGGTACTCCTAAGCGTTGGACCAACATTCCTATCCTGTTTCCGGCATGATCCAAGTGAAAATAAAGGCGAAGGACGTTGGATTCTCTCTTCTTAACCTCTCTCTCTCTCTCCTTCTTCCTCCTCTTTCCTTGTTCTTCTTCACCACCAGTAGAAATTCCATCTCCTCTTGCTTCTCTTCTCACCTTCCTTGACCTCACCATGGTTCCACCAAGAAGAAGATCAAAAGAGCGATATAGAAAAGTTTCTACATGTTGTTGCCAAAAAGAGCATTACCAACTTAGAAGAAAGGGTTTCTGAGGAGAGAATGGCGCGTCTAGGTCTTGAAGATATAGCTTTAATGATCTTTGCATTATCACTAATGCAAAGTTCAAGCGCTTATCCACATCCATTGAGAGAGAGGATCTCCTTGCCCCTCCTTCTCCTTAGTCATCCTCTAGAGCCATCGGCACAACATACCTCATGGCCCTGATAGAAGAGAGCATGAAGAGATGCTTGTCATTCCTTATGCTAAGGCCATAGGACCTTCTCTCTCCATCTTCTCCCTTGGATCACCTTAACCCTTCATAGCAACAAGTTACTTAGGCTTGATGGGCAGAGGTATATATACTACAGAAAAGAAAGGAAGATGCTGACGTGAGCGGAGGGAATTGGGCCCACTACTGCCCACCTATTCCATTAGCTAAGGTGGGTCCCGCCAGCTCACCATTCTCCATTGGAAGGAGTTGATGTGGGCCTGTGGAATCGTTGGAAGCTTCCGAGCCAAGGCTGCCTCTGCTCCGTACGATTTAGGAACAAGGGCAGCGATTTTAAGATTCCGATTATCCTTTTCCTAGTGAAAGCACGGGATAATCTAAGCCGTCAGATGTGTTATCAGATGGTGGCTGTTGCGTATTATTCTTCTCATGTCAAGAGCATCTCTCTAATAGTTTTTCTCAACCCCACTCGCTAAATCATTATTTAGATAGTCATTTGCATAAAAATTGTTTTTACTTTCCAACAATTTTTCTATATCTGGTGCGTATTCTAAAGAGCCATTTTCATCTTCTATTTTGGTCTAGTATAAAACCTGAAATTGAAGATGACTATATTTAGATGACTATTTAAAAAATCTATTGGAGAATAGTTTTTAACCAAATTTTTATTCCTAGCATTTAGAAATAATATAGAGAGTCTTTTGAAGATGCTATAATAGAGTAGTGCGGGACTCTTATCCTGACCCCCAAATTGACATAAATAAAAAAACAACACGTGGAGAAGTTTACCCTTCTGTCCCTTAATTTGGATGATGTTATCACATTTGAGAAATAATTTTAGCTAATTTTATTGAAAAATATTAATATTCATCGCTACCCTAGATATTCACATCAATATTCTTTTAAAACACGTCTATACTACCAGATTTGAACAGGCACAGTAATCATTAGTAGAGAAATGACCTTTAGTCGATTGCCAAAAACAGCTTTAGTCCCGGCTAAAATTACGCCCGGGACTAAAGATGCCTTTAGTCCCGGTTAGTAACACCAACCGGGACTAAAAGTCCCCTCCCAACGGCTATGGGTGTCAGACATTGTCAGGGGGACTTTTCGTCCCGGTTGGTATTACCAACCGGGACTAAACCTTTATCCCCGGTTTAAGGCACAAACCGAGGCTATTTCTAGGCCTTTAATCACGACTGGTTCTATGGACCAGGACTAAAGCCCCCCCCTATTTGAACTCTCTTCCTCCCCTATCTCAGCCTGAGAGCTCCATTTCTTCCTCTCTGTTCTTGCTTGTTCTTGCTGTGTTCTTCACTGTTCTTCATCTCCTCTTCTGCCATTGCTTCATTTGATCACTTCAACGCCTCCATCGACTCGTTGAAAGGTTACTATCTTCAACCTCTCATGTTTTAGGAGCACCATATGTTGTTTCTTGGTCTATATGTGACTTTTCTTTATATTTTTATCTCTTTCGCCATTTTAAGCTTCATTCACTTCACATGGTTTGAATATTTTAAAGAAGGCAACTAAAACTAGTATTCTAAGTATAGACCTTTCATTTGTACTATCTACCACATTTTATGGTTTAATTAGTTGAAAATAGAGATTTTAGTGTATTATTTAATTTAATTAGTCGAAAAAATAGAAATAGATTTACTTTTTCTAATAGAGATTTTAGGGTATTATATGTTCCACATTTCAAGATTGATTTAGCTTAGTTAGAGAATTATAGATTTTTAGGATATTATTAATTTATTTAATTTGTGGGTAATATGAGGAATGTATGGTGGATTGTTCTTGATTTATATGCCACTTGAGCTCAAAATACATTCCATATTTAGATGCTCAAAATAAGGAATTTATAATTTCTAGTTTGAAAAAATGAGTATAGAGAATATGACAACTGCTTCAGGGTACTCGGCCTCTGATCGGGTTCCAAAGCGACTAAGGCCAGACCTCCCTCTCATTACCTGTGGCGAGTGTATGCCGCAAAAGACTGTGAAAGAGTATCGAGTGGGGAAGGCGGGTGTCAACAACGGTCGGATCTTCTATAAGTGTCCAGATCGCAATGTGAGTTTTATATTTTGTCACATTTGATGGTTATGGTTAATTTCTACCTATTATACGTGATTGTTTTGATTAAAATGCTTATTTTGTATTCTATTTTCAGTGGGATAGCACTAGATGTCGTGGCTGTGCCACATCCGGCCCGTTTGGCCCGTAGTGGCACATGTGTGTTAATGAGATATTGTGGAGGGTTTAGTCCCACCTTGGTTGTTTAGGGTGGGATAGACCAACATATAAGGCTTCTAGAGTCCATCCCACCATCCCTGGGTTAATCCTTTTAAGCGAAGCGAGGACGAAAGCTTAAGTGGGATGGTGGTAGGTGTGGTTTGCTCAGCGTGCAGAGTAGATCTGAGCCGTTTGGACTCTGGGGCGTTATAAATGGTATCAGAGCCGACCTTCACGGCAGCGGGTGCGTGCGGGCTAGGTGTGCGTACATGGCAGGTTCATTGCGCGTGTAGGCTCTGCGGGGCGCATGACATGACACATGTGCTGGCACTAGACGCACGGTCGCATGTGCTAAGAGGGAACGTTCTTGGTCATCGTTTGCCCGGTTGTGGGTATGTTGGGCTCGACGAGGACGTCGAGTTCTTTGAGGGGGGGGTGTATGTCACATCTGGCCCGTTTGTCCCGTAGTGGCACATGTGTGCTAATGAGATATTGTGGAGGGTTTAGTCCTACCTTGGGTTTTTAGGGTGGGATAGACCAACATATAAGGCTTCTAGAGTCCATCCCACCATCCCCGGGTTAATCCTTTTAAGCGAAGCGAGGACAAAAGCTTAAGTGGGATGGTGGTAGGTAAGGTTTGCTTAGCGTGCAAAGTGGATCTAAGCCGTTTGGACTCTAGGGCGTTACAGGCTGGTACTGGGAGGAAGAGTATGTTAAACATGTCGCGAAGGCTACGAAGGCTAATGAGGTAGTGAGCCAGCTCAAGAAGTCTATCGATGTTGAGCAGACGAATGATGATCTGTCTACTTTAGTTGGGATTGGTCGGGAGATCATTATGCTACTAAAGTGCATTTTCGGTTTTCTGTGTATAGTGCTAGTGGTCTTAGCATATGCTATGTCGAGGCTTTCATAGAGCATACATTAGTATTTGTGTGACTCGGAAATAACACATGATGATGTTCCATCTCGATCATGTTATTTTTAATGCAGACCTTTCGTTCGGTATTTTATAATATCATTTTTTGACCAAAATGAGAAATTTAATTATGTTTTGGGTCATATAATGCATACTATGACATGCCATTGGATGTACAATGTAGATCACTGCTCCAAAGAGTTCATTGATGGCGTGCATTATTTCTTAAGAGTGGCTGAGGCAAAAAAGCGGGATGGTAATTTCATGTATTGTCCATGCGCTGCAAGAATTTGAAGGAATATTGTAGCTCAAGGACTCTTCACTCACACTTGTTGAAGTCTGGTTTCATGTCAAACTATATCTATTGGACCAAGCATGGAGAAACCGGAATTATGATGGAAGAAGACGAAGAAGAACAATTAGACCCTGATGACATTATTGCTCAATATGATGACTTCAATGATACTGCAATGATGGAAGCAGAAGAAGAGGCAGGGGCAGAGGACACACTCTCTGAAGATGATGATCTTGGTGATGTCATTCATGATGCACAAAGATATTGTGAAAGTGAAAAAGAGAAAGCTAAGTTTAACCGCATGCTAGAGGATCACAAAAAACTACTATACCCGAGCGCCGAAGATGGACAAAATAAGTTGGGTACAACACTGGAGTTGCTATAATGGAAAGGAAAAAATGGCATATCCGACAAGGCATTTGGGCTATTACTCAAGATCTAAAAATAGATACTTCCAAAGCCTAACGAATTGCCTACCACTACGTATGAAGCAAAATAGCTCGTGTGCCCTCTGGGATTAGAAATCCTGAAGATACATGCATGTCCTAATGACTGTATCTTGTACTGTGGCAAGGACTACGAGAATTTGGATGAATTCCCCGTATGTAAAGCGGCGCGGTATAAGATCAGGCGAGATGACCCTGGCGATGTTGAGGACGAAAAGCGTCCTATGAAGAAAATCCCTGCCAAAGTTATGTGGTATGCTCCTATAATACCATGTCTGAAATGTCTGCTCAGAAACAAGGACCATGCAAAGTTATTGCGATGGCACAAAGAAGACCGTAAGGTAGACAACATGTTGAGACACCCTGCTGATGGGTCCCAGTGGAGAGCAATTGATAGAGAATTCCCGGAGTTTGCAGAAGACGCAAGAAACTTAAGGTTTGGTTTGAGCACGGATGGTATGAATCCTTTTGGGGAGTAGAGTAGTAGTCATAGCACTTGGCCTGTTACTCTATGTATCTACAACCTTCCTCTATGGTTATTCATGAAGCGGAAGTTCATTATGGTGTCGGTGCTCATCCAAGGCCCAAGGCAACCTGGCAACGACATCGATGTCTTCCTGAGGCCCTTAGTTGAGGAACTCCTGCTTTTATGGAGAAAACCAGGTGTACATGTGTGGGATGAGTACAAACAGGAACGCTTCGACCTACGAGCATTGTTGTACGTAACAATCAATGATTGGCCTGCCCTAAGTAATCTTTCAGGACAGACAAACAAGGGATATAATGCATGCACACACTGTTTTGATGACCTTGACTGTGTATATCTGAAAAAAGTCAAAAGGTCGTGTACCTTGGCCATCGTCGTTTTCTTCCTAAGAATCACCAAGTCAGAAAGAAAGGCAAGCATTGTAAAGAAGAAGTGAAACGAACCAAGCTTCGCAACCGAACTGGAGAGGATGTACTTGATATGGTTAAGGATGTGCAAGTAGTCTTTAAAAAGGGACAAGGGGCCCTACCAGTTCCAAAAGATGCAGATGGACAAGCACCCAAGTGGAAGAAGAAGTCCATATTTTGAGAGCTACCCTATTGGCATGTCTTAGAGGTCCGCCACGCGATCGACGTGATGCACTTGACAAAGAATCTTTTTGTGAACCTGCTAGGATTCATGGGTGTGTATGGAAAAGCCAAGGATACACTTGAAGCACGACAGGACTTGCAAGACATGAAAGAACGAGACAACCTACATCTAGAGAAGAAAGAACATGGATGTCATTATTTAAAGCCTGCTAGCTACACTCTTAGCAAAGAAGAGAAGGAAAGCATGTTTGAATGTCTAAGAAGCATCAAGGTCCCATCTAGATTTTCATCCAATATAAAGAATATAATAAATGTCTCAGAGAAGAAATTCCTAAATTTAAAGTCTCATGACTGCCATGTGCTAATGACGCAATTGCTTTTGGTTGCATTAAGAGGAATTCTACCTCCACATATACGTCTAGCCACTGTGAAGCTATCTGCATTCCTCAATGCAATTTCTCAGAAGGCAATCGATCCAACGGAACTAGCTACTCTACAGAATGATGTAGCTTTGAGTTGGTTTTCCCTCCATCCTTCTTTAATATCATGGAACACCTCCTAGTTCACCTGGTCAAGGAGATTAGTATTCTCGGTCCGGTGTTCTTGCACACCATGTTCCCCTTTGAATGGTTCATAGGAGTTTTGAAAAAAATATGTTAACCAACGTGCTCGCCCAGAAGGAAGCATCGCCAAGGGCTATGGGATAAGGAGGTTATTGAGTTCTGTGTTGACTATATTCCTGACCTTGACCCGATTGGTGTTCCTGAATCAAGACACGAGAGGAGACTTAGTGGGAAAGGAACACTAGGGAAGAAAACATATATCGGTACGGGGGATGATTATTTCAACAAAGCACACTACACAGTTCTTCAAAACTCCTCCGTGGTGGAGCCGTATGTCGAGGTACACAAGAAGTTCCTATGATCCCAATTTTTAGGGAAGAATGAAGCTTGGATTATGCATGAACACATGAAAACTTTCGGCGATTGGTTGCAAAAAAAAATGTCTTTGTGATGACAGTATTGATGACCAACTGTATTTGTTGGCTAGACAACCATCATGGCACATCCTCACGTACAAAGCCTACGAGATAAATGGAAATACATTTTACACGGTAGACCAAGATAAAAGGAGCACCAACCAAAACAGTGGTGTCCACATAGATGCCACTGACCCAAATGGAAATAGGCAAACATATTATGGCCGCATAGTTGAGATTTGGGAACTATACTATGCATCTAATTTTAAAGTCCCTTTGTTTAAGTGTCAATGGGTGAAGATGGCCGGAGCCGACGTAACAATTGATAAGGATTATGGGATGACAACAGTGGACCTCGACACTGTTGGGTACAAAGACGAACCATTCGTCCTTGCTGCTGATGTGAATCAGGTGTTCTATGTAAAATACATGTCTACAAAACCAAAGAAAGGAAAAAATGATGAAAAATCAATCATCAATGAGCCCAAGCATCACATAGTTCTTTCAGGGAAAAGAAATATTTTGGGAATGGAGGACAACTCAGACATGTCAGACCTTTATGAAAGGGATGACCGAATTGCGCCATTCAGTGTGACCAAAGACCCAAGCATAATTCTAAATGCCGAGGACACTCCATGGTTACGACATGATCATGACCAAGGGACATATGTTAAGAAGAAGTTCACTACTGTGCCCGCTTGATGTAGCTAGCTTAGCAGTGATGTCAAGTGACATGTGTATTAGTCATTTTTGCTAAGTTTGGTCAAATAAATGAAGATCTACATTTGTATTGGGTCAATTTTGCATTTAGTGACTAATGTTTACTAATACTTCTTTTGTATCTTAATGATTTTTCATAAAGTCTCTCATAAAGATTCATAAACTCTACTAGATTCATGATTTTGTGATTAATGTTTACTAACACTTCCTCAAATAGAAATATGAACTACATAAAAAAGATAGATCTTGATGAGTTATAAAACCTTTGTATTCAAAAAAATTTCATTTGAGGTCATTTAGTGTCTCATTAATAATTTCCTATTTAATGGTAAACTTATTTGTCGCATAATTGGACAATTAATGGTGAAAAACAAAAAGATTAACCTTAAAATAATGGAGAAACTAATTTCCTGTTGGTAACCAAGCATTTTAGTTTTTTTAATTCAATAATATACTTTTGCATTAACCAAATACTAATGGTTAGTTACATTTATATTTGATATTATACAAAAGGTAAAAGATTTGTTGTTATACATTTTTCTAGTGCATAATAAGGCAAAAGGAAATGCAATGGTTATTTTTTTAAAAAAAATTGCCATGTATTTAATTTATTATGCAATTAACAAGAACTACAACAATTTATACATATATTAAACTATAAACAATACTAAAACATCTAAAACAGCCCACTGAAATTTGGTTTGGCGCCTAAACAAGCCTTTAGCCTCGGTTGGTATTACCATCCGGGACTAAAGGACCTTTAGCCGCGGTTGGTAATACCAACCGGGGCTAAAGGGTCGGTTCGTATTACCAACCGCGACTAAAGGTGTTTTAGCCGCGGTTGGTAATACCAACCGGGGCTAAAGGTTACCTTACTATATAAGGCTCTTCGGATACCTCTTCCTCCCTTATAGCACATTGTGTTCCTTCGTCCGCGCAAGCCGAGACGTCGATTGAGAGCTCCATCACCGCCGCCAACCTCTATGCCACCGTCGGCCGCCACCTGTGCCACCGCCGACCGCCACCTTCGCCTCCGCACCGGCCCCGCACGGTCCCTCCTCGCCTCGCCTCGGCTCGCACCCACGTGCGCTAACCGGTCGACTCCTCGATGCTCCTCGACGCCTCTGCTCGTGTCGCCGCCAGCCGCCGTGCCGTCGCGCTATCCAACCACCTCTGCGCTCGAGCCCACCGCCGTCGCGCCCGCGCACGCTATCCGGCCGCCGTCGCGCCGCCCGAGCCCGCAGCCGGTGGAATTGAAGAGAAAAAGAAGAAAGAAAAGAAAGAAAGAGAAAAAGAAAGCTAGAAGAAAGAAGGAAGAAGGAAGAAGAGGAAAGAAGGAGAGGAAGAAAGAAGGAGAAGAAGAGAGGAAGAAAGAAGGAAAGAAGAAAGAAGAAGAAGAAAATTAAAAAGAAAAAAGGTGAATTCTGTGTAAAAAATAGGAATACATTTTAGTTTTAAATTAGAGAGATTTTAGGTTATTATTCGATTTAATTTGTGCAAAAAAAATAGAGTGGTGGTTGTTAGTAATATATTTTATTTGTAGAAAATTGATTTAGTTTTAGTATTCTATTTTAGTTTTAGGAAATTGATTTAGAAAATTGTTTTATGTTAGTAATATATTTTAGTTTCTGGAAGTTGATTTAGTTTTAGTAATGTATTTTAGTTTTAGGAAATTGATTTATGTGTTTTTCATATATGATTTGATATATATAGAGCTTCTATTGTTATTTGATATATGATTTTATATATATAGAGCTTCTATTGTTGTTTGATATATGATTTGATATATATGCGTCTACCCTAAGTGTTACACACTTGTTTAGGGTTTACACACACACACACACTAAGTGTCTACCCTAAACCTTTTTATTTCACACACACACACTAAACCCTTTTATTACACACTAAGTGTCTACCCTTTTGGTTACTGATCTAAGTGTTACATGCTTGTTTACGGTTTACACACACACTAAGTGTCTACCCTAAACCCTAAACCCTATTGCACACACACACACACACACTAAGTGTCTACCATAAACCCTAAACCCTGTTATTACACACACATAAGTGTCTACCCTAAACCACTAAGTGTCAAAACCCTATATATGTACATCCTAAGTGTCTTCCCTTTTATTACACACACACACTAAGTGTGTATACCCCCTAGTGCCTAACTCTAAGTGCCTAAACCCTAAACTCTAAACCCTTTTGCGATTGTTGCAGAAATGAATGAACCGAATCAGAACATGGAGGGTTTCTTGTTTTCCATGATCAACGACGCTACCGATGAAGTAGTAGATGACGGCGCCAATCAAGTAGATGATGGAAGTCAGTACTTTGCCAAAGATGTTGAACAAGTAAATATCGCGCAAGGCAATGTTGACGAGCAGGTCTATGTCTATAATCTCTTGTGTATACATGATAATCAAAATAATTACATTTGTATTATTATATTTACAATTTTTGTGTTTCTACATACATAGCCGTCTGCATCAACGACAACTACGGCGAAGAGTAAAAATGTACGAGGCCCGAAGAAGCCATTGGAGGGTCGGTACATTATCTCGCAATTCGAGGAGGAAACAGGGAGAGTAATTGGACCACATGCACATACATTTGTCAACCACTGTGGTTACCTTGTAAGGTATAGGCTTCCGATCAGTGCTCGTGAATGGCGGGAAAGGAAAGATCGTCCAGATGTTAGTTTTGTCTCTGGTCGTGACAAGGCGCTAATTTGGCGAGATGTCCTTCAACATTTCTCGCTCAATACAGAAGATGAAGCTTTGAAGGGGAGAGCTAGGGACTGGCAATGAAGAAGATGGCAACACAATTCCAAGCCTGGAAGAAGAAATTGTACAACAAATTTATCAAGAAGTACCTTACTCCATATTTCAACAATAAGGCCTACGTCAAGTTGAGGCCGTTTTGGGATGACTTTGTAGGTTTCAAGACATCGGAAGAGGGTGAGGCACGAGCAATAAAGAACCAACAGAATGCCCGAGAAAAGTAATACCACCATCGCTTGGGATCAGGTGGCTACTTTACTGCCATTCCTAAGTGGGAAAAAACAGAAGAGGACCTTGTAGCTAGGGGAATCCAACCAGAATCAGTTACCTGGTCTGAGCACGGTAAGTGGTGGTTTTTTGGTCATGGGGGAGGCCTTGACCTTGAGACCGGAAGATTAACGTATGACCAAGGACTCACAGAAGCAGCACTGAGACTGGTTCATGCTCAATCTTTGAGGGAACAAGGAGTATGGTCACCAGATAGAGATAGGCATGAGCTGACATATGCCCTAGGGACTGCCGAACATGGAGGGCGAATGAGAGGTTATGGCGCGGTGCCATGGAAGCATGCCTTCCCTCAAGACAAAGATACATATAAAAGTCGGCAGAGAAAGAAGAGAGAGGAGGAAGCTATTAAATATAGCATGGAGCAAATGCTTAGTGAAGCACGCGAAGCAGCTATTCAAGCAAAAGAGAGAGAAGAAAAACATGAAGCGAGAATGAGCGAGGAAATCAAAAGGCAAGTGGATTTAGCAATGAGTCGAATGCGAAGTACTGCATCAGTACCGGAAGTCAACATCAGCCCCTCTGCTTAGTTGAAAAGTAGTTGTGCTTCCACGGAAGTGCCTCAGCCTGGTGATGACGCAAAGATACGCTTCCCCGTGGATGACATCATAGAACCGAATACACCATGTGAGCTGCACATTCCAGAGGGGGCTACCACAATCATGGTGGCTACCGGTGGCTATCAACCCTACGAAGACACCAATATGCCATGGGGCAATAATACCACCTAGATATGCTTGCGTCTCGGTGGATAGAGTTCAAAAAGGTCATAGCGATGTTCAGCTTGACATTGAAGGAGGTGAGGGGGAGAAGACTTTAGGAGAAGCAGAGAAGACATTTATTTGTTGGCGCAAGCGCTATATCATTATTCTTGGGGCATCACATCCTATTGTACCGCCGCCGCCTCCTCCTCCTCATCCTAGGTGCGAATGAAAGTGAATCATACCTAGCTCTTTTTCACTAACTTTGTATTGGCTTAAATAGAGATACTTTATTCACACTCGTTGTTTTCACTGTAGGACCTCACCCAGAGACCTAAGTCACCATTCATCACCTGCTGGTCATAGTGTTGCGAGGGATGATGATGGTGGAATGCACGACACGGCTTCCTCCCCAGAACCTCCAAGGCGGTCTCCATCTCCGAAACCGGCCCCATCGCCTCCACGACGTTCTCCAATGCCAACAACAGCCTCATCGCCTCCACGACGGTCTCCAACACCAACACCGGCCGCCCCATCGCCAAAGAAGAGGCCTGCCACAAAAGCAAAGGTGTCGGCTGCCCCACCGCAAGCAAAGGGGCAAGCTACAAGGAAAGTTAAGATTCCTCATAAACTTCCGTATGAGAAGACTGACGAAGAACTAGATGCTTCAGTAAAGGCAGATGTGAAAGCACATTTCAAGAAAATGGAAGATGACCGTAAAGCAAAGAAAGAAGCTAAAAAGTCATTCTTCTTAGGACATGATGCTCTAAGGCAATCGGTGGATGCACGGCAGAGAAAGCTACGTGATGCTCAGAAGAGTTCTCCACTATCGGACTATGACCACACTCTCCAAAAGGCAATTAACGAGGAGAAGAATAAAGAGAGAAGAGCACAGAAGGGTGTCCCACAGCTCAGGGAACAATCAAAGCAATCAGTGCCCCCACTAGTTGATGGGAATCAATATGGTTCAAACATGAGCATGGTAGAAGACTACAGTGGCAGGGTCAATGTTGACGGTCCTTAAATACCAAATCCAACCGTCAACTAAACAAGGATAAGGATCTAAATGAAACCAATAACTAGAAATAGGATTTATACTGACAGAATTCCATGAGTTTTGGTGAATGTCTATTTCTGCAGGGGGATATCAAGAAATATGAAGGAAAGGCCCACATGTAAGCATTACATAGAGATAATTATCATCCGCACGAAAAATAATACTCTAGAAGGGTCAAGAAGGTGCAGGAAGAAACGAGAGGGCCAGCGGGCCCAGGGGTAGGGTGGCTGCCCTACCCCCTGGGGCGGCCACCCTAGGTCAAGCACCAATGAGGGTCTGCCTCGTGGACCCCCTCTCCACCGCCTTTGAGGTTGCATCTAAGCCCTCCATTAAGGTCGGTTTGATCTGACGGCCAATGTTCATTTGAGGAGGCTATATAAGGAAGGCCCCCTGACCCTGAGGAAAGAGCCTCCCGGAAACTCTAATTCATTATTCATCTCAAGAGGAGAGGTCCCTGATCAAGCCCTAGAGCCACCACATCAACTAGATCTCTAGTTTAGCATAGCTACATAGGATTAGAACTCAGAGGAGTCAATCTTCGATTAGTTTTCGGATCTATCAAGAGGATTATTGGTAATTCTCTCTCTAGTTCTTCCTTGTTCATTATTGTTCTTCAATATTATGAATATGACTTTGCTCTACTTCATTACATTGTTTATGACTTTACTCTATTCGATTATGTTCTCAAATATATTGTTCTTAGTTTATTATGATTATATTCTTGGCTTAGTTAGATCTGAATCATATTCATGTTTAGGATCGTATAGCGTTTATCCATCAGTACTATGGGTAAATGATAGATATTGTGTAGGCGTGGTGCCTAGACCGTATTTATCTGCGCTTGTACCCTATATTCTGAATCGTGAGGTAGATCACGGGAGTGACAGTCATGTTGAGTCCTTTGTAGTCCTCCTCTCGTTTATAGGGCAGGCAGAGCTGTACTATTATGGGGAAATGATTGCTATGTTTCTCATCTTCCTTAGTAATACTCACTATACAGGAATATCTCTTATCTTGCCATGATTGCCAAGTATAATTGCACTGATCATAATATGCTAGACTGTATAGTTAAGAATGACTTAGGAAATATCTTTGTAGTTCGTCCTAATTCCATGCTAATGACTTGCTAGAATATCTGTTGAGGTTGAAAGGTCCTTGTGTGATTTTGGTAATTGAGTGACAACTTAGATGAACTAATATGTGTTTAAGTGATATATACACAGGAGATTAGTTCACAGGTGATTGTGTGATGAAGGAGCTTAATGCATATGAAACATTACATGGAGTCATGTGACCAAGGTGGAGAAGATCAAGATGAGGCTTGGCTTGATGGACCGGTTGCAAGTGTGAAGGGCAAGCGGGTGATGCTTGGCGCCGATGGACCAAGGCAACGTGTGAAGAGCAAGTGAGGTCAAGATCGATGAACCAATACGGCCATGTGATGATATGGAGTGGATCATATCATTTGACAAATGGTTGGTGCATGTGTTGCATCAACATTGGAGAAGGAGATGGAATGGAATGCATAAGGCAAAGGTATAACCATAGGGCATTTCATTTCACCGGTCATTGGTGTGTAGAGAAGTATATGACCGGGTTTAGGATAGATAGCCGTACTATCAAGAGGGGCAAACTTGTTTGCATATTGGTTATCTAGTGCCACCGTGAGCGATCTAACTTTGCGATGTATTAGGATTGAGTGGCGCGGTGAGAGCTAGTGAAAATGCTTTGAAAATATTTGTGAAAATGCTAACACACATGCACAAGGTGGTGATCACATTTGTGTTGGCACTTGAGAAGCAAGGAGAAAGAGGCAGCCCAGTTTGGCTCAGGAAAGAGCTTCGGACGCTAGTCCAGACGCTAGGGCGAGCTGAGTCCGGACCATAGCAGATGCGTCCGGAAGCAAACCCTAGCGTGCCTGATCGGGAACAGGAGAACTGGACGGCGTTTTCCGTCCGTACGATGAAGTCCGGACAGCGACCGGAACCTTTTGTGCTCTCTAGATCCTCTCTGTTGGGGTCCGGTCGCTGACGGCGTTGGTCCGGACCCGCACTGTTGTGTGCATCCGGAGCCACGTGTTGCGCAGAGGCGAGCACGGGAAGTAGCCGTTTCAAATGGGGGCCTGACCGGACGCAGGCGCGTTGGTCTGGACTGCACCATGGGTGCATCCGGAGTCTACGATCGGAGGCTCATTCAGAGCTGTTGGCTCTCGGCTTTTGTTGGGTCCGGACGCAGTTAATGGTCCGGACCCCTGTGATCTTGCGTCCGAAGGTTCGCAGGAAAGCCTAGTGATGGGGCAAAACGGCTAGTTTCGATGGGGAAGCTATTTATAGCCCTTGGCCTGCCCTTGGGGCTGGCTGAGCACCTTTGGCATGTGTTGCCCTTAGTGTGCTTGGTTTGGGAGCCCTCTAACTCACTTGTTCAAGCTATAGTGTGATTCTAATTGCGAGTGAGTGATCTCTAGTGCGTTTCTTTGAGAGATAGCTTCGTGTGGCACTAGGTGATCGTGTTGCAATCTCATGGCACCTCCTAGATGGCTTGGTGGCTTGTGGCTCCGTCGAAGCGCACAAGAAGATTGTGCGGCACTCCAGAGAAGTGCTTGTGAGGGGTATTGCACTCACCCCGCGGGGATCGCGAAGAGCAACTCTAGTTGAGCGTGTCATTGAGTTACCCTCACTTGTGGGTAGATTCTTGCGGCGCCCGAGTGAATGGGCTAGGCTTGTGAACGCCTATTACCCGCCGAATCACCAAGTGTGTGGTTGACAACAGGGACTAGCTTGGTGGCAACCAAGTGAACCTCGGGAGAAAACTCACCGTGTCAACCTTGTCTACTCTTCTCGGTGGTTTGCATTCCACAAATCACTAGCTTATATTTACTTTCATATACTTGTGCTAGTGAGTAGCTGTTTCTCTTGTAACTAGTTTAGCTTGTGTAGCTAGCTTAGTTACCTTCTAGCTTTTGTAGCGTAGAAGTAGCTCTTGAGTGGCTAATTGCCTTGTGTAGCCTTGTTAGTCACATTGCTTAGTTTGTGTAGTTAAGCAAGTTGAGCTCTCTAGTTGACTTGTGTAGTCTTGCTAGAGAGCATTGCTAGTGAGCTTAGGTGCTTTGTGCTTTGCTTACTAGTATGTGTAGGAGCTCCCGGTTTGCTTAGAGTACTAGTTGCTTAGGTTTATGTGACCTTGCAACCTAGACTTATTTAGGTGAGCTTCCTAGCTTGGCACCTTAGTGAGCCCAACTAGTATAATTTGCTAGGTGCTAAAGTTATAGATAGAGGGGTGTACTCTTGGCTAGACCAATAGTTTTAATTCCGCATTTGATTCAGTTTGCCGTTGCGTGTAAGTTTTTAGAAAAGACTATTCACCCCCCTCTAGTCCGCCATCTCGACCCTACACATGGTATCAGAGCTTAGTCTCTCATTTGTGGTCTTTACCGACCCGAGAGGATGGCGGCTTATGGGCTAGATGTTGAGTGTCCACACATATTTGATGGCACACACTTTGGACGGTGGAGAAATTGGTTGACATGCAATTTTAAGTTTATTTCTTCCCAAATGTGGTGGATCATAGATGTGGGTCTCTCTTGTGCAATTGAGAAAGAGGATGCAACTCAAGCACAAAAGAAGTGCCTACATCTCGATTGCCAAGCTACTAACATTCTCAACCATTCTATGAAAGATAACATCTTTGGTGAGATTATGGACATGAAGAGAGCTCATGAGATTTGGACCTACCTCATTGAAAAATATGAGGAGGCTCCAAACAATGATGATGAAGTGTCCAAGTTGGTGGCACATGAGAGTGTTGAGCATGACCACACCTCGGTGGTTGTGGAAGATTGCGCCACCTCATGGTCAAGTGATGAAGATGATCTACCTACCTCAAGATCACTTGACAAGAATGATGAAGGCCCAACATCAAGTGTTGCAATTGATGATGCTACTCCAATCACACTTGATGATGATGATGATGCATGCTCGGGCTATGAGAGTGATGCTTCCACAAGCTTTTCTACCTCATCACATTGCTTCATGTCACACGGTGACACTAAGTTATCAATTGGCAATGTGATTGTAGATTGTGATGACCCTAACTTTGAGCTTGTGTGCAAACTCTCAAAGGCTTTAGAAAGTGAGCTAAACAAAACTAAGAAACTAAAAGATGAAAACTTACTTCTAAAGACCTCATGTGAAGAACATAAGCACTTATTTGATGTTCTTAAATCTTCACATGATGAACTAAAATTGGATCATGAGCAACTTCGTGTGTCTCATGAGGATTTAGTTCACAAACATGGCTCTCTAATTAATGAATTGCTAAATCTTAAAAATGAAGAGAGCTCATCACTTGGGTCAAATGATCAATCACATGTTGTTGCTAACCCTTGTAATGTAGGGAAGAAGAATGTATCCACCTCTTGTGATGATTTACTTGATATGCCTTGTTCTTCAAATATAGATGCTTGTTCTACTTCTATGTCTTGTGAGACTAACCTTTTGAAGGAGAACAATGAGCTTAAAAGTGAATTGAAGAACATGAGCAACAAGTTAGAGAGGTGCTACAACTCCAAAGTCACCTTTGAGCATATATTGACAAACAAGAGAAGCTATGGTGACAAGAGTGGAATTGGTTTCCACAAGAGCAAGGGCAAGAAAGAGAAGAAGCAAAACCAAAGAAGCTATCTCATTTCATGTGCTTCAAGTGCCATGGGATGGGACATCTTGCAAATGTATGCCCAACCAAGAATGCTCAAGCTAAGCCACAAGTCAAGCCCCAAGTACAACACAAAATCAATCATCAAGATGGTGATTTGGGGATAAAAAAGAAGAAGACTAGAAGAGGTGGCAAAGCAAGAGCAAGGCATCCAACTCATATTCATGATGCCAACAAGATAATGATGAGCAAAGATCAAGAGAAGAATCATTTAGCTCACAGCAAGTGCTTCAAGGTTGAAGACATGGGACACTTTGCCTTGAAGTGTCCTACCAAACTTGAGATGAAGAATCAAGCAAAAGAGAAGAGGCAAGAAAATGAGAAGCACAATATGAGCAAGGAAGAAAAGGCTCAAGCAAAGAGAGTGTGCTACTCATGTCGAGAAAGGGGACACATGGCTCATTCATGTCCCCTAGGTATGACTTCTAAGTCTATTTCAATTGTTGATGATCATATGCTTAGAAAGGATGGTAGTGGTACCTCTTTGGTTGCTATTGAAAAACATCCCGCTATCCATACTAAGGCATTGCCTAAGTATGTTGCTCCTAACTTGAGAGGACCCAAACTAGTTTGGGTACCATCAACAAGTGCATGAATGTGTGTAGGTACCATTGGCATTGGAGACTGGATTCAAGTGATTGCATCTAATTCATCATATGATTGAATCAATTAATGAAGCTTAGTGCTATTCTTATCCCAATGCCAAGCCAAAAAGAATGAAGTCCAAGTGCTACAACATACAAGTGCATGATCAAGTTGTGGTGGTTGATTGGATGAATTGAAGACTTGCAAATTATCAAGTTAAAGCTTGCTAATGGATTGATCATGATCTACTAAGGTATATTTATTGTTGATCAAGTTCATTTTGGTGTGTATAAGATGCTTGAATTGGATATACACTTAGTGCATATGAGTTGATTGAATTGGATACATATGAATGCACTAGTTGCTTGCTATAAGATGCTTTAAATGCTTAGTGATCAAGTTTGGGTTGATTTGAATGGATGTGATCTAGAGACTACTCTTAGTAGGTGGATTGAATGGATATATGTCTCTTGAGAGTGTTCAAACAAGTTGAATTCAAATTTGGTTCAAATAGAAGAAGCTTAGCTCAATTTGTCAATTCCAGTCAATATTCAAAATCTGAGCTAGCTGTGATCATAGCCATGTTTGAGAGTTCAAATCTATTTGGATTGGCTTGAAATTTGGTATACATGCTCTACACTTATGGTATTAGTTTCTGTGAAAGTTTCATGGGTAATGGATAAGGGATACTTCAGTTTTGGAGTGGATCTTGTCAACACATGTGCAGCAGTTTTCAGCATGTACCTATGTGGAAAGATGTGAAATCTGGTAGCAATCTAGAAGTCCAATAAAGCTCAAATTTTTATGGCTGCTAGATGACTTAGTGAAGCAGATCTCCACTAAATTTCATGATCATTGGATGTGTACTTTGAGATTTATGTTATATTCTTTGAAGAGTATAGAATCTGCCAGAAAAGTGACAAACATTGGATTGACTTAGAGTCACTTAGATTGAAAGGTCCTCAAGTTGGAAACATGCTTATAAGTAATTGAGGTACCTATGTTAGCATTGAGTACAAGGCCATTTGATTGTGGAGTGTATTTGACACATGTTTAGTACTCAAGATGAAGATCAATCAAACAAAGCAATTTCAAGTGAGTATCAAGGATGGTTCTTGGAAAGAGGTCACTTCTCCCTTTTGTAGGGGCTTGCCACCTTTTGTAGGTAAACCAAGGACGTTACTTGGAAGGCTAACATGGAAGTGGTGATCTAGGGATCATTTGGAGATGCTTAGTTGAAAGCTATCAATAGGATTGATCAAAAGAAAGCAAGCAACACCCAAAAGAGAGAGATTCATGATCTTAACCTACAAGTGGAATCACCTTCTACAAGTGGTACATCATTTGGTATTCTCTCATGCAAGCAAAGATCAAAAAAGAAGCAAGTCAACCACAACAAGAAAAGTGCACTTGATCATTAGTGGGACTCAAATCATATGGGTGAATATTACAATTCCAAGTGGTATTCATTGGTCTTCACCATGCTCTTAATTGGAATTCGCATTGCTAATTGGAGATGAAATCTATATGACTATTCTCTACTCCAATATAGCAAAGGTGAAATTATTTGACATATGCATACATAATTACTTAGGACATGTTTAGTGCATATAGTCATACATAGTGATCATGCATTGAAAATCAAATGAATTTTATGCTTATAGCCTACCACTATTGCTTGATTGAGTTATTTGATCTAGTGGTAGTATATGAGTTTGTTCATGAGCTAGTAAACCCAAGTACTTGATCTATTTTGGATTGCAATTAAGTGACAAGTACAACCTCTATAAGATAACCGCTTAATGTGTGTGAACAAGCTTAGAGAGGGTTTAAACTAGACTTGAAAGCTTATGCAAATCATTTTAGTTCAAGTCCAACATAGAAGCTCATGAAGGTTAATCTAGTTCAAGCACAAGACAACAATGCAAATGGATATCAAGATGCAACTTACAAATGGTATCTAGACTTATGCTAATCTTTCAAATAGTATCAACTTTCATATTGGTACTTGCTAAAGATGTCTAGTTATAGCATACATGAGATGTTCCACAACTAGTTGATTCAAGCAATATCCTTCACGTGGTATGTCACAAGTGATATCCTACAAGTTAACAAGTGATCCTCAACATTAAGTGATCAAATCAAGAGTTCTCTTGCTAGCAAAGCTTATTTGGATGACATTTGCCTTGACCAAAGGGGAGTTGCCCTATTCAATGGTATAATGGTCAATGATCTTACATAAAGTGTCATTCAATACATATATGTTGGTGTCCATAAAAAATTATCAACCATCTACCCTAGTGCAACCTTTGCATCAATAGAGAAGCATACCTTTTATGGAAATTGATGACAAAGGGGGAGAGATTAGTTCAAAGATATGAATATATGGATGGAAATGCACTAAGAGGGAAAGAGACATGGACATGAATAAGGTAACAAGATCAAAGGATCAAAGTCTTGGACTAAGAGATGAGATGCACACAAGTAGGGGGAGCAAACTCATGAACTTGATTGATTGCATGTGCATATTCATGTGCTTGCTTGCATATTGCATAAGTTCTTATCTTTATATGCATGCTTGTGTAGTGTATGCTAGTTATAGGATTTGTATGATGATTTGATAAACTAGCATGCATAGGATGGTAAGCTAGATCGTTGTTCCTTCATTTGACATCTAGAAACCTTGCTCCTAATGTTGATCTCACGGGTTTCTAGTGTTGTTTTGTGGTATCTAGCTAACCATGGTGCTAAGGATAAACTTAAAAGTAGAACTACAATGAGTATCTTCAAAGGTTTATCCTATATCCCTTAGCATCACTTAGTAGTGCTAGCACTCCCAAAATTCGTATTCATGCATGTGTGCAAAGCTTAATTCAAACCTTTGTGAGCACACATGTAGGGGGAGCTAACACTACCAAGTCAGACTTTGTGGCATTTATCCAATTCTTGGCATAGAGCTTAAATGATGGATAAATGGCATAATGTCCAAAATGATCTTAATTTCCATATCTTTGTAGAGTTGTCATCAATTACCAAAAAGGGGGAGATTGGAAGGTCCTTGTGTGATTTTGGTAATTGAGTGACAACTTAGATGAACTAATATGTGTTTAAGTGATATATACACAGGAGATTAGTTCACAGGTGATTGTGTGATGAAGGAGCTTAATGCATATGAAACATTACATGGAGTCATGTGACCAAGGTGGAGAAGATCAAGATGAGGCTTGGCTTGATGGACCGGTTGCAAGTGTGAAGGGCAAGCGGGTGATGCTTGGCGCTGATGGACCAAGGCAACGGTGAAGAGCAGGTGAGGTCAAGATCGATGAACCAATACGGTCATGTGATGATATGGAGTGGATCATATCATTTGACAAATGGTTGGTGCATGTGTTGCATCAAGATTGGAGAAGGAGATGGAATGGAATGCATAAGGCAAAGGTATAACCATAGGGCATTTCATTTCACCGGTCATTGGTGTGTAGAGAAGTATATGACCGGGTTTAGGATAGATAGTCGTACTATCAAGAGGGGCAAATTTGTTTGCATATCGGTTATCTAGTGCCACCGTGAGCAATCTAACTTTGCGATGTATTAGGATCGAGTGGCGCGGTGAGAGCTAGTGAAAATGCTTGGAAAATATTTGTGAAAATGCTAACACACATGCACAAGGTGGTGATCACATTTGTGTTGGCACTTGAGAAGCAAGGAGAAAGAGGTAGCTCGGTTTGGCTCAGGAAAGAGCTCCGGACGCTAATCCAGACGCTAGGGCGAGCTGAGTCCGGACCATCATAGATGCATCCGGAAGCAAACCCTAGCGTGCCTGATCGGGAACAGGAGAACCGGATGGCGTTTTGCGTCCGGACAGTGACCGGAGCCTTTTGTTCTCTCTGGATCCTCTCTGCTGGGGTCCGGTCGCTGATGGCGTTGGTCCGGACCCGCACTGTTACGTGCGTCCGGAGCCACGTGTCGCGCAGAGGCGAGCGCGGGAATTAGCCGTTTCAAATGGGGGCCTGACCGGCCGCAGGCGCGTTGGTCCGGACTGCACCATGGGTGCATCCGGAGTCTGCGACCGGAGGCTCATTCAGAGTCGTTGGCTCTCGGCTAGTGTTGGGTCCGGACGCAGTTAATGGTCCAGACCCCCTGTGATCTTGCGTCCGGAGGTTCGCAGGAAAGCCCAGTGATGGGGCAAAACGGCTAGTTTCAATGGGGAGGCTATTTATAGCCCTTGGCCGGCCCTTGGGGCTGGCTGAGCACCTTTGGCATGTGTTGCCATTAGTGTGCTTGGTTTGAGATCCCTCTAACTCACTTGTGCAAGCTATAGTGTGATTCTAATTGCGAGTGAGTGATCTCTAGTGCGTTGCTTTGAGAGATAGCTTCGTATGGCACTAGGTGATCGTGTTGCAAGCTTGTGGTGCTTGTTACTCTTGGAGGTTGCCACCTCCTAGACGGCTTGGTGGCTTGTGGCTGCATCGAAGCGCGCAAGAAGATTGTGCGGCGCATCGGAAAAGTGCTTGTGAGGGGTATTGTGCTCGCCCTGCGGGGATCGCGAAGAGCAACTCTAGTTGAGCGTGTCATTGAGTTACCCTGACTTGTGGGTAGATTCTTGTAGCGCTGGAGTGAGTGGGCTAGGCTTGTGAACGCCTATTAGCCGCCGAATCACCAAGTGTATGGTCGACACAACGGGGACTAGCTTGGTGGCAACCAAGTGAACCTCGGGAGAAAAATCACCGTGTCAACCTTGTCTACTCTTCTCGGTGGTTTGCATTCTCCAAATCACTAGCTTATATTTACTTTCATATACTTGTGCTAGTGAGTAGTTGTTGCTCTTATAACTAGTTTAGCTTGTGTAGCTAGCTTAGTTACCTTCTAGCTTGTGTAGCGTAGAAGTAGCTCTTGAGTGGCTAATTGCCTTGTGTAGCCTTGTTAGTCACATTTCTTAGTTTGTGTAGCTAAGCAAGTTGAGATCTCTAGTTGACTTGTGTAGTCTTGCTATAGAGCATTGCTAGTGAGCTTAGGTGCTTTGTGCTTTGCTTACTAGTATGTGTAGGAGCTCCCGGTTTGCTTAGAGTACTAGTTGCTTAGGTTTGTGTGACATTGCAACCTAGACTTATTTAGGTGAGCTTCCTAGCTTGGCACCTTAGTGTTCCCAACTAGTATAATTTGCTAGGTGCTAAAGTTATAGATAGAGGCGTGTAGTCTTGGCTAGACTGATAGTTTTAATTCCGCATTTGATTCGGTTTGCCGTTGCGCGTAAGTTTTTAGAAAAGACTATTCACCTCCCCCCCTCTAGTCCGCCATCTCGACCCTACAGAGGTGCTTATCATTATCTTATGTGGCTAATATATGCTGATCAATATTTATCTTTTGTCACTATTGATTCATTATCTATATCTTATGTGACATTTATCCTGTATTGAGAGAGATAGATGAAAACTCTCCATTACACATGTAGTGCTACTCATTCCTCATTTATTCCTTAGCATTCTCTTCCCAGTGGTAAAAATATAAATAACGATACCTAGAATACTCCTAGTTAAAATGCTACATCGGTATTATCTGTGCGTTTGTAGATACACATTTATATTTATTATTTATTAGAAGAGCAAATGCATATTTCAATACCGCATCTCTCTGCCATGCCGGGGATGACAACTTGGCTTAAGTTGCATGAGAGGTGGTTAACTATTTTTGGCGTTGTTATCAGAAATAGAAATCTTTCTACTTTTGGTAATGACGTTAAGAAATGTCAACAAGAATTTTTGGCGCCGTTGCTGGGGATGACTACTTGGCTTAAGTGGCATGAGAGGTGGTTAACTATTTTTGGCACCGTTATCAGAAATAGAAATCTTTATACTTTTGGTAATGACGTTAAGAAATGTCAACAAGTATTTTTGGTGCCGTTGCCGGGGAAGGTTGATTAGCTACCAAAAGGAGTAAATGAGTTATCACTTGCATCACTAATGTGATTGAGAAAACATCAATTCTCTACTCATACAACCTTACCCTTGATCTTTGCCTATTTTTCCTATCATTTTTATGCAGGGTAATGTATGAATAGGTTTGATCTTCCAGACAATTTTGTTGAAAATCCTGAAGTATTAATTAGAAGGACAAAAGCCAAGCTCAAGAAAGTAACATCATCATCATCATTAACATCTCAGCTTGAAGCTTCACCCAATCAAGAAGATCATGAAAACATCGTTCGAGACTTAACACCAGAGTTTGAAGCCATGGTAGACAAGTCAATCCGTGAGTTCTTAGCCCCCACCATGGACAACATCCGCACTGCACCTGCTGCGAACATTGATCGGTCATTTGAGCTCAAGCCTGCGCTCATCAACATGGTGCAAGCAAGCCAGTTCTGTGGGAAATCACAGGAAGATGCTAGTGCTCATCTCCAACACTTCCTGGAGATTTATAGCACATTCACTATCAAGGATATCCCCAGAGACGCCATACTACTTCGCCTTTTTCCCATTCTCACTCTTGGGAAGAGCGAAGGAATGGTTCTATGCAACCAAGGAGAAGAATACTACGTGGGCACTTTGTTCTACCAATTTCCTAGCAAAGTTCTTTCCCATGGGGAAGACCAATGCTCTCCGTGGGAATATTTCAAGTTTTCATCAACAACATGACGAGTTCGTTCCAGAAGCATAGGAGCGCTTCCAAGACTACATCCTAGAATGTCCCCATCATGGAATGGAGAATTGGCTACTTATGCAGACCTTTTATCATGGGCTCAGCAACAGCACTCGTGAGACCATGGATGCTGCTGCCAGAGGAGCATTCCTATCACTTACAATACCACAAGCTACTACTCTTGTGGAGAAGATGGCGTCCAACCAAGGTTGGAGTGAAGAAAGAACTCAAACTCCTAAGAAAAGTGGAGGTATGCACCAGCTCAAAGAGGTAGATATGCTGTCAGCAAAGCTAGACCTGCTCATGAAGAGGCTCGATGAGAAAGCTGGAGAAAAGAAAGAAGTTATGCACATTTATGACTCTCACATAACATGTGAAGAGTGTGGAGACACTGGACACTCAGGCAACCATTGCCCTGAGGTGCAAGAGGATGTGAACTACATCAACAACAACAACAACAACAACCGTCCTCAAGAAAATCAAGGTTGGGATCAACAACAACAAAGGCCTAACTACTCAGGTAATTATCAAGGTAATAATTCTTATAATGATCCTAGTTTTCTACCTTTGAGAGAGTTAGTGTCTAATCAAGGAAAGTTAATAGATAACATATCAAAGAAATTAGCATCCAATGATAAAATACTATAAACTATAAATAATAGAATGGATAATTTTTCTGTATCCATCAAGAATCAAATTAGCTTTAATAAAATGATTGAATCTCAGCTAACCCAAATAGCTGCTATTGTTCCTACCACTAACCCCGATATTCCATCACAACCGGAAGGATTAGAATCTACAAATCTTGTAGACATATTTGATGCAGGTGCTTATTGGAACAACCCCACAGAAGAATGGTGTGGCAACACTATGCCAACCAAGAAAGGAGATCCAGGACAGCCCGTCATCCCAATCTCCATTGGCATCACAGACTTTCCTGAAGCACTTTGCGGCTTTGGCGCAAGCGTCAATATCATGCCCAAAGTAATCTATGAGAAATTATTTAATTGTCCTTTATCAGATACAACCCTATGTTTGTAGCTTGCAGGTCGGACACTATGCTACCCAAGAGGAGTATTAGAAGATATCCGTATCTAGGTTGGCACCTCATATGTCCTAGCAGACTTTATGGTGATAGAGACCGGTGTTGATGAGAGGTCACCCATCATCTTAGGAAGGCCACTCTTGAACACTGCGGGAGCTGTCATCGACGCTAGCACTGCCAAGATCAGTTTCTTCATCAAAGAGAAGAAGGAGACATTTACTTTCAAGAACAAGACCTTACAATCTCTTGAACAACCCCAACATGAGCCAAGAAAGAGGACCAACAGGAGGAACAAGCAGAACAACTGTCGGTATTTCTTATGACTATTGGATAAATCCGCAAGTGCACAGATTATACCATTGTAGCACTTCACCTAGGAGTATTCCAAGGTATCATAATTTATATTTTCCCAAGGGAAAGCTGGGCTAGAAATGATAATTAGATAGAGATCCTAGAGAGCACCTTAACTTAGTACCAACTAGTATAGGGGGGTAAACTATATATGTGATAGGAAGGGTTGATGAATGAATATGTCAAGGTAAAAGATACTTAGAACGGACTAGATAGTATAGCTAGGTGGGAGGACAACGAGAGAGTATAGGGACTCCTATGCAATTCACTCTACTTCAATATACTTAGCCAATTAACTAGTCTAAACACTATAGTTTGTCTCCTCAATACAAGTATGCTAGGCGAGGGGATAGATCAGTAGGAGGACAAAACTCCTACCGGACCGCTCCCTCTTCTTACGGGGGCCTTACCTTTTAAGAACTTTCCTAAGAACATGTGGTGAAATACAAAGACTAGACAAGGTTGTCACTCTCTTGCTAGCTACCACAACTATCCGTGCAACAAGCGGTAACCACAGATATGGTGATGTATAAGCACCACGCTTACACACAACTTATTACTTTGACTACGATCTATAATCAAAGCACCCTATGACAGGCAATGATCGCATACGGGAAAGGCCACAAGGATCACAGACTATGGATGTAAAGGCTATTAAAGAGCAAAAGCATATAAATGACTATATCTAGTATAGTAATGCTCAAAGTAAATACTAAGTAAAGTAGAGAGAAAAGTGATATATTGATAAAGGTAAAGTCTTACAAAGAAGGAAAGATACAAGAGCTATACCAGACTTTCCAGAAGACGACTTCGGAAATCCCGAGTGCAGCTCGACTCAACTCTAACTCCTACTCTAGACTAAACTACTAGAACATTCTAAGGAATAGAGCTTGTAGGCTTCTTCACCATGTATAGAGAGGGGGTATGAGCCTCTATTTATAGTGGGAGGTGGAGTAGGGGCTACTCCATCGCCACGTCAGCGATCCAGGGGGCTTCAATCCTCCACCCTTGGATCCAACCGACCTAGAACCACCTTTGGATGGATGGTTGTGATTTCCAATATGTGTGAGTGAGTATGGCGGTTGGCAGGGGGTGAACCGACCTAGGGGGCGGTCGGCCGACCCCCCCTATGGCCTGTGGGCCACCCTTTGGCCTTCTAGATGCAGCCCCATTGGTTAGGGACCAAGTGGGGGCCTGGTGGGCCCAGATGGTGGTCGGCCGACCCCCCCCCTTGGGGGCTCTGGCCCACTTCTATCTTCCAAGTACTGGTCCCACTTGTCATAGATGTTGGATGTTGGTCCTAAGGTAGTTGTCACATTTATCTCCTTGGTGTGGGCCCATGGATCCATGTGCTTTGCATGTGAGTCGTTGAGAGAAAGCACAGAGTGATCCAAGGGTTGGAAATCTCTCTAGAGTGCTTCCCCTGGATCCTAGCCGAGGGGGAGAGCTGGTGGGCCCATAGGGTGGTCGGCCGACCCCCTATGTGGGTCCCACTAGCTCTCCTTTGCTCCATTTCTTCATTCCTGCATTCAAACACTCCATGGACATGTGGAACTTGTTATTTGATAAAGTATGCTCATGATGAGTTTGTTTATTCTTGATCCTAAGGTTGGTGGTAGCGTTTTGGTTATGTAAAAGTATATCATTATTGGTGGCAACAAGATCCCCCAAGCTTAACCTTTGCTCGTCCCGAGCAAACGATCAAACTTAGCTCGATGGATCAGGAGTTGCTACTATGCTTCATATTTCAAGAGTACTAAATCTACAAAAATCATACTTCTATTTTGAATGGAAAAATTAGCAATCAAGACTCACCCATATTACCTTAGTCCTTCATGGGGCTTATAGATTTTTCCTTTGTCTTGAGAGGTTGAGAGATAGAACAACTTGACTTGAGCACTAGTTTTCTCATTCTTTTACAAGCTTCATATCGGAGGTTTTGCAAGATTTTGTAATAGAAAACTTAGTGTTCCTCAAATGGTACTCTCGAGTCGCTCATAAGGTGTATGATTCCTCACCAAGGCATATATCAAAGTTTGCCTTCTTTCATCCTATCTCTAAAGGCTTATGTGGAGCTATAGGTAGGGATCAAAAGATGTAGCAAACTTACATCGCATATATTGTAAAGTTAAATTCCGGATCCAAGGAGAGAAGTGTCATACTCTTAGATGAAGATGTGCAAGTGTGTGAAACATGGCAAATGGTCAATACTCCTATATTTGGATGATCTCTATTTCCTAACTTATTATTTTGAGACATAGCTATTTTTCTATGAGCTTTGAAGACATAGTTATTTGTGAGACATAGTTCATTCATTCATTTTTTTCGTGAGCTTTGGAATGCTCATCAATTTTAGGACTTTAGAATGCCCCTAAATTTTTCATAATTTTGCATAGTCTATGTCTCATTTACTAGCAGCATACTAGAGAGAGTTTTTCTATTAGAGCATGGAGTATGAACTATGTGGAAATGTAAGGCATGTTTCTGCATACTTCCAGTGTAGAAGCAGCATGTATATGTGGTGTGTACGTGATCTTGATCTTGGGAGCATGATAAGTCTCTCAACAAGGGTCATAAAACTTGACCAAACTCAACACAAAGCAAGCAGCTTATGTAGAAAGCTTATATCATAAAAGAGCATGTATGGATTTGGTAGAAATTTTCACCATTGAGGAACAAAAAGTGTTTTATCATTTTAATAAATAAAACTTTGATAGTCATTCTTGCTTAGAACAATATTATAGCAGCTCTTATCTTGTCATATCATGTCTCACAACAACTTAGACTTAGTTATAGCATTTGCAACCCACAAAAGTTTGAGGTTCATGATGGTTTCTTTTAAGCCAAGTAATCCATACTTAGAGAAATATCAAGCTGTCAACTAAGTACTAGAGAAACATTTAGTAGAGCAACTATTCATCATTTCCAAAGGAGATATTAATTTTCATGGAACATGTGAGGGTGGAATAGAGAAAGTCTTTTTATTCTTTTTATCATATGTAGATTTTTTTTAAATGCAAGAAAAGATAAGCAGGAAAATGCACAAAGATAAATGCTAAAATTAAAAACTTACCTTAGTGAGAGAGGGAACCTCCCCAAGCTTCTCCTTTGCTCAATATTGTGGTGGTGGATATGGATGTAGTTGCCACCATGAGTCCCACTGTCGGTGTTGTTCTTCTTGCAATGCTTGGATTTGTTCGGTAGTTTGCTGGACAATGCGTGCTGTCTCACCATGCTCAACACACAGCTCACCAAAAGTATTGGTGAGTTGATCAAATTGTTGCCGTCGTTCACGATGCTCCCTATCTCATGTGGACGAGAAGGATGCTCGTGGTCTTTGCGGGCGTGGTGGTCGAGGAGGCATGTCACTAGAAGTGTGCATGGGATTGGAAGATGCATCATCTTCCTCCTAGCCAACAGCTCCTCGGGAAGGACCACCTTGCTCAAGATGAACAAAGTATAGCCCCTCCTGTCTGAACCTGCAAAACCTCTTAGTCCAATTCCTTGATCTAAATCAAGGGTTAGCTTATGGGTCATATACAACTGACGTTGCCTATTTGGAAGAGGCACCTCAATTTTATGGCCACTGTAAATCATTTTAAGTTCACCATTGGCATCTCTTTTTAACATTTGAGCAGTTGTAAGATATTCTTCTGAGATTACGGCTATAGGAGCAGAGATGTAAACAAAGGGGTGAGTGCCATTTAGCAGGTTCATGGATTCGGCAAGACGAGTAATTAAAGATGTGAATTGAATAGGTTCATTACTCTCAATTGAACTTTGCCAAAACTCTACCAAGCATTTTATAGGAGAGATTTGAATTTTGTTTACCATGGCATAGAGCAATTTTAATTCCATGTCACTTAGCATGCTAGCATTACTTCCAGGAAACAGAGTCATATTCATCCAAAGATGCATGAAACAAAGGGTTGGATTATGAATTTCCTCAAGTTTGGGATTTGAGCAATCATTTAGAGTAGAGATAGACAACAAATATTTCCTCTTGTTAAACCTACGCATAGTAAGGTCTA
Organism: Microstegium vimineum; assembly: GCA_022036555.1. Classification (NCBI taxonomy): domain Eukaryota; kingdom Viridiplantae; phylum Streptophyta; class Magnoliopsida; order Poales; family Poaceae; genus Microstegium; species Microstegium vimineum. The sequence continues at coordinate 29,924,671 of CM039125.1, read as the reverse complement.
AATCTAGCAAGCATGAATCATCAAAGCCAAGAGCAACATTTAGACGACTCCAAGTTAGACTACAACTTTGATTAAACATGTGAAAAGAAATTCCATCATTAGAGCTTTGTAGAGAGCACAAGAACTCTATGGTGAGCAACTCAATTCCAAGATCATCTACTTGCGAAAAGCTAGACCAACCAATAGTGGAAAAGATAGTGTCGAATTCGGTGGTCATACCTGTGTTGGAGAGAAGAATTGGATCCAATATCCTTGTATGTTCGAAAGATCGATCCCGAAGAGAGAGATATCTTTGGTACTCTAGTTGGTCAAACCAAAGTCCACTTTGATGATCATAGGTCCTCATCGGGGGCACCATGAATGCCCCGATATGTGGTACCTCTGTCGGCACTTCTTCCTCCTCCTGAGGGTGTTCTTCGGTTTGGACGTTCTCCCAAGTGTATCGGGCAGAACCTCCCCTTCTTCTTCCTTGGGAAGTATCCTCGGATTGGTGGGAGCATCGAGATGAGCTCCCACTGAGGGCTTGTTTTTCTTTCTTGAACATGGATCTCAAAGGGTTCTTCATCTTCTAGAGAGGAAGAGGCACACAAGGGCAAGACTAGGACAAGGTTGTGTGTAGAGTTTGCCTTGTGAGGAGAAGTTTGAGCTAAGAGTATCTTGATGAAGACAAGAGATCTTCTTGTGGACTAGTGAGAGCAGCACTACTTCTCTTGAGAGCTAAGAACTTCTCTTGAATGAAGAGAGGAGAGAGCAAGGCAAGGAGAGTCTTGAGCTAGAACTGGATTCTGGTTGAGGTGTGAGGGATTGAGCTCTCCTTGCATGGGGTTTTATAGGGGAAGGGAATGGCACCAAGGGGACACCATGGGGTGGTCGGCCGACCCCCCTTGGCATGCCCTTGGGTGCCCTGATCACTAGCTTTAGGAGATTCCTTAGACAAAGCAAAAGAGAGAGGAGGAGGTGACCAAAGGTGGTTGGCCGACCCCCTAAAGTGGGGATTCCACTCATGCTTTTTCTAGTGCTTGGTGAAAGATAAAAGATGCTATGTGATGTGATCAAAAGCTGACATAAAGTGCTCAAGATTCTCCTCTTTAAACAAAGAGTAATGGAGGACAAAGGTATGCCATGCTTTGATTGAGGGTGATTTATGTGTTTTCTTTTTCAAAGCATGACAAAGTGAAAGTGAAAGGTGTCATGGTTCCCCACTTTGGACAAGGAGTAGTGGGAGACAAGAGTGTGTCATGCTTTAGCAAAAAGTGATTGATGTACTTTCTTAAATCATGACAAAAGATAAAGGGATGTCTCCTAAAGCAAAATCTGATTTTTGAATTTCTCACTACTCATATCATGAGATGCTTGGACAAGGATGGTGGGGAAGAAAAAGGGATGATCATGGGGCACCTAGGGTGGTCGGCCGACCCCCTAGGCCTCCATTTTTTTCTTTTTCTTTTATAAAGATCATATTGTGTTCCTCTTTTAAATAAGCCAAGATAAGGTACATAGGGATGGTAGCTCAACCACCCTATGGACCTACCCTTTGTCCCATTTTAAAGCTACACTAATCTCCAGTTTTATTTAATCTGATGTCTATTATTTTTCTTCTTAATTTTAAGCATGAAAGAAATTTAAGAATTTAACTAAATGCAAGAAGGGAAATAAAGAAAATAAAGGATAGCTACCGACTTACCTATCGGCGAAGGCTCCTCGATTTTAAGTCCTCGGAGTAGGACTCTCCTTCTTGTTCATTCTTTGGGTGCACTTGATGGCTCCGGAGAGGGAGACCGTGGAGTGTGCACCTCCTTTGCTTTCCAAACTTGTCTTGGATTGGCAGGTTCATCCTCCTTGAGTTCATTGATCTTGGCCTCCGGGTATTGCTTATTTTGGCATGGAGCTCGAACTCTTCTTCTTGATGGATGTGTTTTAACCTGTTTGTTAAGTTTATAACCATTGAAAGCACATTTTACCTTGTGTCTCGGGAACTGGAAGTGGATCTGGCCCGATCCTACATAGATGACCGCGTTGGTGGTGTTGAAGAAGGGCCTTCCCAAGATGACGGGGACTTCCACGTTGGCTCCCATGTCCAGGATGATGAAATTGGTGGGGATGTACACGTCTTGGATATTCACCAAGATATCCCTCGCAAGTCCCTCGGGAAACTGCATTGTTTGATCTGCCATCTGCAAACAAACACATGTAGGGACCAAAGGTCCTCCTAACAAGTTATCATAAGTTACCTTGGACATGATGTTGACACCCGATCCGAGGTCGTAGAAAGTGTTGTGGAAGGTTTGTTGTCCGATTGAGCACTTGATCGTCGGGTGGCCTGGATCTTCCTTCTTCATGATGAAGGGAGGATCGAGAAGATAGCCCCAATAGGAGCGAAGTGGAGGCTTACCGAACTTCGTTGTTACCATATTAACATGCTCAATTGAATCCTCTGGTTTCCCAGGAATCTTACCTTGTTCTAGAGATGGCATAGCTGCTGCTAATTGAGCTAATTGGGTTTCTAACATTTTATTAAAGCTCAATTGATTTTTCATAGCAGTTGTAAAGCTATCCATTTTTTCACCAAGAGTTTCAAGAACTTTACCATTGGCAATCATATTTTTATTTATACCATCATTAATTTTAGATTGACCAAGAACAAGATCTTTCAATGAAGGCTGGTTATTGTAAGAATTGTAATTATTTTAATTGCTATTACCTCCATTACCTTGGTAGAAGGGGCGTGAATTCCATCCTCCTTGTTGTTGGGGTCGATATCCATTGTTGTTGTTGTTGTTGCTGATGAAGTTCACATCCTCCTTCGAAGTCTCGGGGCAATTGTTGCCCGAGTGATCATTTCCTCCGCACACCTCGCACTATGGATCGGCTTCAATAGCTTGTGCGGCGGTGATGGGGTAGATGGACTCTCATTCCTTCTTGGAACCTTATTCTATCTTCTTCATCAAGAGGTCCATCTTGGCAGAGAACATGTCCATCTCATTGACGGTGTGCATACCTCTTCTCTTTGGCTGGAGACATTCCTCACCCCATCCTTGGTTAATTACCATCTTCTCGATGAGGTCCTTGGCATTTCTCACTGTGTGTTGGAGAAACGCCCCTCCAGCGGCAGCATCAAGGTGACTACGGGCCATGTGTTGACGGTAATTTCACCTTGTTTTTACACCCTCAAAATACCGTCAACATCCTCATATTCGAAGAAAGACAAGCACAGCATGAACATATTTTACCCAATAACTAGTTCCACATGTCCCTTGACTATTTGAGTGCAGGTAATGACAAATGGGGACATTTGGGAGCTAGTGGGCCCATTTAGGGGTCGGCCAACCACCCTGTGGGGCCACTAGGCCTCCCAAGCCCCCATGATCCAAGTAACACTCTCCATAGCACTTTCTACCCCTTGGATCCAAGTGTGCTACCTCTCAACGGTCCTGGATCAAAGTACAAGGATCCATGGGCCCACATCAAGGATATCAGAATGACAAACATCTCAGAACAAACACCCAACATAGATGACAAGTGGGACCAGCATACAGGAGATAGAGGTGGGCCAGGGACCCCATAGGGGGGTCGACCGACCCCTCATTGGGCCCACCAGGCCACCCACATGCTCCCTAAGCACTAGGGACACCTCCTGGAGGAAGTGGCAGGGCCCACCTATCATGGGTTGGTCGGTCGACCACACCCAGGTACCCAAAAGGTGCCTCCAGCTCTCCACCACCATCTTGCATGCCACCATGCATCCACTTGATCTCCACCATCAGTTTAAGATGGTTACAATGACGGTTTGATCCCATGGTGGCTGATGGAGGTGGCGTGGATCATTGACGTGGCACCGGAGTAGCCCCTACTCCACCTCTAGCTATAAATACCCCCTAGGCCTTCACTCTCACTCATGCCTCATTGGAGAAACTACTCCTTAGTATCTTAGCCGAGCTCTGTAGTAGTGCTATGCTAGTTGGAAGAGAGTGAGGAGAGCCTGGAGGAGAGCCGGGCCTGTCTGGCGTCTTCTTTGGGTTGTACCTCAGCGGATGCGATTCTCTTGTAAGTTCAGTACTTGCAAGTGATTCCTCCGAGTTCTTTACAGCATTCAATATTCTAAATCTGGTTTAGCTGTTATACATCTTTTCGCACTTGTTCATCGCTTTACTTTAAGTAGAGTGCTTTAGCCTTTAACGTTGGGTTAAAGTAGTAAGAATAGTGTAGACGTGGTGTCTAGGCTAGATCTTGCCTTTGTAAACCACTTATCGCACGGATTGTTCATGGATGCTAGTAGAAGGTGACAGCTCTATCTAGTCCTCGTATTCCATCACGTGTGTCAGATAAGTTCTTAAAAGGTAGGGCCTCAATACAACTTGATGGCACGGTCCGGTTAGAGTTTTGTCCTCTTTCTGATCTATCCCATCGCCCCCTGTAAGAGAAGGGCTGATAAAGCCAGTATAACCAGCTATACCTTGTTAGATATCTTTGCTATATCGAACCTCTCAACCCAGTTATCATAGTCTCCCTTGATCCATCATAGGACATATCCATAATCCTAGTTAACTCACTTCTCGTTCCCTGAGGAAAATATGATACCTGGAATACTCCCGGTGAAGGCTACACTTGACAACCATACGCTTGCGGTCTTTTTCCATTTGCCACCTTTGGTGTCAACAAGCTTTCTAGCGCCGTTGCCGGGGAACAGTAGTTGTTTTAACTAGAACCCTTTGGTCCTATTATCCTTGTTTGATTTAAACCTTTCCTTCCACATATACACATATGGATCAAACACCTCTCTTTGAGTATGGTGCTCCAACGAGCGCTAGGTTTGAGCCACCTAGTTCATCCCAGGCCGTATTGGTCGTTCCTTATGAGCTTCGCCCAAGTCTCATAGCAATGGTTCAGAACAAACCTTTTTCTGGGGATGAAGACGAAAATCTCTACACTCATATACGTGACTTTGAACAATTGTGTTCATGTGTCCACATCCATGGGATGAGGTAAGGTACCCTTAAGTGGAAGCTATTTCTGTTTTCTTTGATGGGAATATCCAAACAATGGTACCTTCGCCACGTAGATGATGCAAACAGAGAATGGGAAAAGTTACAATCCAAATTCTGCTTGGCTTTCTTCCCCACCTCTCGTGTTTTTCATCTTCAAAAAAAGGTCATCAACTTCTCACAAAAGGAGAAAGAACCTCTAGGTGTGGCAGGGGCTCGTCTTTTAGATCTAGTATCATCTGGCCCTGATCTTGCTATAACTGAGCCAACATTATTACAACACTTTTATGGCGATCTTAGCAAAGATTCCACACAGCTTCTTGACATGACTTCTAGGGGAGCCTTCCGGTGTTTACCCATTAGTGAAGGGAAGAGTCTTCTCATGAAGATTCTTGAAAACACCCCCTACATTAACGTTTATAATGAAGGACCCATAGAAGGAGAAAAACTAGTCCCTAGAAAAGAAATCTCGATAGCCGAATCATCACCACTCCCATCCAAAGATTCTGCCATCGATCCTGAACCACAAATACCACAAATCTCGAAGGAAGAAGAAATTCAACATCTAAACCATTCCTTCGAGTTCGAGGCTAACCTTTCATATGATCTTGCTGGTTTTGGGAATGCCCAAAATGATCCTTTCCTAAAGAGACCTTCTAAGAAACATCTTTCTAGACCTCTCATGAAGGGATCTCCTCAAAAACCTTCCAAATAAACATCACCTTGTGCCTCGACTTCCCACAAGGCACATCAGGAAAAGCTTGAGATATTTGATGAAGAAATATCAAGTGAGCTTATAGAAGAAGAACTAATGTGTTTAGAAGCCAAATCTATCCTCTCCTTCTCTATGCCCACATTTTACTTATCCGACGAACCCATTTCTAAATCCATCCTTGATCCTGATGATCCGCCATGTGTTCCTTCATTCAAGTCTTATGATGACCCACTTAATGACTCTAGAAATTTATTAAGACACCCGAGGCATGGAAGCCATGAGAGCCATAAATCTAACCAAGAGGAGCATAGTCAACGGTTAGAACCTCTATCTACCATTGTAAGTCAAGAATGGTTGGATGAGGCCAAATCCTCAAAAGAAGTCACTAAAATGCCCACACATGTGAGGAGAATATCATGTCAAGTGTTGGGCATTGATGGTGAAATTTGCTACGATCCTAGCCTCAGGATCAACATCATTCCTCATTTCCATGTTCCAACATCATCAAAGGATCATCTATCCCAATCACAAAAACACCTTAGACTCCCCAATGGTCAAATCCTTGATTGTTTAGGAGTCCTTCATAATGTTCTTGTGATGGTTAATGATCTCAAGATCTTCCTAGATTTGCATATCTTTGACCTTCCCAGACTGTCCTTTCATCTCACCTTTATCGGAAGGCCAATTATGAAAATCTTAGAGAACACTTTAGGAAATGAGAAGCTTTGTCATAGAATAGGTAAAGAATATCTACCCGTTTGGTCTTCCCGACCTCTCAAAGGGTTAGAATCCAATCCTGTTCTTGATCCAAGGGGTGAGTTTATGACAATCTCGCTAACAACCATGACCCATTCACCCACTCCTTGAAAGGGAGAACAATACCAATGAGCATGGAAGCTATTCCCCGATCTTCCCACCAAATCCATGCTCAATTGAGAAATTTCCCAAATCAATCCTTCCCTCTACCATCACTACACTCATGACCTACAACCTCTTCATACTTCTGGTTTCTAAAATCTTTGCAAGGTTGGTTGTAGATGTGTTCGTATACCATAAATTTTGCAAATCTCGTAGTGGTTTTGGTCTTGAGGATATGTTTGAAAATGTTGAAGTTGAACGGGAAACCGCTTCACCAACATAAGATGCAACTTGAAGGTTTCCCAAAGACAAGCTTGTGTCTTAAAATTAAGCACTTTCGGGAGATAACCCGAGCTTTCTTCTTTTCTATTAAAGTTTGCTTAAAAAATATAAAACAAAATAAAAATATTTTTCTTTTAGTTTCCCAAAATTCTAAAATGAATAAAATGACTTTGTAAAAAGAGATTAAGGGAATATTTGTGAAATTGTTCCTTCGGGTATTTTTGTCACTAACCATTTCAGGTTTGAACAAAAAGAATGATCAAGCAAAACACAAGGTATGTCCAATCAAACATCTTTTAATAATGAAGCACATTCAAAAGAAAATTTCACATCCTAGACTTGGATTTTCACATTGTAAAATGTTCCAAAATCCAAGTATGGGGGGATTGGATTTCTCTAAGAAATTCATGACATGCTTCATTCTTAATTTTGTTTGGATATCTCTACCTTGCTTTCTCTTTATACCTTCCTCATCTTGCTAAGTCATATAAATAATAAAAATTTTAAAAAAAATGGAAATGCTATCTAGTTCACCATCCATGCTCCTGTCTCTTTTTAAGTGAATCTCTCTATGCCTTCATGCTTCTTAGTTCTGTTATGAGTGTGCTTTGGTTTGGGAATAGTGTACATACTCCTATAAGCTCTTTAAATTAAGCGTGGTGCTTAGGTTAAATAGCCTTCCTTAATCAAATTAGACATGGTGTCAAGTTTGATTAATGAAACAAAAGTAAACTTGTATGGAATTTGGCTATTCTTTTGGACTAACCCATGTAAGATAACATCCAAATTTTGGTGGGTAAGTCATGAGATTATTCATTAGAAACAAATCAAGGGTTGAGGTAGTAATGAAATAACCTTGTGCATCTTTGCCTCAACCTTGCTTAACTTCTAAAGAATTGGTGAACAATGATGGAACATCCCTTTCTGTGCTAAAATGCTAAAGCCAACTTTTCTATAGGATAGAAGATGTCCTCTATTTCTATGACAATAATGCCCATGTTTCAAAATATTTGTGTATTCCTTCGGGTATGTGTTGTCCACTAATCCTTCGTAGGAGAGGAGCAATGAATGGAGGAAAGGGTCTGAGTACAACGCGATGATTCATAGGAGAAAGACCATTCGTCATTATCAATGTCGTGACACATAGAATTGTCACGCTTCAAGATTACGGCTACGACACCTTGAAAGGTAAATGGTCAATGTCTTAAAATCTTTCATGAATCACCTGAGCATGAAATTAACATGATAGATTTTGTCCTTAATCCAATTAAGAACTAAAATCTACTTGTTTTAATTTTTGTTCATTTTTTCGTGTTTGACCCTAGAATTAGCATGTGCCTAGCCTTGTCACCTCCCACACAAAATTTGGGCCCATTTGGCCCCAATAGGCGGTTGGCCGACCGTCTCTAGAGGCCTCTCAGCCCGACGTTGCGCGGCCTGCCTAACCTGACCCGTGGGGCCTCCAATCCAGGCTCGGTCGAGCCAAACCTTCCAAAAAGCGGTCGACCGACCGTGGATTTGGCCTTCAGCCAAGCTCGGTACTCCTGAGCGTTGGACCAACATTCCTATCCTGTTTCTGGCACGATCCAAGTGAAAATAGAGGCGAAGGACGTTGGATTCTCTCTTCTTAACCTCTCACTCTCCTTCTTCCTCCTCTTACCTTGTTCTTCTTCACCACCAGTAGAAATTTCATCCCCTCTTGCTTCCCTTCTCACCTTCCTTGACCTCACCATGGTTCCACCAAGAAGAAGAGCGATATGGAAAAGTTTCTACATGTTGTTGCCAAAGAGAGCTTTACCAACTTAGAAGAAAGGGTTGCTAAGGAGAGAATGGCGCGTCTAGGTCTTGAAGATAGCTTTAATGATATTCGCATTATCACTAATGCAAAGCTCAAGCGCTTATCCAAAGCCTTTGAGAGAGATGATCTCCTTGCCCCTCCTTCTCCTTAGTCATCCTCTAGAGCCATCGGCACAACCTGCCTCATGGCCCTGATAGAAGAGAGCATGAAGAGATGCTTGTCATCCCTTATGCTCAGGCCATAGGATTTTCTCTCTCCATCTTCTCCCTTGGATCACCTTAGCCCTTCATAGCAACATGATACTTAGGCTTGATAGTCTATCGCTCATAAATCAAAAACAAATGCCTAAGCTATCAATGACAACTAAAACTCTCGGTTCTGCTGGTATCTTATCCCAGCAGAACCCATGCATTTGATCTCTCTCTGTCCTGTGTTACAGTATCCAGTGAAACAAGTATGGGGGGGTATCGGTCGACACCCCAACACACCATTCCACCACTTCGACCATGGAATCATGATGAACACAATCATGACACATCCCACGAAAAATTTGGACCTCATCAGCCACTTTTGTGCATCGGTCGATGCACCTTAGAGGCCAAATTGCAGTTCGGACAGAGCAGAACAACATTCAGATGTAAGAGATCGCAGTTCAGAGACTGAAGTGGCGAAACGGCTCCGAGGTGGGGTCGACCGACCCCACCAAGTATCTCCAGACCCACCAGCCAGCATCCATGCAACATCCTCATCAACTCTGACTGGTTTGCCACATCTCCTTCCCTTTTCTTTTATGATTTTATTTGCTTAACTCATTTCCCTTCTTAAAAAAATAAATAATAAAAAAATAATTTTTTTTATTTCTTCATGAAATTAATTGATTAGTCTATTCCCCCTTTAATATTGAATAAAAACAAGAAGATCGCATTTGAAACTAAAATTTGAAAAGTGACATGATCTATGACGTTCTGAGGGTAAAAGCGTCATAAAGATGAATTCTTGCTTTTGCTTATGCTAGTGGGAAAATATCTTGATAGAAAACCATATTGACTAAGTTGTTGATCAATGTGATAGACGTTCTCGGCTCATGATTCATACCCTGTCTATTTAAAGTATTTGGAGATTAATTTTTGAAAATGTCATAAAACCATAATGTCACTACTCCTCTATAGTGAGAAAATTCCTACCAAATCCATATATGCTCTTACATGACATAAGCTTTCTACATAAGCTGCATGCTTTGTGTTGAGTTTGGTCAAGTTTTGTGACCCTTATTGAGAGATTTATCATGCTCCCAAGATCAAGATCACGTACACGCCACATATACATGCTGCTTCTACACTGGAAGTATGCAGAAACATGCCTTACATTTTCCACATAGTTCATGCTCCATGTTCTAATAGAAAATTCTCTCTCTAGTATATTGCTAGTAAATGAGACATAGACTATGCAAAAGTATAGGGGCACATAAAGTCCCAAGTTTTAGAAAAAAATGATGAGCACATCAAAGCTCATTCAAAAAAAAAGTTGAGCATTTCCAAAGCTCATAGAAAACTAAAAAGATAGCTATGTCTCAAAATAATAAGTTAGGAAAGAGAGACATATAAAGGAGTTTTGATCATTCGCTATGTTTCCACACACTTGCACATCTTGATTTAAGAGTATGACATTTCTCTCCTTGGATCCAGAATTTGACTTTACAATATATGCAAGGTAAGTATGCCACATTGTTTATCCCTACCTAAGCTCCACATAAGCCTTCTTAGAAATAGGAAGATAAAAGGAAGGCAACCTCATGTTATGCCTTGGTAAGGATTCATACACCTTGAGCGATCTAGAGTGCTATATGAGGAGTAAGTTGACTTATGAGCTTTCTTTTGAAAAACTTATCAAAAACTCCAAGTACTAAAATATGATTTGTGAAGATGACTTTGCTTTGAGAGCTATTCCATTTTTCAACCTCTCAAGGATATATGTTAGACAATACCACATATCCCATTAGTATGACAAATGTCTTGAGTAAATCTTTATGCTTTCTTTATACTTTGAATAACATAGCCATGTTTACTTTATCCTTTACTCGAGGACGAGCAAAGAGGTAAGTATAGGGGATCTTGTTGACGGTAATTTCATCATGTTTTTACACCCTCAAAATACCGTCAACATCCTCATATTCGAAGAAAAGACAAGCACAACATGAACATATTTTACCCAATAACTAGTTCCACATGTCCCTTGACTATTTGAGTGCAGGTAATGACAAATGGAGACTTTTGGGAGCTAGTGGGCCCACTTAGAGGGTCGGCCGACCACCCTGTGGGGCCACTAGGACTCCCAAGCCCCCATGATCCAAGTAACACTCTCCATAGCACTTTCTACCCCTTGGATCCAAGTGTACTACCTCTCAACGGTCCTGGATCAAAGTACGAGGATCCATGGGCCCACATCAAGGATATCAGCATGACAAACATCTCAGAACAAACACCCAACACAGATGACAAGTGGGACCAGCATATAGGAGACAGAGGTGGGCCAGGGACCCCATAGGGGGGTCGGTCGACCCCTCATTAGGCCCACCAGGCCGCGCACATGCTCCCTAAGCACTGGGGACACCTCCTGGAGGAAGTGGCAGGGCCCACCTATCATGGAGTGGTCGGACGACCACACCTAGGTGCCCAAAAGGTGCCCCCAGCTCTCCACCGCCTTCCTCATGCCGCCATGCATCCATTTGATCTCCACCATCAGTTTAAGACTGTTACAATGATAGTTTGATCCTATGGTGGCTGATGGAGGTGGCGCGGATCGCTGACGTGGCACCGGAGTAGCCCCTACTCCACCTCTAGCTATAAATACCCCCCTAGGTCTTCACTCTCACTCATGCCTCATTGGAGAAACTACTCCTTAGTATCTTAGCGGAGTTTTGTAGTAGTGCTATGCTAGTTGGAAGAGAGTGAGGAGGGCCTGGAGGAGAGCCGAGCCTGTCTGGCCTCTTCTCCGAGTTGTACCTCAGCGGATGCGATTCTCTTGTAAGTGATTCCTCCAAGTTCTTTATAGCATTCAATATTCTAAATTTGGTTTAGCTGTTATACATCTTTTTGCACTTGTTCATCGTTTTACTTTAAGTAGAGTGATTTAGCCTTTAACGTTGGGTTAAAGTAGTAAGAATAGTGTAGACGTGGTGTCTAGGCTAGATCTTGCCTTTGTAAACCGCTTATCGCACGGATTGTTCGTGGATGCTAGTAGAAGGTGACAACTCTATCTAGTCCTCGTATTCCACCATGTGTGTCAGATAAGTTCTTAAAAGGTAGGGCCTCAATACAACTTGATGGCACGGTCCGGTTAGAGTTTTGTCCTCTTTCTGATCTATCCCATCGCCCCCTGTAAGAGAAGGGCTGATAAAGCCAGTATAACCAGCTATACCTTGTTAGATATCTTTGCTATATCGAACCTCTCAACCCAGTTATCATAGTCTCCCTTGATCCATCATAGGACATATCTATAATCCTAGTTAACTCACTTCTCGTTCCCTGGGGAAAATACGATATCTGGAATACTCCCGGTGAAGGATACACTTGACAACCATACGCTTGCGGTATTTTTCTGTTTGTCACCTTTGGTGTCAACACCATGCTAGATAGCCCGTGGTAGAATCCTTGAATCAAGAGCCAATCGTCTATCCCATGATGAGGACATGCACGAATGTACTCTTGGAGACGCTCCCATGCTTCGGGAATCGTCTCGTCAGATTGTTGTTGGAAGCTTGAGATCTTTCCACGAAGATCATTTGTTTTGCCCGTCGAGAAGAACTTCTTGAGGAATGCGTTAGCACACCTCTCCCATGTAGTGGCTTCTTCTTTGTGGGCGTAGAACCATTGCTTCGCCTTTCCTAATAGCGAGAATGGGAAAAGACGAAGGTGAATGGTGTCAGACACCACTACCTTGATAGTAAAGGTGCCATACAACTCCATGAAGTGCTGGAGATGAGAATTGGCATCCTCATGGGGCTTCCCACAAAATGGATTGGCCTGCACCATGTGGATCAAGGCTGGCTTCAGCTCGAAGGTGGCATCCCCGAAGTTGACTTCAGGACCCTGAGCTATGTGGGTAGCTGACGGAGCCTAGAAGTCAGAGATTGCCTTCTAGGCCATAGCTTCCTTGAGTGGGGTGTAGAGCCTCCTTCCTCGAATGGATTCAGGGTCGAAATGAACCTCTGAGGGGAACTTGACGACATCTAGTCCTCCTCAACAGCTGCTTGGAAACTTCTTATACACTGTCTGGCTTCACAAGAAGAGAAGACAGAGACAGGGGTAAGCCCCTATGACTAATTGATAACTAAGTTAATTAGAATCTCTGGATTCAATCTAATTAAAATTTCTAGGCTAAGCTTTCCCCAGCAACGACGCCAGAAATGCTTGTTGGTATTTCTTATGACTATTGGATAAATCAGCAAGCGCACAGATTATACCGTTGTAGCACTGCACCTAGGAGTATTCCAAGGTATTGTAATTTATATTTTCACAAGGGAAAGCTGGGCTAGAAATGATAATTAGATAGAGATCCTAGAGAGCACCTCAACTTAGTACCAACTAGTATAGGGGGGTAAACGATATATGTGATAGGAATGGTTGATGAATGAATAAGCCAAGGTAAAAGAACTTAGAACGGACTAGATAGTATAGCTAGGTGGGAGGACAACGAGAGAGTATAGGAACTCCTATGCAATTCACTGTACTTCAATATGCTTAGCCAATTAACTAGTCTAAACACTATAGTTTGTCTCCTCAATACAAGTATGCTAGGCGAGGGGACAGATCAGTAGGAGGACAAAACTCCTACCGGACCGTGCCCTCTTCTTACGGGGACCTTACCTTTTAAGAACTTGCCTAAGAACACGTGGTGGAATACAAAGACTAGACAAGGCTGTCACTCTCTTGCTAGCTACCCCAACTATCCGTGCAACAAGCGGTAACCAAGGATAAGGTGATGTATAAGCACCACGCTTACACAAAACTTATTACTTTGACTACGATCTATAATCAAAGCACCCTATGACAGACAATGATCGCATACGAGAAAGGCCACAAGGATCACAGACTATGGATGTAAAGGCTATTAAAGAGCAAAAGCATATAATAAGACTATATCTAGTATAGTAATGCTCAAAGTAAATACTAAGTAAATTAGAGAGAAAAGTAATATATTGATAAAGGTAAAGTCTTACAAAGAAGGAAAGATACAAGAGCTATACCAGACTTTCCAGAAGACGACTCCGGAAATCCCGAGCGCAGCTCGACTCAACTCTAACTCCCACTCTAGACTAAACTAATAGAACAATCTAAGGAATAGAGCTTATAGGCTTCTTCACCATGTGTAGAGAGGGGGGGTATGAGCCTCTATTTATAGTGGGAGGTGGAGTAGGGGCTACTCCATCGCCACGTTAGCGATCCAAGGGGCTTCAATCCTCCACCCTTGGATCCAACTGACCTTGAACCGCCTTTGGATGGATGGTTGTGATTTCCAGTATGTGTGAGTGAGTTTGGCGGTTGGCAGGGGGTGAACCGACCTAGGGGCGGTCGGCCGACCCCGCCCTATGGCCTGTGGGCCACCCTCTGGCCTTCTAGATGCAGCCCCACTGTCAGGGACCAAGTGGGGGCCTGGTGGGCCCAGATGATGGTCGACCGACCCCCCCCCCTTGGGGGCTCTGGCCCACTTCTATCTTCCAGGTACTGGTCCCACTTGTCATAGATGTTGTATGTTGGTCCTGAGGTAGTTGTCACGTTTATCTCCTTGGTGTGGGCTCGTGGATCCATGTGCTTTGCATGTGAGTGGTTGAGAGAAAGCACAGAGTGATCCAAGGGTTGGAAATCACTCTAGAGTGCTTCCCCTGGATCCTGGCCGAGGGGGGAGAGTTGGTGGGCCCATAGGGTGGTCGGCCGACCCCCTATGTGGGTCCCACTGGCTCTCCTTTGCTCCATTTTTTCATTTCTGCATTCAAACACTCCATGGACATGTGGAACTTGTTATTTGATAAATTATGCTCATGATGTGCTTGTTTATCCTTGATCCTGAGGTTGGTGGTAACATTTTGGTTATGTAAAAGTATATCATTATTGGTGCCAACAACAAGCAGAACAAGAACCAGAACAAGAAGCAAGTACGGACAAAATCAGCAAAGATGGTCACTGCACTCCACAATAATCAAGATCACCAAATCAAGTCCCCTCATTTGATCAAGAAAGACGACCCAGGTGTCCCAACCATTAAATGCACAATCAACAGATGTTCCTTCCAGAAAGTAATCTGCGACACCGGATCGAGCGTCAATATTATGGCCAAGCTGACCTATGAGTTTCTGTATGGCACAATGCATCTACATCCAACATACACCCAACTCCAAATGGCAGATCAGACATGCCGCGTCGTCGAAGGCATAGCAAAAGATGTCCCCATCCAAATCGACGACCACTTCATCCCTACAGACTTCCTAGTCATTGATATGGGAGAAGATGATTATGATCCACCTATCATCCTTAGAAGGCCGTTCCTAAGCACCACCAAAGCTATCATCTACATTGGGACAGGAGAAGTGCACCTACACTTCCCCTCTGAGAAGGTACGCCGTTACTTTAATGCTAACTACATTGTTGAAGAATCTAAGCAGAATAGAACGAGAAGAAGACGTCGCTACCGCAACCAGAAGAAGCAGAACACCAAGGACGAATGGGCAAACTATAAAGGAGAAGTGTCAAGATATGAAGAAAGATACCCTGAGGAAGAAGAGTCAATATACGCAACTCCACTCTCTAGGCCAAACAGACCACCAACTCCAAGGTTGGGAAATGAAAGATCATTCTACGACTACCACAGGCAAGAGAGCGGAGAATCATGGGAAGAAATAAAGGTACGTCCTTTCAATTTTAATAAGTATCTAGAAAAGAGGGTTTGTCCTAGGGAGGCCACCACACCAACACGAGTGTGGAGAGAAAAAGAAATCATATCAGAAGAAGAAGTAGAGACGGAGGCACCAGCTACTCCATCCAACGAGCCCCAGGACAACTACAGACATAAGGAGTCTTGTTCGGAGGATTTAAACCACCGAACGCCGAGCTAAGAGGTAAACTTGGTAGTTATCCCTTTTTCCCTCAATTATTTACTTCCCCTAAATAGTTAATCATGTTCACACTGTCTTAAAAAGAAAATAAAAATGTTTAAAACTGTAACCCCCATGTGAATAGACTCATGGCATTAACCACATAAGTATACTCGTTGTGGTGGCATAAAAATAAATAAATTTATTTTTGTCTTATAAAATAAAAATATAAAGTTTATGATCCTGCTAAATAAAAACATCCATTAGAAGGAGCTCGACATGATCCAGGCTAGAGATTTATGACTAACACTTAATCAGTTCCACAAGCTTTGTTGTCTATTTGAGCTTCACATAATTCAAGGATCAAAGAAGAACAACAACCAGAGGACATCCTACCCACTATCAGAATGCTTTGATAAGATAAGAACACATCTGCTACCTGCAAACTACATCAGAAGAAATTACGTCAAAATCAAGCTTGGAGGAGAGCACCCCCACGTTCCAGTCACATCAAAAGAAATTACGTCAAAATCCAGCTTAGGGGAGAGCACCCCCACGTACTCAGCTAAGTATTTGTACCTATCAATCTTTATACCTATACTTTACTAAATATATATATATATATATAAAGATGCATAATCATAAAAATCTAATAAATATATTCTCATTTATATATATGTGTGTCGTTGCTAAGTTTAGAAGTTTGCTAATAAATAATATGAGAGAATAAAATAAAAGTAGCTATACTAAAATAAACTCCAATGATAAACTCTTAATATGGAGATGATAAATAGTTGCTCTGCTGTAATTCCTTTCAAGTACCTAATTTTCAAATTTGAACTCTCTCTTAAGTTTAGGCATAACTGTTATGATTTGAAATTTGCTCTAAACCTGAACTTGTGGGAAGAGTACCTGATCTAAAGTCTAAGTCGTTAACGGATATGATATGGGAAGGTTTGAGTTGCTATTTATCTGTTCCTAGAGATACAAGAACTCTGAAGAATTTTATCTTTTGAAAACTTTAAAAATATTGCATGATGAGTTCCTTTATGACGACAGTTTAAATTCCTATCACAGCCATATATACATGCTTACTAGATTAGGAAACCACACATATTTACATTCTAGTTATGAGCATTGAGTGTGGTCAAGCTGTGTGACCCTCAGGAACTAGTCATGTGGTCTGAATCAAGATTCACGTACACTCCACCCACATACGCTGCTTCTATCCCAGAAGTACGCATCCATATACATCCACTCATTTCCATCTCCAGATCCACCTAAAAAATATTCTACTCATAATCCGAGAGAGAATAAAAACAAATATATATCCTCCTATTCCTGTTTTTTCCTGTGAAATAAATGCTCCAGTCACTTTTGCTTTAATTAATGCTCTACAAGGGTGAGTGCTCTAAAAAAGAGACGAGGAAATAAAAAGGGTAAGTGTCCGCCAACCTCGAAAAAATAAAAAGTGAGAAGAGAGGTAAAAATGGATAAGTGTCCGATAGTAGAATTAGGGGTACAAGATACCCAAAAAAAATAAAAAAATAAAAAATAAATATATATAGAGCATCTCAGTCCTCTCAAAAGGTTTCAAATACAAGAAAGGTATATATTCCATCAAAAGGAGCAAAAGTAGAATTAGACTTTCACCTATGTTACCATCATCACTACCACCACCATCATCACCACCACCATCATCATACACCATTCATTCGTCACACATGCACATCTTGATTTGACTTATTGACTTGTTCCTTTGGATCCACGGTTTGACTATGCAATATATGTCTTGTAAGTATGTTATACGCTATTTCCCATCTATGAGCTCTAGATATTAGCCTTATTAGAAGTAGGGTGAAAGAAAAGGCAATACCACAATGCCTTATACCATAAATACCACATATTTGAGAGAAGACAACACCATTAATGCCTTCGTAAGGATCCAGAAATACCATAAAGGAGAGATTTGAGAGAGTCATACAAGGAATCTCTGAGTTTTATTTTGAAAATATGCAAAAAAACTCCGAAGCTATAGTTGATCAAAGAACAAGAGACATGGCGCTTGACTTGATTGTTCTATCTTTCAACTACCCAAGACAAAGGTGACGGTTACAAGCCCCATGGTGGAAGGTAAAATGAGTAAGTTTTAAGTCTTAATAGTTTATCTAATCCAGAGATGAGATCTTATTTGAAAGCATGTGTACCTGTAAGGCGTGAAAGCATTGCAGCAACTCCTGATCCATCACTGAGTCTATCTTTACTCAGGGACGAGCAAAAGGCACTACTAGATTCCGATCCTTTTGCCACGCTCTTTCGGGGCAACGTCAATGATTTCGTTGCAACAAGGAGTGCTCTCACAACCATTTGCACTTTTGGTTGCGATAGATGGAATTTTTGCCACAAAAATTGATCCGTGGCAAAAAAGATGAAGATCGTTGCAACAAGTAATTGTTATCACAACGAAATATAGTGTGGTTGCAATACGTTGTCACTGTTGCCACACTTTTTTTTGCGTCGCGGGGACTTTTACTGACGTTGCAATAGTAAGTTGATATTGCAACACTCACTACACCACAACACCAATATAGCGTCAGATGTGTCTCGTTATAAGTTCATTATCACCGTTAAACCGTTGGTCGGTATAACTTCCCCACAAACTAAGAGTCGGTATATGTAATTGTTCCAACCAACGGTTGGTCGGTACATGTTTTAAATTATACGATCGAGCGGTGGGTCGGAATAGAGCAATGAAGGCAACAAACCATGTGTCGCTATAGAGCCGTGGTTGATCACGCCAAAATTTAGGGTTAATTGCATACATGCCATTACAAATATTGCATTTTGGAGATACACCATTACTATTCATGATATTGGAAACATGTCATTATAATTTCACGCATCTTCTAAATATACCACTACTTACCCTTTTCAAGCATTTATCATCATTCCTGACCATATTGCCCTCATCTTCTTCCTCCCATTTTCTCTCTCCCCTTTTCTCCTCGTCTACTACTTCTCCCGTGTTCACCATTGTCATCCCATGCTTTTTGCTCTCCTTAACAGTCCACTGTTCACACTTCCTCGTCAGCAACCATCGTTGTTGTGGAGGCACTCGTTGGGCACAGTCATTGGCAAGCTGCGAGCGCAGGCGTGCTGACCGGATGGCTCAGTGTGCGCGGCGGCGAGCGGCAAGAGTAGGCGTTCAGCGTTCTGCTCGGGGAGCTCGGTGTGCACGACAGCGAGCTTGGTCACCGGCGAGTGCGGGCACGCTGACTTGGGTGGCTTGGCGCTTGCGATGGCGAGCTTGGTGCGGCGAGCGCAGGCGTGCTGATGAGGTGGCTCGGCGTGTATGATGGAGCTTGCCAACGAGAGACGAGTGTAGGCGTGTTTCTTGGGGAGCTCGGCATGCACCTCAGCGAACTCGATCACCGGCGAGCAGCGAGCCTAGGCGTGCTGCTCGGGTGGTACGACACGCACGATGGCAAGTCCAGTACGTCGCCGGCGAATGGCGATAGCAGGCATGAGCGACGTGCGGACGCAGCCCATCGCCAACAGTGGCTTGTCGACGCTGTGACACCACCGACACAGGAACCTCAACTTCTTGTGGCCAACTTCACGTCCATGTCTCCATGACTCCATGTACAGCACATGCTGCATGCCACCGCAGTGGTGCATCTCGGTACAGAACGAGAGAGAAGGGAAAGAAAGGAAGAAGATGAGGGCAATTTAGTCCACAAATTATGTTAAATGCACTGAAGGGGTAAGTAGTGGTAGATTTCAAAGAGGTCAAAAATTATAATAGCACACTTCCAATATCACGAATAGTAATGGTGTATCTCCAAAACGCAATATTTGTAATGGCATGTATCCGATTAACCCCAAAATTTAAGGCCCATTCACGGTAAAAATTTTATGGCCCACGAGCCATCGTATCTAAACCCTAGGCTTCCCCCACCGGGACTCCATTAGCGCGCGCCGCTGGAACACCGCCCTCCGCTCCGCCTGGGCGCCTTCCTCAGGCAGCCGCGATCCTGCCCGGCCCCTATCGCCCGGGGTACCGTCCGGCTGCTGCGAGTCTGCCTCGCCTTCCGCATCTTGGGACCTCTCCCAGGTCAGTCCCGTCCACCGGCAGGCGACAGCGCGCATCTCGTCCAGGCCGCCGCCGCGGCTGCTGTCCCCGCCGTCGCCCGCAAGCTCGGTCCCTGCCTCCCCATCTTATCTCTTCACCGCCGTCGCCCGCGAGCTCGCCGTCCCGCCGTCAAGCCGTCGCGACCGTCGTCCGGGTCGCTGTCCCCGCTGCACTCTCGCCGGTGTGGTCGTACTCCCCCGAGCCGCCGGAGTCGTCGTCCCCACCCGGCCGGCCCGTCGTCGCAGCCACAGTCCCCTCCGAGCGTCCCCGAGCAGGTACTGGTTCTCTTCTCTTTCATCCCCGTCTGTTGTTCCCTTTGCTTCCTAGTTCCTATCCCCTTTCTGTATTTCCACGAAGTCGGATTGTGGAAGGAATTTCTCAATTAGAAAAGGAGATTCTGTAGTTCGTTCGCTATATTAGGAATTGGAGGGGCAGGCAGTGGACACGATGCAGTCTCTTGTTTACAACAGCTCCGATTTTTTTCAACCTGAATGCGAATTTCCGTTTAGATATTTTCTCATATAGAATGCTATGCTGTCAATGCAGGCCATCTTTCATTGAGCTCTCTATTAGTCTGATGCATGTTGGAATTGGCACGAATTCGAAGAGAATGATTGCACAGGAATATCATTAATCCTAGGTGTTGTTACAGTTGATTATTGTTGTGCTTCATGAAATTAGCATGAGACTAAAGGAGTTTTTTTTTTGTGAGAATGTGCCCATTTAGTGTCAACATATGTTCTGTTATTGGCGCTTCGCTCCTATGTTTGCATTACTCAGTTTATTTGTTAATGCTGCTGTGCCAATGTGTGTATTGCCCCAGTCTAATTTAAAGTACAAGTGATTGCCACTTTCACAACTCACCACAGCTTGTTTCTTCTGTCATGTTAAATGACTGTTCTTGCATGTTATTATTTACAGAATTCTTGTAGTACTAATTAATCATTACATGTTAAGTAATCATTACAACTTTGCTAGAATGCCATTTTAATGCAATTCCTCTGCATCCATATAATAAAATGCAACCAGCACAAAAACAATTAGTAGTTATGACTAGAGACTCACTGAAAAATTTCTCATTCTGTTTCCCCAGCTGGTTCTCTTTTTTTCATGTTGTGAAAGCTTGTAAATTCATTTTAGAAAAAGGCAAGTGAAGTCCGTGAGCAGTTGTATATTTTCATTGCCTAGTATAAGCGTTGTTGTTTTCCAACTATTATTGTTTCAGTACCTATGATCAATGAAAGTTAGTATTAAATATTTGATGGAGCCCCAGCAGCTACTGTTTTGTTACAGATAATCTGTACGACATCCTAGATAGCACATCATATATTATTCCTAGATAACTGTTTTGTGGAGCCTTTCTTTTCTTCTTTCCATCTCATCATATATTATTGCAGTCTGTACTTTTGTTTAAGCATTGTTCTTTCTAGTTTCCCAATAGGTCTTAAGGGCCTTAGATAAAAAATCCTAATACAGAATGATTGGAGTCCATTGTTCTGATTTGCCTTCCTTTGAGATGCTTAAGAATAGGTCGCAACACTCACAATAGGACTTCATTAGTGCATTTTATTTAAGAGAATGTTGATTTCTTAGGCTGCTCGTGGGATGAGATTTAGAGATTCTTAATATCACTAATTAAATACTAAAAAAATCCAGAATCTTTTATGGGATTGGTAACTGGACAGAGCTCAGTATAATGTATGTTGCACTATATCTTCTTCCATGTAAATTCATGCTTTGCATTTGCTAGGTGCTGACTTTGTTTTATTAATTATTTATAGGTGTATGTATGATTTTTTAATGTAAATTGTCGATCTTGTGTTTTTTATAGGACAAATTAAATTGTATAGATCTTGATTGATCTGAAATGTAGGGCACATGTGGTGAGAACATGCCCCTGCAAGCTCGTGTTCAGGTTGGAACCACCCTCCGCTCCCCCCTTCTGAATGAAATGAACATGTTCCCTTTTATTTTTGTGTGCTCTCCTTTAAAGGTTTCTGTATATACGAAAGTGGGATACACTATAATCAGCAACCATGAATTGTTTATTCTATTGTGCCCAAAATGTTTCTTTTCTATATGAACATAGGTTTAAGAAATTGTGCCTTAAAATTTATTATGATGATAGCTTAAATATTTTTGTTCAGTTATGAATGTTGGGCTGCTGACCACCTGTAGCTCTAAGAAATTGTGCCTTGAAATTTATTATAATGATAGCTTAAATATTTTGGTTGCAATTTAGAAACGTTGGGCTGGTAGCTTAAATATTTTAGTGCTTTCAGTTCAAGTTCTTAGAATCTGTCTAATTGTCATTTCTGTATGTACTACAAATTGATGTTGCAAACATGGCTAGCAATAAATTCCAAGCTGTATTAATTGCATGGACGGTAGGAAATTGTTTGACTTCCCAAATTGTTTGGGTATCTTTTCTAATTTTATCTCAATCTGTTATCGCACTATATTACCAAGTGAATTATGGAAACAAAAAAGCATATTTATTTACATGGGTTAGCCATTTTGAATAGATATTTAACTTAATCTAGAAAGACAAGTATATAACTTGCTACTACAGTACTCATTTGGTTTGGTCCTCGCTGGTTATTTTGGTTGATATATTTGGATAAAGAAAAGTAGCATTGAGCATCAAGCTAGTTGTGTATTTCATTTATCTTAGTCTAAATATAAACTGATAGATAGCCATAAACATCATAAGAACAATCTCCTTTTCTGCATTCTTGGACATCCATAATTGATGTTTTTGTATATGCTTATTATGTAGATTAATAGTAGAAAACTTAGCTCTTATTCTAAATCTCTACTTTTGTAGGTCTATTCCATGGTTATTGACAGTGTGACAGCTCTGTGCAGAACTGATTTCTCAAGACGAGGCCTTCAGAAGTTTGCTAATGAGGTCAGTTGTAAGTTAGCATTCTTTTTTATAAGTTAGGTTGTGTTTCAAATAGTTAAATGGTTTAAGTACAACCTCTGTTTTTTTAGTTTTGCTAACATAGTCTGTCTAGTTTATTTTTCAAGTGCTTGATCTCTTTGGTTCAGTAGACTAAAGTAGTATGTATTTTAGCAAGTTTCCATCCTACAACCAGCACTAGTGAGTACCTTTTTTACTTTGTCCAGTCTGTATTTCACAATGGCGAATGGTGTTCTCATGTTGCTTTGCTTATGGACATTTTCTAGAGATGCAAAGGCTTGGTCTAGAAGGCCCTTCGGCTTTAGGGACAGCAGCACGGGTGAACACGAATGGCCAGTGAGCTGATTCAGGTGGCATTCTGAGCGGTGCCAACATAGATTTGTCACAAATGGTGGATGTATAGCTTTTGGTTCTAGGAGGTAGAGATAGAAATATTGATGGCTTGCTCATGCAGAAACATGTGAGCTTATCTATTTTGTACTTATGATACTCAATATGACGGGCCTTACATTGGGCTAGCTAATATATGAACGAATCAATGTTAATGCTTTATGCTCGTATTAATCGATGTTCCATGTTTGTATGGTTAATGTATCTTACATTAAATGTCTATGCACCGATAATAGATGATTTTGGGGTCATTATGTATTGATTAGCAATATATATAGTCTATGTAAATGATTCGTGTTAGACTGTTAGTCGGTAAAAGTACTTGTAGCCTCAAACCATTGGTCGCTATATGTTGTCATAAGGCAACGAACTGTCGGTCGCTATAGATACGTCGGTCGGTGTAGCCTATACCGACTCCAGTTTCAGCGACTCCAAGTAAGGGTCTTTCAGCGACTCCAAGTAAGGGTCGGCATAGATCTATACCACCGATGGAACGTCGCTATATCGGCCTATATCGACCAACGGTATGTCGCTATTCTGAGGCTGTGGTGTAGTGACTTTTATTTGATGGTTGCAAGAAAAAGGTCATTATTGTAACGGTTTTTTTTTTGTTGCAGGGATTTTTGTTGACGTTGCAATACCATAATAATATTGCAACACTTTAGTCGATGGTTGCAATATGTTGTGGCTCTTGCTACGAGTTTGTTTGGCGTTGTAATACTAAGTTGATTTTACAACTCTTTTTTGATATGGTTGCAACAAGTTTTTACTTTTACCACGATTTATTTGTGTTGCGTGTGTATTTGTTGGTGGTACAATATTAAGTTGATCATGTAGTGGTAATATAAAAGAAGTAAGAGAAAAAATTAAGTTATTTTCGTAATAAAGGGTTTTCATGATGGGAGCGTATGCTATGCAAACCTACTAGCTATGCAAACTACGCAAACTCTAATCAAGCGCACACGATTCTAATCCGATGGTTTGAGATGGAGGTGGACAATTATTCACTCCAACCCTCCCACCAAAAACTTTCTAATCACTAATCACTTAGACCCAGCCTGGACAACTCCGTTACGTCGATCGACTCCCCTCGGCGTCGCCTCTTCACGTCTGTGCCTGCCCGCCACCTCTTCCTGTCTGTGCCACCTTCGTGATGGGAGCCATCGCCGTGGCTCTCCTCGTGCTCATCTGCACGCACAAGAAGGCGTCGTTGTCGTCCGATGAGAAGGCGGCGGCGCAAGCGGTCATGCCCTGGACCGGGAGCCGAAAGTCGTCATCTTCATGCCCGGCGACCACCACGTGTCGTCCTTCCTCACCAGCGTCAAGTCGCTCGGGCGGCCGTGACGACCGTGCGGCGGCAGCAGTGTAGTAAACACATACGGGAGGACGACGACAAGAGCGTGGCTACCTACCGTCCTACCCACGTGGCGAACCGACCGACGTCGCGAGCCGGCTACGCAGGGCCAATTTTGTGGACGTTTTTCTTTTTTTTTGTTCTTTTGGTTCGGTAATACTCCAGTTACCACGCCCGGACGGATGGACGCGTGGTCCGACTCGCGGCCCCCTTCCCCGGACGCCTCGCACACTCCGCCTTATCCTTTCAGCCTTATCCTCGCACACAGCAGTTCGCTCCGCTCCCGCTTGCTGCACTCAACGGCCAGCCGCACCGCCCTACGCCCTTGCCTTCCTCTTCCCCTCCCTCTCCCTACCTCATGGCACTGCAATGCACTGGGCATGGCCGACCAAGGCCTGCGTCCGGCGAGGCCCCGCGCTGTGGTGCCCCTGTGTGCAGCGCAGCGACGCGAGCAACCGGGACTAGTCCGCGCCGAGCGAGGGCACCTGCGTCGACGGCGCTCGCGTCTAGGGGTGGCAACTCGCCGCTGCCTCCTTTGCCTTGACGCACGGTTTGCTGTCTCCCCATGCAGCCATCGCTGAGCCGTCACTGCTTGTCCTTTTGGATCTGAGGCTTCCTCCTCCTCTGGATCTGAGAGTTTTGACGAGCTTTGGGGCCCGATTCCATCCTTTCTTCGGCAAGCTCGAAGGTGATTAGCCAGGGTTGTAGGAGTTTGCACCTAGAACCCATCCCCTTATTGTTTGTAGATCATTGTTGTTTGTCCATGTTGCAATAGGATTTTTTAAATGTTGCAAGAGATGATTTCTGAATGTTGCAATCGGGTTGATTCATGTGTTGCAGTAAGATGGACCAGGTGCGAGGCATCCGCAGCGTCGTCCACCGCCCAGGCATGGAGGGTCGCGACCGGACTAGGTGCGAGACAACCGCGGCGTCCTCCACCGCCAAGGCATAGATCGTCACTGCTGGCCACCTTCGAGGCGCAGCGCTCGGCCGCTGGCCTACCATGCGTCGGTGCGCGGTTGCCAGCCCTGCTAGGCGCGCCGCGCGGCTGCCCTTCCCCAATCGTGCGGCTGCTGCCTCCCGGCCATGCCATGAAGCCGTCGCTGCTGCCGGGTTATGTTGCAATAGTTGTAAATATATGTTGCAAAACCCTTCTTCTTAATGTTTTATCTCAGACCTATGCTACAAGTGTGTTTATTTTGATGTTATATATATTTTCACACATGTTACAACTGTTTTTATGTAGATGTTGTAAATATTTTACAATGATTTTTAAGTGTTTTTAGGTATTTTTTATAAATGTTTCAAACACATTTTTCAAATGTTTCAGACACATGTTTCAAATGTTCATCTCTCTTGTCTTATATGTTGCAAATGTTGTATTTAGATGTTTCAGTTTCTGAGGCAGGTGGGAAGCAGGAGAGGGTGCGAGCAGCCGAGCAGTCCCCACAATGGTGAAGCAATCCCCACCAGGGTGAAGAGCAGCTCCGGCCGGGCTAGAAACACGGAGAGCGCGAGGCGGCGCAGGCTGAGCGAGGAGCACAGCGCGGGGGCAGGCGAGCGGTTCCAGTGGCATGGCGCGTCGGTGGCACAGCGAGCGGCATGAGCGTTGGACGAGAACCAGGGCGGGGTTGAGGCGGCGCTGACTGAGCGGTGCTGGGAGAGCACGTGGGCGCGGGCTGAGCGAGGAGGGAGGTCCGGCCCAAGGATGCGCGTGCATGTGAAACAGGATGCTGAAACGGACTGACTGCGCTGCGGGGCGTCCGGACGCGAGCGTCGATCCGGGCGTCCGGGCGCTAGCGCTACCCCTTTTGGTTTGCTGCTTGAGAGGCGGCGGGCAGCTTTTGAAATGAAATCGGTGAGAAACGAAGTTTGGTTTGGTTTGATTCGGCAAAAGCTTCCATCTTCAGTAAAAATGCGTACGGTGTTTCTTTTTTGGTCTGGCAGCGTGTTCAGTTGGATCCAATCGATTTGGCTTTAGAATTGATCCGTAGGATCTTTTGATGTGCTGCATCGACCATGCTTTGTTCGTCCATTAACGATACCTTGAGATGAGATACGCCACACGCATCACAACGACGAAGAGCCTCCGATCCGAGCAGAGTTAGACTGACGGCAGGGCCCTTCAGTAGTGATTCATCTGGTAAATCTAGCTGTTTCTGAGCGCGAGGAAATCGATCGACTTGCAGAGTTGCAGTAGCTAGCGTTTGGTGCAAAAATCTGCTCTAGACGAAAAAGAGGCCTGGGTCTGACTGAGCGGAACAAATATGGCGATGGTGGCCTCGGTTCATCATGACGCCATGTTTGATTTTTGGAACAAGCTAGCAGTACTGCAAGTCGATTTCATTGTGAAAATAAAATGCTAGATTTACTTATCATGACCTGCAACACCAGATCGCGGGGGAAAAAAAATCTGATGATGATCGATGACCAGTACTGAATCGCCCGCCGCGCCCGTCAGTATCTGACTCGGATGGAGGAAACACCTACAACCGCGTGTCGAGTCCTCAAGTGTAAGTCGTATCACCAGCACGGCTACGGTCACGCCGAGGAAAGGGCCGCTGCTCGCCGCGACGAGCTTAGGGAGGATGAGACCGGCGGCGGTCCTTCCTGTCAGCGATCTTCGGCGTCAGGCGGCACGAACAGGAAGAGGTGGCGGGCAGGCACGGAGGGGAAGAGACGACGCCGAGGGGAGTCGTAACGGCGGCGCCAAGGGGAGTAGATCGACGTAACGGAACGGTCCAGGCTGAGTTTAAGTGATTAGAAAAGTTTTGGTGGGAGGGTTGAAATAAATAATTGTCTCACCCCCATCTAAAATCATCGGATTAGAATCGTGTACGCTTGATTAGAGTTTGCATAGTTTACATAGCTAGTGGGTTTGCATAGCATAAGCTCCCTTTCATGATTACTAAACAGAATATAAAGTTATATTTTTCATTCATGTAAATGTATTTCATAAACTTGATGGTACAATAGATATATTTACTTTAATCAAAATTTAATATATTAATTTTAATATAATTGAGTAATGTATAAACAACTTTAGGTTAAAAAATTGCTTTTAATTGTATCTTATAATCAAATTTTAGGTTTATTATTTATTATAAAAATTCTAATCGATCTGTAGGAAATTTATAGATATGGTTGCAATATCTTATGTTCGTGATTAAAAAAAAGGAAAATAAACTACACTTAGGATTGGATCCCAGTATGTCTTAACTAGTTCAAACGCAATGGCTTTGCCTATACAACTGCTTTATATTTATGTTAAAGTTAGCCATAGAAAACTATATATATTAATAATTATCCTTTAAAATATGGAAAGAGAGAACTAATCTATTAAGCAAATCAGACATCGATTAACGTCTTTGGTTGTGAATTTTTGACGGATAGAAAGCAGCCCCGTACGTGAAGCCGCCGGCCACCGGCCGCCGCCTTCATCCATCGAGGAGACGCCCGCGCACCGCCGGCCACTGGCCGCCGCCGTCCCGTACGTGAAGCCCCTACGTGAAGCCGCCGTCCCGTACGTGAAGCCGTTGCGCGCGCCGCCCGTTGGCCGCTGCCCGCACATGCAGTCCGCAAGATCTCGCGAACAGGTGAATCCAGTCTCCCGCGCGCGCTGCCTGCACAGTTATACACGTTGAAGCTAATATGCTATTGCTACTGTGATCCGGTCTCCAGGTCCAGGCGAAAGGAACCGGCCCTAACCTGCTTCCGGCTTTGGTGGTGGTGTAGTCTGTGGGCATCGCTGCGCGTTGTTCCATGCACGAAGCAGCGTCGTTGCTGCCCTTCAACTCTGAATAGCCGGCAGCAGTTGCCCTAGGTACGTAGCTATATATATCAAGCAACTGATCCATCGTTATTTCATAATTACACATGTCGTTATTAACTTTGGTCATGGATTAATTAGAACTGATCGAAAAAGACATGAGCCAGGATATTATAAACATTCGTATATGTAAACATGCATGTGTGTTATATATGATTACTATATAAACATGTGTTCAAATGAGAGTGTAAGCCTGTGTTAAACCTGCGTGCATATGTAAACATGTGATAAATTTCATCATCAATTTGTTGTTCTTCATATATATCATTATATGATTTATTATATATAGCCATCCTTTGTAAACCTGTGTTGTAAGGTTAAAAGATATATACCATATGTGTATGTAGGCAAGAGCAGATAGCTGAAAAAAATTAGAGACAAGAATTTATTATTATTGGCAGTCCTATTTATTGAAGGAAAAAGAGTCATTTTAAGGTTTGGTACAGGGCCATGCATGAACACACAT
The DNA here is from genome assembly GCA_022036555.1 of Microstegium vimineum. NCBI lineage: Eukaryota > Viridiplantae > Streptophyta > Magnoliopsida > Poales > Poaceae > Microstegium > Microstegium vimineum. The sequence goes on along the minus strand of CM039125.1, from coordinate 29,895,852 downwards.
GTTGGAGTTCATACTAATTTTTTATGATCTGGTTATAATAAGCAATTTAAAGGTTTTCTTCTATTTATGTCAGAACCATATAGATATATTTATGTGTAATTTTTTCCTAGTAAATGGTCGATTATCATGTTTCAGGAAGAAAGTCAATATTGTGACATTTGGAAGATAGAAATCATGGCACATGATGATGACAATTGGAGCTGGATGCTGTTGCCATGACAAACAGATGAGTGGCAAGCCGGACTCCAGAGATATATTGACACTATTTCTGATGGCACCTATGCATTAGAAACTGCATGGTGTCAATGTTCAAGGTGTCATGGAGTCGTGTACAAAACAAAATCCAGTGTTCAGATGGACTTATTAAGTAAAGGGTTTGACCAGAATTTCGTGAATGAGAAAGTTAATGCTAGATCTCGCAATGATCATATGGATGCAATAAGTGAAGGTCCGACAGATGAGGCATCAACATCTAACAATCTGGTGTCTGCATTAATTAGGTTTGCGTTCAGCGGTAATGAAAATGAAGAGCCAAATGAGAGTGCAAAGAAATTCTTTGATTTATTGAAAGAAGCACACCAAGTGCTGGGACCAGGCTCCCGGTATACCAAGTTATCTTTTATGGTCAGGCTATTTCAGCTTAAGTGCATGAGCGGATGGAGTAACAAGTCCACAGGGCAAGCACTTAAATTATTCTCAGATGCATTCCCCCCAGGCCATTCTATTCCAGATACATATGAGAAAGCAAGGAAGCTTATTCGTGACCTTGGCCTCAAAATACATTAAGATACATGCTTGTGTGAATGATTGTGTGTTATTTCATGGGTCCTCTGCTGATATGGACACATGTCCAACATGTGGTGAGAGTAGATGGAAGAATGACAGAAATTCTGAGAATGACGACGAGTCTGGTGAAGAAAGTGTTGGGGCAAAGAAGAAGTGCACTCCTTGCAAAGTTCTAAGGTATTTTCCACTTATCCCTCGATTACAAAGATTATATATGTCAGAGAAAACATCATCATTGATGCGGTGGCACAAGGAAGGATTGGTCCGTGATGGGAAAATGCGTCACCCGACAGACTCTTTGGCATGGAAGCATGTGAATGAAAACTATAAGGAATTTGATTCGGATCCACGTAATGTTAGGCTGGGACTTGCATCTGATGGCTTCAATCTATTTGGGATGTTGAATGTCAATTACACTTGTTGGCCTGTGATACTGATTCCTTATAACCTGCCGCCTTGGTTGTGTATGAAACAACCTTATTGGATGATTTCGATGTTGATACATGGGCCTAAATCTCCTGTACAGAACATTGATGTATATTTGCAGCCTCTAATCGATGAGCTACTCGAGTTGTGGGTTAAAGGAGTTCAAACATGGGATGAGAAGGAGAAGAAGAATTTTACTCTACGTACACTTCCGCTATGGACAATTAATGATTTCCCTGCATATGCGATGCTATCTGGTTGGAGCACTATTGGTATTTCTTAACGCACACAGATAAATCCGCAAGCGCACGGATACCGCTGTAGCTTTCACCCGAGAGTATTCCAAAAGGGTATCGATTTCCACGGGGAACGTGAAGTGTACTAGAAACAAAAGAAGATCATCCAAGGATAGATAAGATAAATGGGTAGAGATATTTTAGACTTTTCTAAAGGGTTTATCTAATCAAAGGCTCACGATACTCTATCTACTTTGGAGCAATAGTACCTTCCTGACTCTCAATAAAGACTAGGAGAAAGGTAGTCGGGGGAAGGCTGCCAAAAGCTCTACGAAACACCAATCCAAACGTGGTGGACTACAAAGACCTTACAGAGCTGTCACCTCTGGGGCTACCACAACTATCCGTAGGATTGGGCGTAAACTTAGGTAAACTCTAGTCTAGACACCACGTATACACTATCGCCTACTACTCTAGTCCGATATCAAAACTAGAGCACTCAATACGAGCGGAGATCCCGTAAATAGAATAAAGTAAGAACTGAAATAAGATACTTAGAAATAATAAATGAAGAACCTGGAGATTGCTCCGAACCAGATGCTGCAAAGGTACAATGTTGAGGAAGATCTGACAGATCCGGCTCCTCCTAGCTCTCTCCTCCTCCCTCTCACCTCTAATTACAACTAGTTGAACTAGAACTAGAAGAACTAGATCTAGATAACTAGAGGGACCTCTCTTCTTCTCTACTAATTGAAACCCTAGCTTTTGCTCTGGAGAAGAATAATGAGATGAGATGATCCTCAGGGGGGGTTAGGGGCCTTGCTTATATAGCCTCCTCAAATGAACGTCGGCCGTCGGATCAAACCGACCTTAGGCGAAGGGTTTAGATTGATCCTCAAAGGCGGTGGAGCATGATCCACGAAGTTGGCTTTGATTGGCCAGAAAAGTAGGGCGGGCGCCCTGGCTCCGAGCCCGTTTTGCCTCCCGTTCGTTCTCGTGTCTTCTGGAACCCTCTAGAGTATAGAAAATTGTGCGGTTGATAATTATCTATATGTAAACATGACATATGGGCCTTTCCTTTGTATTTCCTAATAACCCCCTACAGAAACAGACATTCACCAAAACTTGTGGAATTCCATTAGTAAACCACCCTATATCTAGATGTGAATTGCATATGGATCCTTTTCATGTTTAGTTGACGATTAAAATTGGTACTTAAGGATCGTCAACAAACTTCCCCTAGCTTACCTTTTGCTCGTCCCTGAGCAAAGATGAACTCAAAGATGGATCAGGAGTTGCTACAATGCTTTCACGCTTTAAAGGTACACATGCGTTCAAACAAGAATTCTCCTCTGGACTAGAGTAAACTATTCTGACTTTCAAACTTACCCATATTACCTTTAACCATGGGGATTATAGCCATCACTTGGGTCTTGAGTAATTGAAAAGCAGAATGATCAGGTCAAGCACTATGTCTCAAGCTCTTCGCTCAACTTTCATCCTGGAGTTTTGCAAAGTTTTCAACATAAAACTCAAAGTCTCTTTTGTATGACCCTCTCAAGTCTCTCTATATGTGGTATTTGTGGATCCTCACCAAGGCAACAATGGTGTTATGCCTTCTCTCAGAATATTAGTTGGAATAGGAAAAGTAACAATGTGCCTTCTCTCTCTCACTCTATAACTGATAGGCAATATATGGAGTTCATAGGTGGGGAGAAACAGCACATACATACTTGCAAAGCATATATTGTAAAGTCAAACAATGGATCCAGAGAAACCGGGCATACAATCAAATCAAGATGTGCATGTGTATGTGATATATGGTGGATGTATGAGGGTGGATAATGGTGTATGGTGGATATATGAGGGTGTATGATGGAAATCTAATTTTACTTTGCTCCTTGAATACATATATACATACATCTCTCTTTTGGAACTTGGAATTTTGAGAGAACTTGGGCTTGCTCTTTTTTTAAAGAGAGGCGGGCATCTAGGTACCCATTGTTTTGATAGGACACTTGTCCATGTTTTACTCTCTTTATTTTTTATTTTTTATTTTTTTTACAACCCCAAGTCTCTTTCTATAATAACACTTTTGAGAGAAGATAACAAGGAAATCTTTGGAGCAGTTACATTTGTGGTAATGGAATATATGGATAGGTGGAGAACTGGGATATTTTTGGTTACTTACTCCCAAGGTAGGAGTAGAGCATTTTTCTGGTGGATCTGAATGGCATATATGTGGATGCTTACCTCCAGGATAGAAGTAGCATATATGAGTGGAGTGTATGCGATCTTGATTTTAAAAGCATGACAAGTCTCTAAGGGTCAACAAAGCTTGACAAAACTCAATGCAAATATAAGCAATAAATATGATAGTGAATGTTTTCCTAATCTACCAGGAATGTATATATTGTTGTGGTAGGAATTCAAACTCTCGTCATACAGAAACTCATCATGTAACATTTTCAATTTTCAAAAGATAAATTCTCTAGAACTCTAGTATTGCTAGGAACAAGATAAACAACAGCTTAGACTTTTTCATATCATACCTATCAACTACCTAGACTTAGCTCAAGCATTCGCAACCCACAAGTTTCAGGTTCAGAGTAAATCTTATGTCAAAACAATTAAGTCTAAAACCCGAGAGAATTCAAGGCTGAAAACTAGGTACTTGAAAGGAATTACAACAGAGCAACTATTCATCATTTCCATAGAGTTATCTTCAGAGTTCTTCATTTTATTATTAGCAACTTCTAAACACACCTATTATAGGAAACACTATTAAGGATAGAAAGTATCTAAATTGTAACTTTTATGATTCATAATTAAGTGTGAACCTTCATGTGCTCATATTTTTTTTATTTGAATTAATCTATGTAACTAATATCTAAAATATAAGAGGATAAGGATACTTACCTGGATACATGAGGGTGCTCTCCCCCAAGCTAGATGTTGACATAGTCATTCACTCTTGTTGTTCATATATTAGATCACATTCAAGCTTCCAAATCCTGCACAACTCAAATAGACAACAAAGCTCGTGGAATTGATTAATCATTAGCGGTTGGCCACTTAAACCTTAGTTGTCTAAAGCATGATTGATTTCTAGATTGGATCATTAAATTGCAAAAATTCAATCAAATCAATTTCTTCTAAGTTCTCAGGTTCAAGAAAAACTTTCAAACGTTGACCATTTACCTTGAATATGTTACCTGTATCATCTTGAAGTGTGATAGCACCGTGTGATGCAACTTCAATCACTTTGAATGGTCCTTCCCATTTGCTTCAAAGTTTTCCATGACCAAAGAGCTTCACTCTTGAGTCGAATAACAGAACTTTATCACCAGGTGTAAACTCCTTGTGCTTGATTCTCTTATCATGCCACCTTTTTGTCCTCTCTTTGTAGATCTTGGAATTGTGATAAGCTTTTTCTCTCCATTCCTCTAGCTCAGATATTTGTATCTGACGTTTCTTGCCATCCAAGTGGAGATCCATGTTCCATTTCTTGATGGCCCAATGAGCTCTGAATTCCAATTCAACAGGCAGGTGACATGTTTTTCCATATAAAAGCTAATAAGGTGTCATGCCTATGGGTGTTTTGTATGCGGTTCTATATGCCCATAGTGCATCATGAAGCTTGTACTTCCATTTCTTTCCCATCTCATCCACGGTCTTCTGTAGAATATTCTTGATTTGCTTATTTGATGTTTCAGCTTGACAGCTAGTTTGAGGATGGTGTGGAGTTGCAATGTTGTGCTTGACTCCATATTCTGCTAGGAATATCCGAAATGTTTTGTCAATGAAATGCAATCCTCCATCACTTATGACCATTCGGGGCATTCCGAATCTTGGGAATATTACTTCATGGAACATCTTCTTAGCATGCTTGGAGTCGGTAGCTCGACATGGTAATGCTTCTATCCACTTGGATACGTAGTGAACTGCCACCAAGATGTATTCAACATCTCCAGACCGTGGGAATGGTCCCATGTAGTCAATTCCCCAGACATCAAACAACTCTATTTGAAGGTTGTTAGTGAGTGGCATTTCATTCCTAGCATTAATGTTTCCATGCTTCTGGCATCTGACACATATTCTAATGTATTGTTTTGTATCTTCATACATTGTTGGCTAGTAAAATCCGCTTTGCCAGATCTTTGCATGTGTACGGTACACTCCATAATGTCCTCCATAATGTGATGCGTGCAATCTATCTATGATCTTCATGGCTTCAACCATTGGGACACATTTCCGTAGCAGTCCATCAACACAAACCCGATAGAGAATGGATCATCCAACAAGTGGCAACGAGAGTCATACTGAAGCTTTCTCTTATCACCTCCTGGTGGAACATATCCTAAAACCATATAATTCACAATATCCGCATACCAAGGGCCCGAGTGTGTTACCTTGAGGAGTGTCTCGTCCCTTAAATAGTCATTAATAGGCAATTCATGTTCATTTTTATGTTGAAGCCTAGACAAGTGATCAGCTACTGAATTTTCTACTCCTTTCTTGTCTCTTATTTCTATGTCAAATTCTTGGAGTAAACGAATCCATCTTATAAGCCGAGGTTTAACATCTTTCTTAGTGAGCAAGTATTTAAGAGCAGCATGATCTGAATAAATGATTACCTTAGCTCCTACTAAGTAAGATCTAAACTTGGCTATCGCAAAGACTACTGCCAACAACTCTTTTTCAGTGGTGGAATAATTGAGTTGTGGCCCAAACAAGGTTTTGCTAGCATAAGAAATAGCATAGTGCTTTTTATCCTTGGTTTGGCCTAAGACAGCACCTACTGCAAAGTCACTAGCATCACACATAATCTCGAAGGGTAGCGTCCAATCGAGTGGTTGGATGATTGGAGCAGAAATGAGCGCTTTCTTGAGAATTTCAAAAGCTTCATAACACTCATTAGTGAAAATGAAAGGTACATCTTTAGCTAAAAGGCTAGTCAGGGGTCTAGCGATTTGGGAAAAGTTTTTAATGAAACGCCTATAGAACCCTGCGTGGCCAAGAAAGCTTCGGATTCCTTTCACATTTGTGGGAGGTGGAAGTTGTTCAATAACTTCAATCTTTGCTCTATCCACTTCTATCCCACGTTCAGACACCTTGTGTCCTAGCACTATTCCTTCCCGAACCATGAAATGGCATTTTCCCCAGTTTAGGACTAAGTGCTTTTCTTCACACCGCTGTAAGCCTCTGTCTAAATTCTCTAAACAATCGTCAAAGGTTTTGCCATAGATGGTAAAATCATCCATGAACACCTCCACGATTTTCTCGATCATGTCAAAGAAAATAGACATCATGCACCATTGGAACGAAGCTGGAGCATTACATAATCCAAACGACATTCGTCGATATGCATAAGTTCCATAAGGGCATGTGAAAGTGGTCTTACTTTGGTCATCAGGGTGGATCGAGATTTGATGATACCCAGAATAACCATCAAGGAAGCAAAAGAAAGAGTTCTTTGCAAGCCGTTCCAACATTTCATCAATGAAGGGTAATGGGAAGTGATCTTTCTTTGTAGCCTTGTTAAGTTTCCGGTAGTCAATGCACATGCGCCACCTAGTGACAGTGCGTTGAGGGATGAGTTCATTTTTCTCATTTATTACAACTGTCATCCCTCAGGATAGATAATCCCAATGTGCAAAAGTTTCAAGACCTCTTTCTTAACAACCTCTCGCATAGCATTGTTAAGTCTCCGTTGTGGTTCCCTCGAAGGTGACGAATCAGGATCAATGGGGATTCTATGAGTACAAAGAATTGGACTAATTCCAATGAGGTCATGGAGTGAGTAGCCAAAGGCTGATTTATGTCTTTCTAGGATAGTGACAAGTCTATTGGTTTCATCTTGGGAAAGCTCGTCACTTATGATGACAGGGTTTTCTTGGTTATTGTTCAGAAAGACATATTTCAAGCCAGCAGGAAGAGGTTTCAACTCGATTGGGGGTTGTGATGGCACTTCCAAAGGGGCTAATTCAATATGTTCTGCTAGCCCTTCCTCTTCTTGAGTGAAGTGTTCATCATCAAGAGTTGGTTGAGACCAGTATTCTAGAAATGCCACTAAGACTTTCTCAATAGGGTCTTGTTTGGACTTGGGTTCTACTATTGCATTATTTGATCTTAAAAGATGAACAACAATAGAAGAATTGCCTAGCTTGATATTCAGGTGATCCTTGTTTGATTGCTCTTGAAAGAGTGTTCCTAATGGTACGCCAATCAAGAGAGACATGTCCGAGATGTCATAGATGTAAAAATCTAAGCGATACTCGAACCCTCTTATGCGTAAAGGAATGGACCTTATGATCCCATAACTTTCAAGAATAACTCCAGACGGAATTCTTAGAAGCTTATGTGATGGGATCATAGATTCGTTGGGCCAAAGATGTTGGGCTAAAGCCCTTGAAATTATATTTATCCCAACGATAGGACTATAGTGAGCCTCTATGGTGATTCCCATAAGTTTGCAAAGTATAATATCTGAGGGAGCGGTGATTCGGGCTACCTCAGTGGATAACTCCGATTCTACTGACCACTCACGGCTGATGATGGATGAGAGTCCTTTAATGTGCTCTAAAAAGAAAGCATCATTGTGTAGACCCTCATCCTCAAATGATGCAGAGTGTACCAGAGGCTTCACTTGAACTGGAAAATTCGAGGTGTTTCCAAAATCTTCAAAAAGATCTACCTTGATTTTAGAGAGGAATAAATAAGGATGGGGTTCATCACTCTCTAAAGAGTGTTGTATTCCCATAGGAGATGGTTCTATGTCAACCGAATCATTTGAAGGATTTGAAGGAATTTCAGATTCGGTTGTTTGTTCCTCCTCATGTTGTACGGGGCTTGGCTCGACTTCATCTTCGGGAAATTCGTCAAAAACTCCAGTGTAAGGGGTATTTTCAAGAATTTTATTTAGAATAGCTTCTCCTTCACTAATGGTTTTGTGCGAGAACGATCCTCCTGAAGATAAGTCAAGGTGGAGAGCAGCTTCCTTGTTAAGACCAAGATGGAAGGGATAAAGTAAGACATTGTCTGGCAAGGAAAGGTTTGGACCGGAATTGATAAGGCTTATGAACCTAGCCCAAGCTGCACCTAGTGTCCCTTTCTCTTTTTGTTTGAACTAAAGAACTTCAATTCTAAGGGCTGCAATTTTAGAAAGAGGGAAGAAAGCAAGACAAAATTTTTCTTGAAGTTCGTCCCAATTCCCATTTACGCCTCCTACGGAATGAGCATACCACTATTTCGCTCTTCCCAAAAGTGAGAATGGAAACAATTTCCATTTTAAGGTCTCTTGTGTCATGCTGGCAATGATGAGGCAAGAACACAATTGCTCAAATTCTCTAAGGTGGGTGTAAGGATTTTCGTTTTCTAGCCCGGAGAAAGATTGCTCCCGAACCATGGCTATGAAAGGAGGGCGAAGCTCATAGCCATCTGTAAGAATAGGATTTGAAGATGGTGGAAGCTCCAACATGTCGCCCTTTGGAGCAGAGTATTTATATATAGGAGTGGAATTCATGTGGTAAGATGAAAATGGTAAGTTGAGAAAGGTGGTAAAAAGGAAATAAGAAAAAGGTAAACGGATGACTTGGTTCGAAACTAGCAAAGCTACCGTTCCCCGGCAACGGCGCCAGAAAGCTTGTTGGTATTTCTTAACGCACACAGATAAATCCGCAAGTGCACGGATACCGCTGTAGCTTTCACCCGAGAGTATTCCAAAAAGGTATCAATTTCCACGAGGAACGTGAAGTGTACTAGAAACAAAAGAAGATCATCCAAGGATAGATAAGATAAATGGGTAGAGAGATTTTAGACTTTTCTAAAGGGTTTATCTAATCAAAGGCTCACGATACTCTACCTACTTTGGAGCAACACTACCTTCCCGACTCTCGATAAAGACTGGGAGAAAGGTAGTCGGGGGAAGGCTGCCAAAAGCTCTACGAAACACCAACCCAAATGTGGTGGACTACAGAGGTCTTATAGAGCTGTCACCTCTAGGGCTACCACAACTATCCGTAGGATTGGGCGCAAACTGAGGTAAACTCTAGTCTAGACACCACGTCTACACTATCGCCGACTACTCTAGTCCGATATCAAAAGTAGAACACTCAATACGAGCGGAGATCCCGTAAATAGAATAAAGTAAGAACTGAAATAAGATACTTAGAAATAATAAATGAAGAACCTGGAGATTGCTCCGAACCAGATGCTGCAAAGGTACAATGTTGAGGAAGATCCGATAGATCCGGCTCCTCCTAGCTCTCTCCTCCTCCCTCTCACCTCTAATTACAACTAGTTGAACTAGAACTAGAAGAACTAGATCTAGATAACTAGAGGGACCTCTCTCCTTCTCTACTTCTAATCGAAACCTAGCTTTTGCTCTGGAGAAGAATAATGAGATGAGATGATCCTCAGGGGGGTCAGGGGCCTTGCTTATATAACCTCCTCTAATGAACGTCGGCCGTCGGATCAAACCGACCTTAGGCGAATGGTTTAGATTGATCCTCAAAGGCGGTGGAGCATGATCCGCAAAGTTGGCTCTGATTGGCCAGAAAAGTAGGGCAGGACCACTAGGGGTCAGGGCGGGCGCCCTGGCTCCGGGCCCGTTTCGCCTCCCGTTCGTTCTCGTGTCTTCTGGAACCCTCTAGAGTATAGAAAATTGCGCGGTTGATAATTATCTCTATGTAAACATGACATGTGGGCCTTTCCTTTGTATTTCTTGATAACCCCCTGCAGAAACAGACATTCACCAAAACTTGTGGAATTCCATTAGTAAACCACCCTATATCTAGATGTGAATTGCATATGGATCCTTTTCATGTTTTGTTGACGGTTAAAATTGGTACTTAAGGACCATCAACAAGCACAAAAGGCAATTTTGCTTGTCCTGATTGTCATAGGCATATTGATTACTTGTGCCTAAAATATGGTTCAAAGCATTGCTATATGGGACATCGTCAATTTTTGCCCAAGAATCACAAGTGGCAAAGGAACAAGGCTGAAACCAGGGAAGCTCTAGAGCCGCTCAGTGGTGCGCAGGTGAAGCAAGATTATGAGAGTTTCGAGCAAGTGATTTTTGGGAAGGATACAAGGAAAAGGAAGCAATGTGACGAAGAAAATAGGTGGCACAACTGGAGGAAGAAGAGTATTTTCTTTGAGCTTCCTTATTGGGAATCATTGCTTGTGCGACATAATTTGGACGTCATGCATATTGAGAAGAACATATGTGAGAGCTTAATCGGGATATTGCTGCACTTGCAAGGTAAATCCAGAAGGCTCGACTTGATATGCAGCATTTGGGTATAAGGAAAGACCAACATCCAGTGCTAGAAAAGGGTAAGTACAAGTTGCCACCAGCGTTATATTCTCTGGGCAAGGATGACAAGGAAACTCTATGGCAAATGGTATTAATGCCAGAAAATGATAGTCGTGGAAATAACATACAACTCTTGCAACAAATGAAATTGCGTGGCAAATGATACTTTTGCAACATCATAACGTTCGTGGCAATCGCACTTGATGCAACAAAATTTTGGCGTGGCAAAATTTCTTTAATGCCATGCTATCCATCGTTGCATGTATCATCTCTTGCTATGCATTTAGGCATGGCAAGAGCTTATATTGCCACAACAATGAAAGTTGCAAAAAATGTCTATTGCCACCCTTGGCAACGAATGCGTATGGTTGCAAGAAACCTTAACAGGTGCGTGAATATAACATCGGTTGCAATAACTTTTTGCAACGTGACTTTTTGCAACGACTGGCAACGAACACAATTCGGTTGCAACATGTAGCTTTTGCAACAAAATTGGTCCTATTGAAACGTTTTTTTGTCATTGCGTAAGGGTAAGAATTTAGTAGTGACCCTTTATTTATAGACCGGTGGGATGCACGACAGCCGTTGGATCAAACTGACTTAACGTAGGGCCTAGATGACTCCTCAAAGGCGGTGGAGGAAGCTTCCGGAAGGCGGCGGTAGGCGGGCCCAGGGGGTGCCGCCCGGCCCTCTAGGTGGGCCTCTCAGGCCCCGCTTCCTTCGGGTGCCTTCTGGGTCCTTCCTGAGTCCGATAGAAACTATTTCCCTGTGGATTTATTCTGATATTTTCTCTGATTTGCTTTCCTTTATATGCTTTTTTGGAATAGTCCCTGGAAATAATGAAACACCAAAACTCATGGAATTTGTTAGATAACCCCCTATATTTCTATTATATTCATGTGATTGATCCATTTGTCATGTTTATAATTGTATTAAAGGTTAACGCTAACGACCATCAACACGCCCCTCGGAGCTCTATGTTTGCTCTCGGGTTTCTCTGTATTCTTTACATCGGACGCACCGTGAGTCTGATGGACCTTGATCGGACATGTCCGATGGCTTGAAGACCTCTCGGGTTGCTCTCTGGACTTGCATCGTACTCCTCGCATCGGAGCGTCTGATGCCATGTGTCTTAGTGCGTCCGACGCCATGACCTCCACTATTTCTTGTTGTTTTGGAGTGTTTTTCTCCAGTGCTATTGTGCTTTCATTTCTCCATTTTCATCTGAATCACATCTGGGTTGTTTTTGGGAAGAGTGGCCCGAACAATTCCTTGAGAAATTTTAGGCTCCCATTCACCCCTTCTGGTTGCCGTTATCAGTCCTTCAATACCTTCTCCTCTCTTGAGAGGTTAACATGTTCGTCATTCTAGCTCTGATTTGAGTCCATCTTCTCACAAAGCGAGGTTGCGAAACCACATCTGGGTTGTTTTTGGGGAGAGTGGCCCGAACATTTCCTTGAAAATTTTGAGGCTCCCATTCGCCCCCCTCTCTGGTCGCTGTTATTGGTCCTTCAATTGGTATCAGAGCGGGTTAAGGATCATTCCATCTTAGCCGGTTCTTGATGACATTGAGCGTGGTATCAGCAAACCACCGTTCTTTGATGGAACAAATTACTCATACTGGAAGATTCGCATGTCTGCTTATCTCTAGGAGTTGAATCGCTTGTGTGGGAGATTTGTGAGAATGAAAACTATTGTGTTCTTGCTACTCATGTTCCAACTCCAAATCAGTCAACACAACGCATAAACTAGAGATTAAGTGATTAAATATTTTAAAAGTTGTCTAACATGAACTATGAACTAAGTAACAAGTAGATTACATCGATACGAATCTAACGCAATTTGAATGGGTGAAAAAGGAGTTAAAATGAACATTTTATGAGCAAAAGAAAATGGATGGCAATTCTGTAAATAGGGTTTTCTATTTATTTTTGAATTAAAACAAATCCGAAAGGAAGTACGTTTTCCAGAACTGAAAACGTAAAACGGGAATGCGCTTTAGGACAGCGGGTTTATACATTAAAAAGAGCAGGGTCCTTTTGCAAAACGGAACGACAAAAGGGTATGGGGCTCTGTAAGCCGTCCGACTCCAGATGAGCGGACGAGATTAGATCAGGGGAGGGGGGGCGGTGGCGCTCGGCCGGAGCAGAGCTCGCGCACGGTGGCGCCATTGCCAGAGCACAGCGGCGCGGTGCAATCTGCCACTGCGGTGCACGATTCTCTGCGCAAAAAGGACGGGAAGAGAGAGGGAGAGACGGCGAACTCAACGGTGGGGTTGGTTGAAGCCGCAAGGGCGCGGTCGTGGCTGTACTCGCGACGGAGCGACTCTGTGACGCCGGCGGACGCAGAGAGGGTTCACACGGGCGAGACCGAGGGAAAGGAGGGGGATGGCGAGCTCCTGGGGGCCCTCTTACCACGACACGGAGCCCGAAAGAACGACGGACGGTGCGGAGGGGCTCGACAACGTAGAGGCGGCGGCGGCAGCTCTGTGCTCGGCGTGCGGCAGCTCTGGTGGCTCGGTGGGACCTGGGGAGGTCGGATGGAGGCGGTTGGGTGCGGGGCCTCGGCTTTTATAGCCCGGGGTGCTCCGTAGAGAAGGAAGGGGATCCTCCCGAGCTCCAATCGCGTTCGGCGGCAAAGGAAAACGTCAGCGCGCAGAAAGGAAAGGGAGGGGAGGAGGAAGAAGGAAGGTGGGAGGAGGAATTGACCTGAGGGGCCCACCTGTCAGCGCGGGGAAAGAGCTGAGCGCGTCGGCCTGCGCGCTGCGGCGGCGGCTGGGCTGGCCTGCTGGGCCGGGGCGAACGAGTTGGGCCGGGGCAGAGCCCGCGCGGCAAGGGGAAGAGGGGGGGATTGCTGGACTGGGCCGGGGAGGGAGTGAAAGAGGGCCAAGGGAGAAGGGGGCCTCGGGCCAGAAAGGAGAAAGGTAGGGAGAGAGAAAGGAAATTGTTTTCTTTTTCTTTTATTTCTGGAATTTCAAAAATCAAATTCAATGCACATTTGAATTCAAGTTTGAATTTTGAAAATACCACTCAATACAAGAACACCATGCAGCAGCATGAATGCAACAAACATGTTTCTACTTGTGATACTTTTTATTTATGAAATATTTAATATTTTTCCTATGTTATAATGTCCACCTAAATGCATTTAAATTACTTTTAATCTATTTTAAAGAATGCAATTTTTAGGGTGTTACAATAGATGAGAAGGGCTGATAAAGTAGGAGATGAAACTCCTACCAAACCGTGCCATCATGTTGTATTGAGGCCTTACCTTTTAAGAATTTATGTTACACACGTGGTGAAATACAAAGACTAGATAGGGCTCTCGCCACCTGCTAGCTACCACAAATAATCTATGCCATAAGCGGTTTACAAAGGCAAGATCTAGTCTAGACACCATGTCTACACTATTCTTACTACTTTAACCCTAACTCAAGGCTAAAGCACTCTACTTAAAGTAAAGTGATGAACAAGCTTGAAAAGTTGTATAACAGCTATGCCAAAATTAGAATATCAAATACTATAAATAACTCTGATGTATTACTTACAAGAAGATCGCATCCACCGAGGTACAGTTTGGAGAAGATGCCAGACAATCCCGGTTCTCCTCCAAACTCTCCTCACTCTCTTCCAACTAGCATAGCTCTACAGCACAGCTTCGCTAAAGCTACTTACATCTAGGGTCTCCTAACTCTCTTCTACATGCTAGCCAGAGATGGGCCTAAATAGCCCCCATAGGGAGGTCGGTCGACTCTCTTCTACACCGGGTTTGGATTTAAGCTCTCCTAGAGTCACTCTGTACACTGACCAAAAACGGACTGGTTAGCCATGTAACTGAACCGCCCAATTCATACTAGATTAAGTAAGAAAATCACTCGCCGAAACAAATGATTCTCTGACTTAACCTAGCAAAAACCCGGTAGTCCGTGAAATCTTGAAAGATTTCAAACATTTCCACAATACAACCAAGATCGAGATAGTTCAGTAACACCATTCACACAATATAAGTTCAACATAATTTAAATAGCATCAGAGTGCGAAGACTCAATAGTTATTACAAACCATAGTTCAAATTGAAAGAGTAGCGGAAGTCTTTAAAACACGTTCATCTCCAAAGTACTTCTTTAATAAAGTGCCAGACTAGGAGCATATCCAACAATAGCAAAAGACAAGTCTGGAAGTGACCAAGCCCATGGTTTAGAAGTCATCCCCAACGGGGTAGAGACAGTTAACACAATAGTCATGCAAGAGTTGACCATCTGCAAAACAACATGGGATAAAAACCTGAGCACGAGAATGTACTCAGCGAGACTTACCCGCCATAAATGGAAATAAAGACTCCAAGGAGTATGAAGGCTTATAGTGGTTTAGCTGACTCTTTGGCGAAAAGCATGCAACTACTTAATCCAATTTTAAGAAAAGATATAGCAACAAGCTTTTAGTAATATTACCTGTCATCTATATTAGCCACTAGTCCCTGTCAGACAAGTTGATTAAAGCATACAATAGTTTCCAACACCACTCCAGGCTTTCCATGAATGTCACACCCGGTTTTAAGAACAAATCCAGATATACACCATATGTGAGCCCAGGAAGTCAATTCTCACATATAGCCACAGAACAAGGAAATATCAAAAGACAATACTTAAGTATATAACATATATGGTCAAAGAAATAACCTTAAGAGAGCAAACAACGGAAAGACACTCCGATCTTCAGGTGAAGACTCCACTCCACAGGGACCAACTGATTGCTTGATCACAAGCCTAACTGCTCAAGACTCTCGCAATCTGGTACCCATCCGGGATTTTTATCCAAATATTGAAAAGAATAAACAAGCGTAAGTACTTTCGTACTCAACAAGTATACATGGGGTTCATGAGGCTAAAAAAGGTATGACACTGGTTTAACTGCATAAGCTTTTAAGTTATCTCAATTTTAGCATTATAGTAGCATCAATGTTATCAATATCCCAATAACCATATGATCAAGTGAACAAGATATAATGCTTATATGAACAAGTAACAATAATCAATAGCAGATAACAACTGATGAGCCATGACATAAGGACATCACACAGTAAGGAGCCCAAGCCGCTCTTGACCGTGAGCACAACTATTATAATAGTTTTTAACTCTGCGCAGAGGTGTACATCTTTACCCATAAGTCGTGAATTGCCCTTTCGCCTGAGGAGATCAACCTCTTAACCCTCTACCAAGGAAGGTCGGCAGGGTTCAATACGAGACCGTTCACAGGTTCCACTAGTAGGTAACAACCCGCTACAAGTTCCCTTAACGAGATCGTTAGAACTCCCCTCCCAGAAGTCACCGCAGCGCACCTTCTGGCAGACCAAGCCCCCACTTTCTCAGAGCCCTTCTTGCGCCCTCTCAGGTAAGTTGCCACAAACTAGTAAAAGCCTAATACTGAGTCAAGCCAGAGCCCATTAGCTTATGGTAGTACTGTTTTCTCGGGGTAATCTCTTACAGAAATATCCCTATGAGTAAGAAAACAGGTGTGAGTTCCTGATGTTCCACCTATAGTCCACGTTGCTAAAAAGTCATCTTTTATTGTCATTTCATACATCATTAATCAAGTTTACATGATCATAGTTATTCTTAAATAGCACTAGCTTGATCTACCCAAATGCATAAATTCCCAGGGTGACAAGGTATAAGGTACAATACTAGGATAACCTTATAAGGTAACAAGGAAACACATGCATATGATTACTGAGTGATTATCATGAATAGGACAACAAGGATAATCCCATGTAATACTTGCCTTAAAACAAACCCTTTCTTCAAAGATCAACGTCTCCAAAGATTAACTTCTTCAAAAGATCTTCTGAAACACCAACTTCTTGATCTCCAACGTAACACTCACCGATTGGACAAAATCACAAACACCACTCAAACACCTGACCAAACATAGCATACATACATATCTATTTAGAACAATACACCAATCAATTTAAAAGGATTTAAAAAGAGATCTACGCAACTCTACGATCACACAGTCGCGAAGAACACACTAATCGGAGCTACGATTAGAAAGATACATCTACCAAAGGGTTTGCTTTTATAAAAGAGAACTACGAGCTTTATTAGTTTTACTATATAAAAGAATGTATAGGGTATTTAAGAGAAACACCCAAGTTAGATTAATTCAAAGTTATATTTGGATTTGGAAACAAAAGTAGATCTAATCATTATTTTATGTATAAAGCAAGTTACATAGTGGTTAATCAAATTAGGATTTGAACCCATGAAAATACAGAGCTATTAACATGATATTAAAGATCACTAATGAAAATTTTATGCCGATATGAAGCCAACGCAACTTGAACGGAACGAAACGGATCTAAAACGGAGAAGATATGATTTAAACAAAATTTAGAGATTAAACATGGAAATTAAAAGGCATTAAATAAATATTATTTTCAAAGTTTGCAAAACATATTGATTATGGTTTTAACATGTAGATAAAAACTCTACGAATCTAACGCAACTCGAATGGATAAAAACAGGGTTGAAACGGAGATTTTACGAGCAAAACAATAGGAGTGGCAATTTTGTAGTTTTGAGAAAGCGCATTTTGAATGGACCAAAGGAGGTTTACGTTTTCAAAACGAGAAAGCACGAAAAAGAAATCCGCTTTGGGGACCGCGGGTGCTGCAGTGCGGGGCTGGCGGGTTGCCACGTGGCGGCACGGGACAGGGCGGGTGCACGGGAGCGGCGTGGACCGCGTGCAGGGCTCTGGTCCACGGGTCCACCATGGACCGGAGGGCGTACCCCTTCGGGGGATCTAATCTGGGCCGTCTGAGGTTGGATGGACGGCTTAGAAAGAAAGGGGAAGGGACAGAGGAGCTCCGGCCGGCAACAGAGTGGTTGACGCGGCGGACCTCCATAGCTTCCGGCGTGGCGCTCGCCGGCGCAAGTAGATACGGACCTACGGGCCACTATTCGATCAACCAAAAGGTCCGGGAGGTAGAGGGGTGTAACGCGGACTCACTGAGGGGTTTTGCGAGGCCGGTAGAGCGATATAAGCGGACCGCGGCACGACGGGGCAGCATGGACTCCACTGCGAACGGCAACAGGCCGGTGAGGGCAAGGACAAAGGAAACCGAGCGGTGGAGTAGGTCCTTGGGGTCCAGTACCTCTTTCCAGAGGACGGTGACGGCTAGCGATCGATGGCAGAGCTCGGCAGGGTTTCAATGGCGGCGGCGGCTGGTTGAGCTCGCGGAAGAACAGAGAGCGAGGGAGAGAAACATGAGAGCACCTGGGGCTTTGCTTACCATGATTCAAAACTTGGTTAGCGGTTGGATGGAGCGGAGGGGCGACGGCGGCGGCTCTGGGCCTGTTTTGCGGCGGCGGCGGAGGTGCGGTGGGGCTCCGAGACGGCCGGGTGGAGGCGGTGTGATGCGGGGGCGGGGCTTAAATAGCCCGGAGGCATGGCAGAGAGGGAAGGGAAGCACTCCCATGCCTTAATCATGCTCGGCAGAAGGCAAGCGCCGCTGCGCAAGAAGGGAAGGGAGGGAGGAGGAAGGAAGGAAAGGTGGGAGGAAAAACTGACAGGTGGGTCCTACCGATCAGCAAGAGAAGAGGCGGGGATGGGCTGTCAGTGAGCAAGAGAGGGGGAGCGGGGTCGTCCGAGCGGGTGGGGGGGGGGACTGGCCGGCCTGCTGGGCCTGTGGCCGGCTTGGGCCTGTGAGAGAGGGGGAAAGGGACAGGCCAAGGGGGAGTGGGGCTGGGCCTGCGGAAGGTAAGAGGCCAAGAGGGCCTGGGCCAGATAGGGATGGGGGGGGGAGAAGGGGTTTTGTTTTTGTTTTTATTTTCTTTTATTCAAAGCTCATTTATTTTCAAAGACCAATTTAAATGAAAACTTTGAATTTTGAAACTAAGCCACTCAAACAAAAATCCAAAATGCATGGCATGAATGCTCAAACATGTTTGTACCTCCTAATAAATTTTAATTTCATAAAAAGTTTTGTTTCCTATGTTTTCATGAGCACCAAAAATAATAATTAAATAAATTTAAACCTATTTTCAATAAAGGAAATTTTAGGGTGTTACAATGAACTGGATCAGCAACCTTAGTTTCATAGTAGTGTAAATGTTGTCATTGCCCTAGTCAAGTGCTCTCTAACCAGAAGCGATGGAAATTCGAATCAGATTCCTACTTAGCTGAAGGGGTATTCCATACGCAAACCACACTCACGCGCGAAGTGAGTTACAGGTCACCGAAGACACTATTCGGGTAAAGTCACGGGATGAACAGGGACCACCAACACCCAAGGGCTGCCCAAAAGCCAATACGTATGAAGGTCTAAGATCGCGTCCCTGTGTCCGAACCCTGATTTGCACCAGCACGATGCGTCACAATCCAAACTCGGCCCGAATAGTGTACTGGCTTCACGGTCGGAACGAGTTATCCTTCCAGTTAAGTGTAGGGAATGCGTTCAACATGACCAGAGGGACGACAACATGAACAATCATTAGTTGACACGGTCGAGTGAAAGGTCCTAGATGGCTAGAGGGGGGGGGGGTGAATAGCCTAATAAAAAATTCTACAAACCACTAGAGCAAAGGATAGATAAACACTTAAGCGAAGCTTTTTGCTCTAGCTCTACTAGGGGTGCAAAGCCACCTATCCAAGCAATTCTAGTTAGTTAAGTGCCTAACAAACAATAGCAAGAGCCTAAGGCACTAGACACAAACTAGCAAGAACAACTAACAAGAGAACTAGCTAACCAACCTACAAGCTAAACAACCTAGCTAGGCTTTCATCTCATCTCATCTCATTATTTTTCTCCAGAGCAAAAGCTAGGGTTTCAATAAGAAGTAGAGAAGGAGAGAGGTCCCTATAGTTGTCTAGATCTAGTTCTTCTAGTTCTAGTTCATCTAGTTGTAATTAGAGGTGAGAGGGAGGAGAGAGCTAGGAGGAGCCAGATCTATCGGATCTTCCTCAACATTGTACCTTTATAGTATCTGGTTCGGAGTAATCTCCAGGTTCTTCATTTATTATTTCTAAGTATCTTATTTCAGTTCTTACTTTATTCTATTTATGGGATCTCCGCTCTTATTGAGTGCTCTAGTTTCCGCGTGGAATTAGAGTAGTAAGCGATAGTGTACACGTGCTGTCTAGACTAGAGTTTACCTGAGTTTGCGCCCAATCTCATGGATAGTTGTGGTAGCCCCAGAGGTGACAACTCTGTAAGGCCTTTGTAGTCCACCACGTTCGGGTTGGTGTTTGGTAGAGATTTTGGCAGCCTTCCCCCGACTACCTTTATCCTAGTCTTTGTCGAGAGTCGGGAAGGTACTATTGCTCCAAAGTAGATAGAGTATCATGGGCCTTTGATTAGATAAACCCCTTAGAAAACTCTAAAATCTCTCTACCTATTTATCTTATCTATCCTTGGATGATCTTCTTTTGTTTCTAGTACACTTCGCGTTCCCCGTGGAAATCGATACCCTTGGAATACTCACGGGTGAAAGCTACAGCGGTATCCGTGCGCTTGCGGATTTATTTGTGTGCGTTAAGAAATACCAACAAGCTTTCTGGCGCCGTTGCCGGGGAATGGTAGCTGTGCTAGTTTCGAACCAAGTCATATGTTTACCTTATTCCTTTTTTCCTTTTTACCACCTTTCTCACCTTACCATTTTAATCTTACAACATGGATTCCACTCCTATCTATAAATACTCTGCTCCAAAGGGCGACATGTTGGAGCTTCCACCATCTTCAAATCCTATTCTTATAGATGGCTATGAGCTTCGCCCTGCTTTCATAGCCATGGTTGGGGAGCAATCTTTCTCTGGGCTAGAAAATGAAAATCTGTACACCCACCTTAGAGAATTTGAGCAATTGTGTTCTTGCCTCATCATTACTGGCATGGCACAAGAGACCTTAAAATGGAAATTGTTTCCATTCTCACTTTTGGGAAGAGCGAAACAGTGGTATGCTCATTCCGTATGAGGCGTAAATGGGAATTGAGATGAACTTCCAGACAAATTTTGTCTTGCTTTCTTCCCTGTTTCTAAAATTGCAGCCCTTAGAATTGAAGTTTTTCAGTTCAAACAAAAAGAGAAAGAGACACTAGGTGCAGCATGGGCTAGGTTCATAAGACTTATCAATTCCGGTCGAAACCTTTCCTTGCCAGACAATGTCTTACTCTATCACTTCCATCTTGGTCTTAACAAGAAAGCTGCTCTCCACCTTGACTTATCTTCAGGAGGATCGTTCTCGCACAAAACCATTAGTGAAGGAGAAGCCATTCTAAATAAAATTCTTGAAAATACTCCTTACACTGGAGTTTTTGATGAATTTCCCAAAGAAGAAGTCGAGCCAAGCCCTGAACAACATGAGGAAGAACAAACAACCGAATCTGAAATTCCTTCAGATCCTTCGAATGATTTGGTTGACATAGAACCATCTTCTATGGGAATACAACACTCTTTAGAGAGTGATGAACCCCATCCTTCTATGTTCTTCTCTAAAATCGAGGTAGATCTTTTTGAAGATTTTGGCAACACCTCGAATTTTCCAGTTCAAATGAAGCCTCTGGTTCGCTATGCATCATTTGAGGATAAGAGTCTACACAATGATGCTTTACTTTTAGAGCACATTAAAGGTCTCTCATCTATCATGATCCGTGAGTGGTCGGTAGAATCGGAGTTATCCATTGAGGTAGCCCGAATCATCGCTCCCGCAAATATTATACTTTGCAAACTTATGGTAAACACCATAGAGGCTCACTATAGTCCTATCATTGGGATAAATATAATTTCAAGGGCCTTAGCCCATCATCTTTGCCCCAACGAATCTTTGATCCCATCACATAAGCTTCTAAGAATTCCGTCTAGAGTTATTCTTAAAAGTTATGGGGTCATAAGGTCCATTCCTTTATGCATAAGAGAGTTCGAGTATTGCTTAGATTTTTACATCTATGACATCTCAGACATGTCTCTATTGATTGGCGTACCGTTTGGAACACTCTTTCAAGAGTAACCAAACAAGGATCACCTAAAGATCAAGCTAGGAAATTCTTCTATTGCTGTTAATCTCTTAAGATCAAATAATGCAATAGTAGAACCCAAGCCCGAACAAGACCCTATTGAGGAAGTCTTAGTGGCATTTCTAGAAGATTGGTCTCAACCAACTCTTGATGATGAACACTTCACTCAAGAAGAGGAAGAGCTAGCAGAACCTATCGAATTAGACCCTTTGGAAGTGCCATCACAACCCTCAATTGAGTTAAAACCACTCCCTTCTGGTTTGAAATATGTCTTTCTAAATAATAACCAAGAAAAACCTATCATTATAAGTGACAAGCTTTCCCAAGAAGAAACCAATAGACTTGTCACTATCCTAGAAAGACATAAATCAATCTTTGGCTACTCACTCCATGACCTCACTAGAATTAGTCTAGTTCTTTGTACTCATAGAATCCCCATCGATCCTGATTCATCACCTTCGAGGGAACCACAGCAGAGACTTAACAATACTATGCGAGAGGTTGTTAAGAAAGAGGTCTTGAAACTTTTGCATACTGGGATTATCTATCCTGTGTCGCATAGTGAGTGGGTTAGCCCTGTCCAAGTCGTGCCAAAGAAAGGAGGGATGATAGTTGTAAGAAATGAGAAAAATGAACTCATCCCTCAACGCACTATCACTAGGTGGCGCATGTGCATTGAATACCGTTAACAAGGCTACAAATAAAGATCACTTCCCGTTACCTTTCATTGATGAAATGTTGGAACGGCTTGCAAAGAACTCTTTCTTTTGTTTCCTTGATGGTTATTATGGATATCATCAAATCCTGATCCACCCTGATGACCAAAGTAAGACCACTTTCACATGCCCTTATGGAACTTATGCATATCGATGAATGTCGTTTGGATTGTGCAATGCTCCAGCTTCGTTCCAACGGTGCATGATGTCTATTTTCTCTGACATGATCGAGAAAATCGTGGAGGTGTTCATGGATGATTTTACCGTCTATGGCAAAACCTTTGACGATTGTTTAGAGAATTTAGACAAAGTCTTACAGCAGTGTGAAGAAAAACACTTAGTCCTAACCTGGGAAAAATGCCATTTCATGGTTCGGGAAGGAATAGTGCTAGGACATAAGGTGTCCGAACGTGGGATAGAAGTGGATAGAGCAAAGATTAAAGTTATTGAACAACTTCCACCTCCCACAAATGTGAAAGGAATTAGAAGCTTTCTAAGCCACACAGGGTTCTATAGGCGTTTCATTCAAAACTTTTCCCAAATCGCTAGACCCCTGACTAGCCTTTTAGCTAAATATGTACCTTTCATGTTCACTAATGAGTGTTATGAAGCTTTTGAAATTCTCAAGAAAGCACTCATTTCAGCTCCAATCATCCAACCACCCGATTGGACGCTACCCTTCAAGATCATGTGTGATGCTAGTGACTTTGCAGTAGGTGTTGTCTTAGGCCAAACCAAGGATAAAAAGCACTATGCTATTTCCTATGCTAGCAAAACCTTGTCTAGGCCACAACTCAATTATACCACCACTGAAAAAGAGTTGTTGGCAGTAGTCTTTGCGATAGACAAGTTTAGATCTTACTTAGTAGGAGCTAAGGTAATCATTTATTCAGACCATGCTGCTCTTAAATACTTACTCACTAAGAAAGATGCTAAACCTCGGCTTATAAGATGGATTCTTTTACTCCAAGAATTTGACATAGAAATAAGAGATAAGAAAGGAGTAGAAAATTTAGTAGCTAATCACTTGTCTAGACTTCAACATAAAAATGAACATGAATTGCCTATTAATGACTATTTAAGGGACGAGACACTCCTCAAGGTAACACACTCGGACCCTTGGTATGCGGATATTGTGAATTATATGGTTTTAGGATATGTTCCACTAGGAGGTGACAAGAGAAAGCTTCAGTATGACTCTCGTTGCCACTTGTGGGATGATCCGTATCTCTATCGGGTTTGTGCTGATGGACTGCTACGGAAATGTGTCCCAATGGTTGAAGCCATGAAGATCATAGACAGATTGCACGCATCACCTTATGGAGGACACTATGGAGTGTACCGTACACATGCAAAGATCTAGCAAAGCGGATTTTACTGGCCGACAATGTATGAAGATACAAAACAGTTCATTAGAAGATGTGTCAGATGCTAGAAACATGGAAACATTAATGCTAGGAATGAAATGCCACTGACTAACAACCTCCAAATAGAGTTGTTTGATGTCTGGGGAATTGACTACATGGGACCATTCCCAAGGTCTGGAGATGCTGAATACATCTTGGTGGCAGTTGATTACGTATCCAAGTGGGTAGAAGCATTACCATGTCGAGCTGCCGACTCCAAGCATGCTAAGAAGATGTTCCATGAAGTAATATTCCCAAGATTCGGAATGCCCCGAATGGTCATAAGTGATGGAGGATTGCATTTCATCGACAAAACATTTCGGATGCTCCTAGCAGAATATGGAGTCAAGCACAACATTGCAACTCCATATCATCCTCAAACTAGCAGTCAAGCTGAAACATCAAATAAGCAAATCAAGAACATTATGCAGAAGACCGTGGATGAGATGGGAAAGAAATGGAAGTACAAGCTTCATGATGAACTATGGGCGTATAGAACTGCATACAAAACACCCATAGGCATGACACCTTATCATCTTGTATATGGAAAAACATGTCACATGTCTGTTGAATTGGAATTCAGAGCCCATTGGGCCATCAAGAAATGGAATATGGATCTCCACTTGGCTGGTAAGAAACGTGAGATGCAAATATCTGAGCTAGAGGAATGGAGAGAAAAAGCTTATCACAATTCCAAGATCTACAAAGAAAGGACAAAAAGGTGGCATGATAAGAGAATCAAGCACAAGGAGTTTACACCTGGTGATAAAGTTATGTTATTCAACTCAAGAGTGAAGCTCTTTGGTCATGGAAAACTTCGAAGCAAATGGGAAGGACCATTCAAAGTGATTGAAGTTGCATCAGACAGTGTTGTCACACTTTAAGATGATACAGGTAACATATTCAATGTAAATGGTCAACGTTTAAAAGTTTTTCTTGAACCTGAGAACTTAGAAGAAATTGACTTGATTGAATTTTTGCAATATAATGATCCAATCTAAAAATCAATCATGCTTTAGACAACTAAGGTCTAAGTGGCCAACCACTAATGATTAATCAATTCCACGAGCTTTGTTGTCTATTTAAGTTGTGCAGGATTTGGAAGCTTGAATGAGATCTAATATATCAATAGCAAGAGTGAATGACTACGTCAACATCCAGCTTGGGGGAGAGCACCCCCATGTACTCAGTTAAGTATTTATACCTATCAGTCGTTATACCTATACTATGCTAAAAATAAAAAGATGCATAATGATAGAAAACCCAATAAATATTTCCCGCTTATATATATATATATATATATATGTCTTTGCTTAGTTTAGAAGTTTGCTAATAAATAATAGGAGAGAATAAAATAAAGTAGCTATGCTAAAATGAACCCCAATGATAAACTCTTAACATGGAGATGATGAATAGTTTCTCTACCATAATTCCTTTCAAGTACCTAGTTTTCAGCCTTGAATTCTCTTGAGTTTTAGACATAACTGTTTTGACATAACATTTACTCTGAACCTGAAACTTGTGGGTTGCAAATGCTTGAGCTAAGTCTAGGTAGTTGATAAGTATGATATGAAAATGTCTGAGCTACTATTTATATTGTTCCTAGCAATACTAGAGTTCTGGAGAATTTATCTTTTGAAAATTGAAAATGTTACATGATGAGTTTCTGTATGATAAGAGCTTGAATTCCTACCACAGCCATATATACATGCCTGGTAGATTAGGAAAACATTCACTATCATATTTACTACTTGTATTTGCATTGAGTTTTGTCAAGCTTTGTTGACCCTTAGAGACTTGTCATGCTTTTAAAATCAAGATCACATACACTCCACTCATATATGCTACTTCTATCCTGGAAGTACGCATCCACATATATGTCATTCAGATCCACCAGAAAAATGCTCTACTCCTACCTTAGGAGTAAGTAACCAAAAATATCCTAGTTCTCCACCTATCCATATATTTCATTACCACAAATGTAACTGCTCCAAAGATTTCCTTGTTATCATCTCTCAAAAGTGTTATTATACAAAGAGATTTGGGGTTGTGAAAAAAAATAAAGAGAGTAAAGCATGGACAAGTGTCCTATCAAAACAATGGGTACTTAGATGCCTGCCTCTCTAAAAAAAAGCAAGCCCAAGTTCTCTCAAAAATTCCAAGTTCCAAAAGAGAGATGTAAGTATATATGTATTCAAGGAGCAGAATAGAATTAGGTTTCCATCATACACCCTCATATATCCACCATACACCATTGTATATCCACCACATATCCACCATACACCATTGTATATCCACTACATATCCACCCTCATACATCCACCATATATCCCATACACATGCACATCTTGATTTGATTGTATGCCCTATTTCTCTAGATCCATTGTTTCACTTTACAATATATGGTTTGCAAGTATGTATGCGCTGTTTCTCCCCACCCATGAACTCCATATATTGCCTATTAGTTATAGGATGAGAGAGAGAAGGCATAACACCATTATTGCCTTGGTAAGGATCCACAAATACCACAAATAGAGTGACTTGAGAGGGTCATACAAAAGAGACTTTGAGTTTTATTGTGAAAACTTTGCAAAACTCTAGAATGAAGGTAAAGTGAAGAGCTTGAGACATAGTGCTTGTCTTGATCATTCTACTTTTCAATTTCTCAAGACCCAAGTGATGGCTATAAGCCCCATGGATAAAGGTAATATGGGTAAGTTTGAAAGTCGGAATAGTTTACTCTAATCCAGAGGAGAATTCTTGTTTGAACGCATGTGTACCTTTAAGGCGTGAAAGCATTGTAGCAACTCCTGATCCATCATTGAGTTCATCTTTGCTCAGGGACGAGCAAAGGGTAAGCTTGGGGGAGTTGTTGACGGTCCTTAAGTACCAATTTTAACCTTCAACTAAACATGAAAAGGATCCATATGCAATTCACATCTAGATATAGGGGGGTTACTAATGGAATTCCACAAGTTTTGTTGAATGTCTGTTTCTGTAGGGGGTTATCAAGAAATACAAAGGAAAGGCCCACATGTCATGTTTACAAAGAGATAATTATCAACCACATAATTTTCTGTGTTTACAAAGGGTTCCAGAAGACACGAGAACGGACGGGAAGCAAAACGGGCCCGGAGTTAGGACGTTCGCCCTAACCCCTAGGGCACCCGCCCTACCTCAGCAGCCAATCAGGCTCAACTTTACGGATCATGCTCCACTACCTTTGAGGATCAATCTAAACCCTTCGCCTAAGGTCGGTTTGATCCGACGGCCGACGTTCATTTGAGGATCATCTCATCTCATTATTCTTCTCCTAAGCAAAAGCTAGGGTTTCAATTAGAAGTAGAGAAGGAGAGAGGTCCCTCTTTTTGTCTAGATCTAGTTCTTCTAGTTCTAGTTCATCTAGTTGTAATTAGAGGTGAGAGGGAGGGGGAGAGAGTGTTGACACCTCTTCAGTATCAATTCTAAGTGTCAACTAAGCAGAAGAAAGGATATATTTGCAACACACCACCTAGACATAGGGTTTTAACTAACAAAATTCCACGAGTTTTGGTGTTTATTTGTTTATGCAGGGAGACAACTGCAAAAGAGCAAAAGAGGCCCACAAGTAAGGATTACATAGACACATAACACCTCCGTACGAAAAAGACTAATCTAGAAGACTCCAGAACCACTCCCAAGGAAGGAGGGGCCCACCTATCAGTAGAGTAGGGCGGGCGCCCTCCCCCTAGGGCGGCCGCCCTAGCCAGAGAGCCAATCACAGTCCACTTCATGGATTAGGGTTCCATCACCTTTGAGGTTTAATCTAAACCCTCCATTAAGGTCGATTTGATCTGACGGCTGACGATCATTTGAGGGGCTATATAAGGAGGACCCCTGCCCCTGGCAAAGAGCAATCCATTATTCATTTACATATTTTCCAGAGAGGATCCCTCACGGATCTATTCTCTAGGGCTTAGCATACATGTGAGATTAGAGTTTACTCTTCTAGATTGAGAGAGTTAGAGTGGAGGTGTGGATTGGAGAAAGCCCGGCCTGTCGGTGTCTCTTCTCTAGTTTGTATCGACGGGATCACGTCTCCTAACCCGAGGTTTGCTCTTAGGATTTCTTCGGTAATTCGACTTCTAATTCTAGTAAGTTCCCTGTTTTACTATTCTTTGGTTTGTGAGTTTACTTTATTCTCTTCGAGTAAAGAGTAGGGTAATCATCTCTAGCGTAAACGCAGTGTTTGGGCTAGGATACTCATAAATATCCCTTGTCTAACCGGATCTGTGGTAGTAGCTCGGAAAGTGACAATTCCGTAGATACCTTTGGAGCCCACAATCTCGTTAGAAGGACTGGTAGGGTTTCTAGGCCGCGTGGTAAGCATTCTCTGAGGTGTCTCTTATCACGAAGGTTCTCCCCAATAGAATAATAACACAAATCTTATATAGACTAGAACGAGACTACAATCGCAGTCTTCTCTAATCGCTCATATCAAGATCACCTTGTTTGTAGCCTAAAGGTTAATAGCATAGATTTAGTTAGTCAGATGCACCGTTTCTCCCTGTGGAAATATAAATTACGATACTCTGGATAACCTCCCGGGTGAAGTGCTCACCGGTATCCGTGCGCTTGCGGATTACTTCCAAGTGATTTCTCTGTTTGCGTTAACAAATATCAACAAGCATTTCTGGCGCCGTTGCCGGGGAGAAAGACGGTTTGCTGAGATAACCTTGAATCTTGCTATTTTCTTGTATCTATACTTTTATCTTTTCTTATCTTTTTCATATTCTTTATTTCTTACTTTTTCTACCCTTATGGAAAATCTAAATTCCACACCTATCTATCAATTTTGTGCACCCACGGAGACCGACCTATTACCATGGGAGTCATCACAACCTATCCAAACTCCCCAGTTTAGGTTGAGTCTGCGGTTGATTGCAATGATTCAAAGCCTATCCTTTTCAGGAAAGGAAGACGAAAACCCTTACCTTCACATTAGATATTTTGAGCAAACATGTGATTGTCTTCGCATAGAAGGCATATCTGATAAAACTTTATGTTGGAAGCTTTTTCCTTTTTCTTTAAAAGGAAGAGCTAAACAATGGTATAATCAGAAGGTAAGTCAACAACAAGGAGATTGGGGAGTTTTGCGCTCCAACTTCTGTTTAGAATTTTATCCCATCACTCAAATCGTCGACCTTAGAGTCAAGGTTCTAACCTTCAAACAAGAAGATAACAAATCTTTAGCTTATTCCTGGAAACGTTTTCTTGAGCTTTTAGAATTTGGACCACACCTTAGCATCAAATGCCCTGTTCTTCTTCAACATTTTTATAAAGGTCTTCGTAGAAAGGATAGAGAGTTGCTAAACACCACATCTGGAGGTTCTTTCTTTCATGTACCATCCATAGAAGCAAAGTCAACCTTAGATAGAATCCTAGATGCTGAGTTGGATAATACCACCCATGAAGAAACTCACGAAGCTGAAGATAATACCTTGCCAGATCCATCATCTACTTCAGCTATCCCAAGTTCTGAGCCTAAAAAGAAAGAAATTCCACCACCTGATTTCATGCTGGATATAGATCCTGATCTCTTCACTGATTTCGGAAACATTTCAAACTATGTTTCTATTTCAAAACCCCGAAATCATCACTTTAGCAACCATATATACCAAATGCTAGACAGAAGCATTTTGAGAGAGCTTGTATCAATCATAAGTAGCGAATGGTTAGAAGAATCAGAGCTTTCCTCAGATGTGATCCGTTTGGATTCACCTTCTATTCCAATACGTTGTGCTTTCAATTTAGATCAATTTGATGCTCTCTATAATCCTGTTGTGGGGGTCAATATCATGTATAAATCACTTGCACACCAATTTTTGGGCAAAGTGACTTTAACCCCAACAATAAAGTTCATGAAAAATCTTGACGGACATATAGTCCCCAGTCTTGGAATTTTACATGTCTTACCCATTATGGTAGATGGTGCCATGGTTCGTTTGAACTTTTATATCTTTGATACATGGGACCACGACCTCTTGCTAGGACAACCTTTTAGAAGACTTCTTTATGAAGGACAAAATGGGAAACTAAACATTTCCTTTGGAAAGAGTTTTCAAATCCCAATGACAATCTCTCATTCTTTGAACAGTAAAACTGAATCATATCTTTTACCTGATCCTATGGAGGAAGTAAAAACTGCTTCTCTAGAGCTTTTCAATAAACCAGATTTAGAAGAAGACACTCCTTTCTTCATAGAAGAAGAAGCTGACCCTTCTGAACCTGAAACCTTAGACAAGTTTGTAGAAACGCCTAGACCTCCTGTAGAGCTTAAACCTCTACCACCCGGTCTTACGTATGCTTTCCTCAATAATGATCCAGAGTCTCCTATAATCATAATTGATAAACTCACTCAGGAGCAAACTCTGCGCTTGATGGCTGTTCTAGAAAGACATCGTTCAGCCTTTGGTTACTCACTCCAAGATCTCACTGGAATCAGTCCTTTAATTTGCACTCATCGCATTCCAACAGATCCTTCTGTTTCACCTTCTCGAGAGCCCCAACGAAGACTCAATAACGCGATGAGAGAGGTAGTTAAAAAGGAAGTTTTAAAATTGCTGCATGCAGGGATTATATATCTCGTGCCGCATAGTGAGTGGGTAAGTCTAGTGCAAGTTGTGCCTAAGAAGGGAGGCATGACTGTTGTCACAAATGAGAAGAATGAGCTGATTCTGCAACGCACCGTCACAGGATGGCGGATGTGTATAGATTATAGAAAGTTGAACAAAGCTACAAAAAAGGATCACTTTCCATTACCTTTTATAGATGAGATGTTAGAGCGGTTAGCCAACCACTCGTTCTTCTGTTTCTTAGATGGATATTCCGGGTATCACCAAATCCCGATCCATCCTGATGACCAAAGCAAAACCACCTTTACATGCCCCTATGGAACTTATGCTTATCGTAGAATGTCTTTTGAGCTATGTAATGCTCTAGCCTCTTTTCAAAGATGCATGATGTCTATATTTTCTGACCTGATTGAAGATATTATGGAAGTTTTCATGGATGATTTCGCTGTTTATGGAAAAACTTTTGATAATTGTCTTGAAAATCTAGACAGAGTTTTGCAAAGATGTGAAGAAAAACATTTAGTCCTTAATTGGGAAAAATATCATTTTATGGTCAAATAAGGAATAGTGTTAGGACACCTAATATCTGAAAGAGGCATTGAGGTAGACAAAGCTAAAATTGAAGTAATTGAATGGTTACCTCCGCCTATAAATGTGAAAGGAATAAGAAGCTTTCTTGGTCATGCTGGTTTTTATTGAAGATTCATAAAAGATTTCTCATTTATTGCTAGACCATTAACTCTTTTGCTAGCCAAGGATGCTCCTTTCATTTTTGATGATGCTTGTTTAACAGCTTTTGAATTATTGAAAACAGCGCTCATCTCGGCACCAATCCTTCAACCCCTTGATTGGTCTTTACCTTTTGAAATTATGTGTGATGCTAGTGATTATGCTGTGGGGTAGTTTTGGGACAAACTAAGGATAAGAAGAATCATGCAATAGCTTACGCTAGCAAAACTTTGACAGGACCTCAACTTAATTATGCAACAACTGAAAAAGAGCTCTTGGCTGTTGTTTTCGCTATAGATAAATTTAGATCTTATTTAGTAGGAGCAAAAGTAATTGTTTACTTTGATCATACTGCTTTAAAATATCTGCTCACTAAAAAAGATGCTAAACCTCGTTTAATAAGATGGATCCTGCTGCTCCAAGAATTAGACTTAGAAATAAAAGATAAAAGGGGAGTAGAAAACCCTGTTGTAGATCACTTGTCTAGAATGTATTTTAAGAATCTGCAAGAACTACCCATCGATGATTCACTCCGGGACGACATGCTCTACGGAATCAATATATCCGACGCCTGGTATGCAAATATTGTTAATTTTATGGTTTCAGGATATGTACCACTAGGAGGAAACAAAAGAAAGCTTATTCAAGAGAGTCGTTCACACATATGGAATGAGCCATACCTCTTCCGAGTATGCTCTGATGGCTTACTAGGAGATGTGTGACTATTGAAGAAGGAATGAAGATCATTGAAAAATGTCACTCATCACCATATGGAGGTCATTATGGAGCATTCCGCACACATGCAAAAATTTGGCAATGTGGATTCTATTGGCCAGCAATGTATGAAGACACCAGATAATTTATCAGAAGATGTGGTCCATGTCAAAGACACAGCAACATAAACTCAAGAGATGCCATGCCACTCACCAGCAATCTGCAGATAGAGCTCTTTGATGTTTGGGGAATCGACTATATGGGACCATTTCCCCCATCAAAGAAGTGTGAGTATATCTTGGTGGCAGTTGACTACGTCTCCATGTGGGTGGAAGCATTACCTTGCAAACATGCCGATAACGTGAATTCAAAGAGGATGTTTGAAGAGACCATATTTCCAAGATTTGGAGTCCCCAGAATAGTGATAAGTGATGGAGGATCACATTTCATCGACAAACGTTTTGAAAAGTATCTAGCAAAGCATGGGATCTGCCACAATGTCGCTACACCTTATCATCCTCAGACAAGTGGCCAAGCAGAAACCAGAAACAAACAAATCAAGAATATTATTCAGAAAACAGTAAATGAGATGGGAACAACATGGAAGGACAAGTTACCCGATGCACTCTGGGCATACTAGACTGCATACAAAACTCCAATTGGAATGTCTCCATATCAACTCGTATATGGGAAGACTTGTCACCTACCTGTTGAACTAGAGTTCAAAGCACATTGGTGATCACACTCTCTTGATAGTACGGCTATCTATCCTAAATGTGATCACACTCTCTATAGTGTCTTGATCACTAAACCGAAAATGGCCCTACGAATATACGTTTGCCTTGAGCCATTTCTAATCCTTCTTTTCCTTGTCCATGGAGTACTTGATCCATCATGATCATCTTTTAGGCTCCATGTGTCAAGGTGGATTACCCTATCTTGATAATGCACTTAGCAATAGGGTTAGTCCATAGGTTTCATCAATTAACCAAAACCAAACATGGGCTTTCAATCTCCCCCTTTTTGGTAATTGATGACAACCTTTCACAAATGAATATATATAATCAAAATTTCAACTTTGGTAGTATTAGCTCCCCCTACATATGTGATATATGAGTTTGGTTCATTTTGATCACATATGCATGAATAAGAATTGTGGGAGAGTGAATGCTACCAAATGATGCTAAGGTATAAAGGATGGACCTTTGAAGCGTGATACCAATCGGAGTGCAATATAAGCAGGATAATGAATGAAGATAAATACTGAAATTAAAAACTTACCTTAGTGGGGGAGGGAACCTCCCCCAAGCTTATCCTTTGCTCAATATGGTGGTGGCAGATATGGATGTAGTTGCCACCACAAAGTCCACTGCCGGTCTTGTTCTTCTTGCAATGCTTGGGATTTGTTCGGCAGTTTGCTAGACAATGCGTGTTGTCTCACCATGCTCAACACGTAGCTGGCCAAAAGCATTGGTGAGATGATCAAATTGTTGCCACCGTTCACGATGCTCCCTATCTCGTGTGGACGAGAAGGATGCTCGTGGTCCTTGCAGACGTGGTGGTCGAGGAGGCATGCCACTGGAAGTGTGCATGGGATTGGAAGATGCATCATCTTCCTCCTCGCCAACAGCTTCTTAGGAAGGACCACCTTGCTCAAGATGAACAAAGTATAGCCCCTCCTGAGCTCTCCTGTCTGAACCTTCAAAACCTCTTTGCCCAATTCCTTGATCTAAATCAAGGGTTAGCTTATGGGTCCTATACAACTGACGTTGAATATTTGGAAGAGGCACCTCAGTTGTATGGCCACTATAGATCATTTTAAGTTCACCATTGGGATCTCTTTCTAACATTTGAGTAGTTGTAAGATATTCTTCTGAAATTACTGCTATAGGAGCAGAGATGTAATCAAAAGGGTAAGTGCCATCTAGCAAGTTCATGGATTCGACAAGATGAGTAATTAAAGATGTGAATTGAATAGATCCATTACTCTCAATTGAACTTTGGCAAAATTCTACCAAGCATTTTACAGGAGAGATTTGAATTTTATTGACCATGGCATAAAGCAATTTTAATTCTGTGGTACTTAATATGCTAGCATTACTTCTAGGAAACAAAGTCATATTCATCCAAAGATGCATGAAACGAAGGGTTGGATTATGAATCTCCTCAGGTCTGGGATTTGAGCAATCATTTAGAGCAGAGATAGACAACCAAAATTTTCTTTTGTTAAATCTACGCATGGCAAGATCTAAATCAAGCAAGCATGAATCATCAAAGCCAAGAGCAACATTTAGATGACTCCAAGTGAGACTAAAGCTTTGATTAAACATGTGAAAAGATATTCCATCATTAGAGACTTGTAGAGAACACAAGAATTCTATGGTGAGCAACTCAATTCCAAGTGCATCTACTTGCCAAAAGCTAGACCAACCAATGGTAGAAAAGATAATGTTGAATTCAGTGGTCATACCTGCGTTGGAGAGAAGAATTGGATTCAATATCCTTGTATGCTCAAAAGATCGATCTCGAAGAGAGAGATATCTTTGGTACTCTAGTTGGTCAAACCAGAGACCACTTTGTTGATCATAGGTCCTCATCGGGGGCACCATGAATTCCCCGATGTGAGGTACCTCCATCGGCGATTCTTCCTCCTCCTGAGGTTGTTCTTCGGTTTGGACGTTCTCCCAAGTATATCGGGTAGAACCTCCCTTTCTTCTTCTTTTGGAAGTATCCTCAGATTGGTAGGATCATCGAGATGAGCTCCCACTCAGGATTTGCTTTGCTTTCTTGTAAGCGGATCTCAAAGGGTTCTTCATCTTCTAGAGAAGAAGAGAGACATAAGGACAAGACTAGGACAAGGTTTTGTGTAGAGTGGATTTCCTAGCTTGTATTATGGAGAGAGATTTGAGCTAAGAGAGTTTTGATGAAGGCAAGATATCTTCTTGTGGAGCAGCAGTACTTCTCTTGAGAGCTAAGAACTTCACTAGAGAGTAGAGAGGATAGAGCAAGGCAAGGAGAGGTTTGAGCTTGAACTGGATTCTAGTTGAGGTGTGAGGAATTGAGCTCTCCTTGCATGGGCTTTTATAGGGGAAGGAGATGGCACCAAGGAGGCACCAAGGGGTGGTCGGCCAACCCCCCTTGGGCATGCCCTTGGGTGCCATGATCACTAGCTTTAGGCGATGCCTTACATAAATCAAAAGAGAAAGGAAGAGGGGGCACCATGTGGTCGGCCGACCCCCTATAGTGGGGATTCCACTCACACTTTTTCTAGTGCTTGGTGAAAGGTAAAGCATGCTATGTGATGTGATCAAAAGCTGAGCTAAAGTGCTCAAGATTCTCGTCTTTAAACAAAGAGTAGTGGGGGACAAAGGTATGTCATGCTTTGATCAAAGGTGATTGATGTGTTTTCTTTTTCAAAGCATGACAAAGTGAAAGTGAAAGGTGTCATGATTCCCCACTTTGAACAAGGAGTAGTGGGAGACAAGGATGTGTCATGCTTTAGCCAAAAGTGATTGATGTACTTTAAAGCATGACAAGGCAAAAGAGATGTCTCCTAAAACAAAATCTGAATTTTGAATTTCTCACTACTCAAATCATGAGATGCTTGGACAAAGGAAGGTGGGAAAAAGAGAGAGATGATCAAGGGGCATCTAGGGTGGTCGGCCGACCCCCCTAGGCCTCCATTTTTTTTCTTTTTCTTTTACAAGGTCACATTGTACTCCTTATTTAAATAAGCCAGGGTAGGGTACATAGGGATGGTCGGCCGACCACCCTATGGTCCTACCTTTTGTTAACTTTTAAAACTACACTAATCTCAAGTTTTAATTAATCTGAACTTTATTATTTTTCTTCTAAATTTTAAACATGATAGAAATTAAAGAATTGAACTAAATGTAAGAAGGGAAATAACAGATAACTACTGACTTACCTTTCGGTGAAGGCTCCATGATTTTAAGTCCTTGGAGTAGGACTCTCCTTCTTGTTCATTCCTCGGGTGCACTTGATGGCTCCAGAGATGGGGACCATGGTGTGTGCACCTCCTTTGCTTTCCAAACCTGCCTTGGATTGGCGGGTTCATCCTCCTTGAGTTCATTGATCTTGGCCTCTGGGTATTACTTCTTTTGGCGTGGAGCGCGAACTCTTCTTCTTGGTGGTTGTGCTTTAACTTGTTTGTTAAGTTTATAACAATTGAAAGCACACTTTACCTTGTGACTCGGAACTGGAAGTGGATTTAGCCCGATCCTACATAGATGACCACATTGGTAGTGTTGAGGAAGGGCCTTCCCAGGATTACGGGGACATCCACATTGGCTCCCATGTCCAAGATGATAAAATTGGTGGGGATGTATTCATCTTGGATGTTCACCAAGATATCCCTCGCAAGTCCCTCAGGAAACCTCATCGTTTGATCTGCCATCTGCAAACGAACACATGTAGGGAGCAAAGGTCCCCCTAATAGGTTATCATAAGTTACCTTGGACATAATGTTGATGCCTGATCCAAGGTCGCAGAAGGTGTTATGGAAGGTTTGTTGTCCAATTGAGCACTTGATCGTCAGGTGGCCTGGATCTTCCTTCTTCATCATGAAGGGAGCATCGAGAAGATAGCTCCAATAGGAGCGAAGTGGAGGCTTACCGAACCTCATTGTAACCATATTCACATGCTCAATTAAATCCTCTGGTTCCCAGGAATCTTACCTTGTTCTATAGATGGCATAGATACTACTAATTGAGCTAATTGGGTTTCTAGCATTTTATTAAAACTTAATTGATTTTTCATAGCAGTTGCAAAGCTATCCATTCTATCACCAAGAGTTTCAAGAACTTTATCAGTGGCAATCATCTTTTTATTTATACCATCATTAATTTTAGATTGACCAAGAACAAGATCTTTCAATGAAGGCTGATTATTGTAAGAATTATAATTATTGTAACTGTTATTACCTCCATTACCTTGATAGAAGGGGTGTGAATTCTAGTTTCCTTGTTGTTGGGGTCGATACCCGTTGTTGTTGTTGCTGTTGTTGCTGATGAAGTTCACATCCTCCTTCGATGTCTCGGGGCAATTGTTGCCCGAGTGATCATTTCCTCCGCACACCTCGCACCATGGATCGGCTTCAATAGCTTGTGCGGCGGCGATGGGGTAGATGGCCTCTCGTTCCTTCTTGGAACTTTCTTCTATCTTCTTCATTAAGAGGTTCATCTTGGCAGAGAGCATGTCCACCTCATTGACGGTGTGCATACCTCTCCTCTTTGGCTAGAGACATTCCTCACCCCATCCTTGATTGATCACCATTTTCTCGATGAGGTCCTTGACATTTCTCACTGTGTGTTGGAGGAATGCCCCTCCAGCGGCAGCATCAAGGTGACTACGGGCCATACTGGGGAGCCCGTGGTAGAATCCTTGAATCAAGAGCCAATCGTCTATCCCATGATGAGGATAGACACGAATGTACTCTTAGAGATGCTCCCATGCTTCGGGAATCGTCTCATCAGACTGTTGTTGGAAGCTTGAAATCTTTCCACGAAGGGCATTAGTTTTGCCCATCGGGAAGAACTTCTTGAGGAATGCGTTAGCACACCTGAAGGACCGAGAACGACGACCAGAGGGGGGTGAATGGGAGCCTCAAATTTCTCTCGAAATATTTGGGCCACTCTTCCCAAAAACCAAACCCAGTTGTTGGGTTCTCAACGGCAAACGGAGAATTGAGAGCTCATCGGCAGTGGACGAAAACTCACCAGAAATCCCAAAAACCAAGTTCTCAACCCCTATGGAAAAGAGGCAAGAACCTAGGCAAAACAGGAGAAAACAGCAACCGTCAGACCACTTGTCAGGACCTCCGGACCATAGCACAAGGTCCAGAGCCTTGGTCCGACCCTTCCTCAGCAGACCGTCGGACTGGTCCGACGCTCCTCTTTGCCTCACAAAAATCACGTAGTAAGTGCCTGACCTCCGGACTCGCTGCTCCGGACTAGTCTGACGCTACCACTGGACCAAGGAGCACTGGTCCGGGGCTTTCCCTCACCTTTACCAAAACCATGCAGTGAGCACCCGACCACTGGACCAGACCGTCGGACGGGGCCATCGGACTATGACAACTAGTCCAACGCTTGGTGGACTCACAGACAGAGACCACCGGACCAATGGGTATGGTCCGGAGCCTCAAAAGCAACTAGTACGGAGGGTGGTCCGACGCCCTTCGCTGCTTGACACGAGAGAAGTCAAGACCACCAGACGACTTGCTATGGTCCGGAGCTTAGGGGTAAGTGGTCCGACGCTCACGAGCAGAAAACTGATCTTCGCGAAAACGGATTTCACTCCACCAAATCTTCCCAAAACTCAACCAAATGAACTCCAACTGCAACCAAACTTTGTAGGCATGATCCTAATGTAGTTGGGGAGCTATCCCGAAGAAATCATCACTTAATTTGGAGAGAATAAACGGGAACACTCGGATTTGAGGAGAATTCCTTCGGTGCAAAGAAGCTCCTCACGAATACGAACAACTTGGTTCAAACGGATTTGGCAAAGCTACTCTCAACAAAGAGAAATCATCTCGGGAAAAAGAGAGAGCAAAAGCAAAACGCAAAGGACACAACGAAAACGGGGACACAATCAAGAACTCAAAGCCACCATGGCTTACGAAGGTTACGGCCTCCGATTCCTCGCAACAAACTCAAGTTTTTACAAAGGTTGGTGGAAACAACCTAGGGATCTCATGAACTAGAGAGAGGGTAGAGAGAGAGTGAGTTGTGGCAAAATGATTAGTGTTCAAGAGATAGGATGAGGGATACCCCTTCACCCCCTATTTATCGGGATTTGGCTATTTCTCAAAGACCCCCCTAGATACATTGAGTGAACTACCTAACCTAAGCATTGCAATCCAAGCTTCAGAAAATATCTCCCTCGATTTGAATGGATGGCCCCGCTTCTTGCCAGGAGTTGTCGTCGCCTCGACGCAACCTCCAGGATTCCGCCACGTGCCATCCCCGCTTCCTCGGAAGCTCCGCCTAGGTTTTGAGGCCCAAACCCAGGAAACCCACCACCGGTGCCTTTGGGCTCAACTACCGAACCCCGAGTTTTGAGGCCCAAGCTCGAAAACCATCTTCGGATGGTTTTGAGGCCCAAAACACCAAACCGCTTGAGTCGAGCCACCTTGTCCTCGCCCGGTCGGACTCCGAGTCCCATGAGCCTCTGCTCGACCCGCTCGTTCACCGTCTTAACTCGGTCGACTTGGTCTACCTCCATGTCTTCTCGCACTCGCCGGTGCCAAGTACTAGCCACCACAGCTAGTCCGCCGGCGCCCATGGTCCCTCAGTCCGAGCCCCGCTTCTGCCCTTCACCGCTCTCAGTCCATCGGCACGGCAAGCCTCTACTCGACCTTCTCCAGGCCATTGACCACTGTCACTAGGCATAGCACCTGCACACCACAAGCTGATAGACATGCACACATTTGCTTTCGCAAGAGGTTAGCTCAAGCCACTCAAACTGAAACGCTCAAGTGTTGAACAATCACTCATCACAAAACTGAACTACATGGGTACTTATCCACCATGTGTTCGCAATCTCCCCCTTGATGAGTGCATTGTCAACACAAGTGCATTTCAGATTTGAGGCACAAGGTAAAGCTCTCCAAATGACCAAAAACCTAAGAAAGCCAAAATGAGGTCACTTGAGAGAAGCAAAAATGAGTCCAAAAACTTGGTTCCCAAAGACATGGGCAACGGCTCGACGCAACCAAGCAAAACAAAGCTAGCCCTCAAGAAGAGGCAGAAAACGGGCTCAACACCGCTAGCAAGTCCAAGATACCAATCAAAGCTCTCAAAACTCAGAAGGCCAATTGAAGCACTAAGGGAGCTCAAAGATACCAATTAAATCTCACACGGCTCAAGAAGCCAATCGAAACCTATCGAAGCCAACAAAATAAGCTATACCCTCAAGAAGAGGCAAAGGCTCAACACATCTAGCAAAAGCTCCTCCTGAGCAAGATACCAATTTGAAAACCTATTGAAGATCCAAAACAAGATACCAATTGAACTCCTTAAGGCAAAAGAAGCACAAAAACTCCCTCTTGACCAAAGAATCTCTAAACCAAAGAAACCAAAGAGATGCACTCTATCTCCCCCTTGGAAGTAGATGGCTGAAAATGGAATGAAATGCCACATCTCTCCCCCTTGACTAGTGCATGTATGAAAATGCACTGTTCCCTTGGTTGGATATGAAAATGCACATTTCTCCCCCTTGTTGACACATGTAGCTCATCAAAGCTCAAGACTCAAGATCTGGCCACAAATGCCATGATATACAAAATGAGTGCGGCAAGCTTCATACATAGAGCTAAGACAATGAATAGATGCTCTAAGTGATGTGATCCTATGAGAATAGGAAAAGCTCTACGTGCCCAACAAAGACTCAGGTTGAGCTAAAGATCACTTTAGAAGCCAAAATAGAGAAGATTACATGTGTGAGCAAGGAATGTGTATCACCTCCTAGAGACAACTAAACATGGCAAACAAGATAGGATCTATCTCAAAGCAATCTCATGTATAGCAAGTAGAACTATCCCTAGCAAAGTCCATACAACCAACCAATGACCCAACTGAATAAATTTTTCAAGTTTCAGAGTTTCGCAGCCAAATTTCAGTTTTAGGCACATTTAAGTTATATGCGAGTGGTTGTAAGCAAAGTGATGCCACTGCTTACCAACCAAGCGAAGTCAAAGGACTTAACACACCAGTTTTGGTCATACACAACACCGCTCAAGTTCCACCCATATGGGAAGCAGTCTCGAACACACGATGAAGTGCTCACAATGTAGACTCAACTCGATCTTTCCAAATCACAAAACAGAGAGAAATTTCATTTTAGATCAATTGTAATCATGGTGCTCAATGGAAGTGAATGAAACAGTGAAGAGCCATAGTTACAAGCTATATACAAAACAACCAAGAAGGATCTTCAAAAGCTTACACATGCTAGTGCCATTTCAGAGGTGACATGGGGAATTAAATTCAGTTTTAAAACTTGTCTAACTTAGCTCTATTGCATATCAAGAGATCAAAGAGAGTCTAAGATAGGCAACACCATAGACACATAAAGAACCTCAAACAGAGCATAGATTCATTATATCGGCTATAGGTATGAAGCTTAAAATGAACTATATCAAAAATGCAAATGAGATGCACAATGCATTGACACCAATTAGACACTAAAAGACACCAAAAGAAAGAAAGTAAAAGAAAAGACAAATAAGAACCAAAAAGAACTATAATACACAAAGAGCTTCCCTCAACTAAAAGGGGAAGCAAACACCCAACTCGCCCTGAAGGCACGAAAACGCAGCTTGATCCAAAGGTTTTGTGAGAATATCCGCAAGCTGGTTGTGGGTCTCGACATGCCGGAGATCAATGTTGCCCTTCTCATAGTGGTCTCTCGGAAAATGAAATCGAACATCAATATGTTTGGTCTTAGAATGAAGCACAGGGTTTTTGGCCACACTAATGGCACTCGTGCTATCACAAAGCAGAGGCACTTTAGTAAGCTCAAGACCGAAATCCTTCAAAGTTGCAATCATCCAAAGCAACTACGAGCAACAGATAGCCGCGGAAACGTACTCAGCTTCGCACGTCGACTGTGCCATGCTAGACTATTTGCGAGAAGATCAAGACATAAGAGAAGACCCGAGAAACTGGCAAGTCCCTGAAGTGGACTTCCGATCAAGACGACAACCGACAAAGTCGGCATCAGAATAACCGCAAAGCACAAGAGAGGAGGAGGTGGAAAACCAAAGTCCAAATTCGGGAGTGAAGCGCAAGTACCTCATGATGCGTTTTACTGCCTGCTTGTGTGATGTCCGTGGTGACGCCTGAAAGCGAGCACAGAAGCAGACGACGAACTGAATGTCCGGTCGGGTTGCCGTCAGGTACAAGAGCGACCCGATCATGCTACGGTACTCCGTCTGGTCCACCACCTCTCCTTCCTCGTCCGCATCCAAGGAAGTCGTAGTCAACATGGGCGTCGAAAGAGGCTTTGCCTCACCCATGTCAAACTTCTTCAAGATATCCTTCGTGTACTTGCCTTGGTGCACAAACATCCCTTCTCGGGTTTGCTTGATTTGCAACCCGAGAAAGAAAGTCAACTCTCCCATCATGCTCATCTCAAATTCCCTGCTCATAAGATCTGGAAACTTGGCAAAGAGAGCATGAGAAGAACCACCAAAGATGATATCATCCATGTATATTTGGACAAGGAGAGTGTCTTTGCCTTGCTTGAGGAGAAACAACGTCTTATCTACCGATCCCTTTTTAAAACCCTTAGCTAGCAAGAAGGTTCGCAATCTATCATACCATGATCTAGGGGCTTGTTTCAAACCATACAAAGCTTTGTGAAGATTAAAAACATGGTTTGGAAACTTGGGATTTTCGAAACCGGGAGGTTGTTTAACATAAACTTCCTCCTCTATGTATCCGTTTAAGAAAGCACTTTTAACGTCCATTTGAAAAAGTTTAAAACCCTTAGAAGCCGCAAAAGCTAGAAGGATTCTAATGGCTTCTAAATGAGCTATGGGAGCAAAGGTTTTCTCATAGTCTATTCCCTCCTTTTGACAAAAGCCTTGAGCTGCCAACCTAGCCTTGTTGCGCACTACCACCCCATCTTCACTTTGTTTATTTTTGAAAACCCATTTGGTACCTATGGGGTGGCAACTAGGTGGTGGAGGAAATAAGACCCAAACATGGTTTCGCTCAAAGTTTTCTAACTCCTCATGCATGGCATTAACCCAATCCAGATCCATCAAAGCGTGTCCAACATCTCGGGGCTCAAAGGAAGCTACAAAAGCCGAATGAGCAAAGTGAGAGAGATAGGACCTGGACCACGTGACTCGACGGTAAATATCGTCGATGATGTTCTCCGGTGGGTGCTGCCGCTGGATGTGGCGGGGAGCTTGCCTGGACGAAGTGGCCTCCCCCTCGACAACAGCTGGAGCTCCCTTAGGTGCAACGGGCACCGACTGAGGAAGCTACTCGAATGGCCCCCATGTAGAGGAAGTAGTCGGATCAGGACCGTGAGCCGAAGTAGACGTCGCAGGGTCGACGGGGGTAGCCGGTGGAGTCAGCTCGGGATCACCCCAATCGGCATCGTCCTGCTCCTCCTCCACAAAAATGCTAGTGTTCACCTCATCATCACCTGCAAGCTCAAAAGCCGTTGAAACACAGGGCATAGTCTCATCGAAGGTAATCTCACAAGTCTCCATCACTCGGTTAGTCTCAAGTTTAAGTGCACGATAAGCACAAGAGTGAGTAGACTAACCAAGAAAGATACCGTCAGATGACCGTGATTCAAATTTGTCCAACTTACCGCCCTTTTTGAGGATGAAGCACCTGCACCCAAACACCCGTAGGTGACTTACCTTGGGTGGTCTCCCAAATCGCAGCTCATAAGAAGTCTTTTTCTTGAAAGCTCGGAGAAAATGCGATTGAAAACATAGCAAGCAGAACTGAGTGCTTCGGCCCAATACCGCCTAGGAGTCCTATGCTCATCGAGCATCGTCCTGGCCATCTCAACAAGGGTCCGATTCTTGCGCTCAACAACACCGTTCTGCTAGGGAGTATGAGGTGAGGAAAACTGGTGATCGAGACCCAAAGAAGAGCAAAGAGCTGCAAAGTGAGCATTCTTGAATTCTATGCCATTGTCACTGCGGATAGCTCTCATGGCATTCTTAGGTAGCTCATTCTGCAGTCTCAAAATCAGATCTCGAACAAGTGAAAAAGCCTCATCCTTACTCTCCAAAAAGAACACCCAAGAGTATCTCGAGTAGTCATCAATGACTACAATCACATACCACTTCCCTCCTTCTGACCTGACCCGAGCTGGACCAACTGTGTCCATGTGTAAGAGCTCACCGGGTCGAGTGGTCATGATCTCAATAACAGGAGGATGGGAAGCGGCAACCATCTTGCCATGCCTGCAAGGATGGCAAACCAAATCCTTCTCGAACTTTAGCTTTGGCAATCCTTGGATAAGGTCCATTGAGCTAAGCCTTGCAAGCAAGTCAAAACTCAAATGTCCCAATCTCCTATGCCACTTCCAAAGCTCGGAGGAAGAACCGGCAAGAAGACAACGAGAAGGTTCGGAAGAGATAGAAAAATCCGCACGAAAA
Organism: Microstegium vimineum; assembly: GCA_022036555.1. Classification (NCBI taxonomy): domain Eukaryota; kingdom Viridiplantae; phylum Streptophyta; class Magnoliopsida; order Poales; family Poaceae; genus Microstegium; species Microstegium vimineum. Next base: position 29,851,732 of record CM039125.1, on the reverse strand, counting down.
ACCTTCCCGAAGGGTAAAATCCGGCAAACAAGCTCACCACGAGAGTCCAAAATCCGAGACAAGTTTGGTTTAAAGCTCATTTCAACACCGTCTTCAAGGAGTTGCGAAACCAAGAGAAGGTTAAAATGCAAATTCGCAACAAGAGCAACATCCTTGAGGACAAAAGACGAATTGACTTGGATCGACCCTCGGGAGACAACCTTACCTTTACTCTTGTCCCCGAATGTGATGTACTCGGTGTGGCGCACGGGGTCGAGGCTGGAGAACCACTTGGCACTTCCGGTCATATGGCGTGAACATCCGGAATCCACAAGCCAAGTCTCCTCCAGTCCTCCTTCCTACATCAATAAAAAGACATGGGGTTAGTAAACTGTGAAGGATACCAGTGTTGTCCCACTTGCCCAAAGAATGGGTTAGGAGAAAAATCAAACATCTCCTGCCCCACAGAGGAATAGTGATCACCACGATAGGGAAAACGTGGTCCGCTAAAGAAGCGAGGAGTGAAGCCACCGCCACGTGGCCCGTAGTCGTATGGGTCACGACCGGTACCCCGCCGGGCACGACCACCACGTGGTCTCGCCTCCTGAGGCCTAGCACCTTGAGGCATTGTACCTCTAGGCCTAGAAGTGCACCTCTGAACTTCCGGTTCATGCACCCCAACTCGTGGGTGGTACATGTCCTGGTTGTTCAACTCAACCTGCCTTCGATCATCTCTCTTCCTCCTAAAGCAAAACTCAGCCAAGTGCCCATCCCGCTCACAATACTCACAATGGTACCTCACCACACTCTTGGTAGGCCCTCTCTTGTTGGGTTGGGTGGATCTAGCTTTCTTAGGAAGGGGATCACTAGATATGTCTGGCAGTGTGTCAAGTGGGTTGCGAAGGTGGTTCGGTTTGGCAATCCACACTTGCTTCTGTGGAGTGGTTTTGGGTGGCTCTTCAAACACACCATCTCTCACTGGTATCTTGGTAGGGTCGGTAGGCTTAGGTGGGGAAAACTTGGTAAACTTGGGAGGTGTGGTGGGTTTCTCACTCATGCTCAAACCAGTGCACTCACCAATCTTACTGAACATGCTATCATCCTTCCCACCTATAGCAAAGCCTACTCCCGTGCTGCCAGCCCTTTTGCATTGGCTAAGCAACATCCCCAACTGCGGCTCTCGGCAAGACACCTAGCTCAAGATGGACCAAAGGTATGTGTTTTCTTCCTCGGTACACATCTTGTCGTGTCTGCACGACGCGATCTCAAGCTCCAAAGCCTCAAAACGATCTGACTCTCTAGTGCTATCTGAGCTGACCTTCTCTAGCACAGCAATCCTACTCTCCTTCTGTGCCAGCTCAGAACACAAGCCTTCACAAGACTTGCACGCACCAAGTAAGCTAGGTCTAGCCTTCAGCTCACTAACCTCCTCAAGTAGAGTGCCATACTTGTCCTGGAGTGTGACAAGATTAGACATGTGGATGGCACAAGCATCGCACTCTACCTCCTCGGTAACCACCACTTGTGCCTTAGCAAACTCTAGCTCTTGAAGCGTGCTAAGGTACTTTGCCTTGAAATCGTTCCTCTCACAAGCGGCACGCTTGAGCAAAGCATCCTGACTAAGCAAGGTGTCGTTTAGAGACTCAAGCTCAAGAGAGAGGGATTCGATGGTGGGTGATACCTCGGGTGTGTCGGAGTCGTAGTCATAGTCGGGGCCATCCTTGCGCTTGCCGACCTTGCCTTCTTCAATCGCCATGGTGCAAAAGCCACCATTCTTGGCGTCGGCATAGAAGCATAGGCCGTTGAACTTGTCCTCAACCTTTCCCTTTGACTCATCATCGCTTGAGGAGGCACCTCCGTCGGAGGAGGCATCGATGTCGCTAAGGGAGGCGAGGAAGGCTCGGTGCTTGGCCTTCACCTTGTCAATCACCTTCTTGGAGGACCTTCGGTGGTAGCCGCCCTTAGGCTTGTGCTTGTCCTCGAAGTGGTGCTCGCGCTTGTCCTTGCGCTTGGTGAAGTTGCCCGTAGCTTTCTTGGGGCAGTTTGCGATGAAGTGATCCTCGTCACCACAACGGTAGCTCCCCTTGGCCGAGCCACCACGTCGTTGGTTCAAACGGTTGTTGTGAAACCGTGAGAACTTAGTGATGACCAAAGCCAGCTCATCATCTCCAAGTGCCTCCACTTGTTCCTCTGTCACAGATATCAAAGACAAAGCGAACGAAGAGTGTGAAGGGTCAGAGGAACAAGAAGACAGACCGCCGGGGCCGGAAACCAACGCCATGGATGGGTTCGACGGGTTCTCAAGCTTGGCCCGGGTCTGGTGGTCAATCTCCGAGGACTTGAGCTTGCTGAACAGCTGTCCACGGTCAGGGCATCATAGCCTAGTGACTCCTGAATGGCAGCCACCTTCATCTCCCACACCTTCCAATCAAGAGCATGCAAAAGCTTGATAGCCATCTCATGATCATCATAAGGCAAGTTGGCTCGATTAGCATGCATCTTGTTGATGATAGATTGGAAGCGAGTGAACATCCCGTCAACAGATTCGCCGGCCAACTGAACGAAGTTCTCGTACTCCCTACGGTACGTGTTGAAGAGTCTGGACTTGATCTGAGGGTTGCCCTCATGATATCGCACAAGTGTTTGCCAGATCTCTCGTGCCGTAGTGAGACTCGACACCCGCTCAAACTCGGGAAGAGACAAACTCGAGAAGAGGATGCTACGGGCTCTTGTGTTTGATGCATGTTGCGTAACTTGGAGTTTGGTGATCCGAGCGCCAAGAACCACGTAGTCCTCATTCTCACAAATCTCCCAGATTTTCGAATCAAGCCCTTGAAGGTAAGCGGACATGCGCACCTTCCAATAGGCGAAATTCGTTCCATCAAAAAACGGAGGTTTGCCAGCACCTCGCTCCATGTCGCCTTCGCGGATCAAGAACCGTGTGAGGTGGATTGATCCTTAACCTGCTCTGATACCAATTGAAGGACCGAGAACGGCGACCAGAGGGGGGGTAAATGGGAGCCTCAAATTTCTCTCGAAATATTCGGGCCACTCTTCCCAAAAACCAAACCCAGTTGTTGGGCCCAATCTACGCACTCGTGAGGTTTGAGGAGAATTCCTTCGGTGCAAAGAAGCTCCTCACGAATACGAACAACTTGGTTCAAACGGATTTTGCAAAGCTACTCTCAAGAAAGAGAAATCATCTCGGGAAAAAGAGAGAGCAAAAGCAAAACGCAAAGAACACAAGCAAAACGGGGACATGATCAAGAACTCAAAGCCACCATGGCTTACGGAGGTTACGGCCTCCGATTACTTGCAACAAACTCAAGTTCTTACAAAGGTTGGTGGAAACAACCTAGGGATCTCATGAACTAGAGAGAGGGTAGAGAGACAGAGAGTTGTGGAAAAATGATTAGGGTTCAAGAGATAGGATGAGGGATACCCCTTCACCCCCTATTTATCGGTCTTTGGGTATTTCCCAAAGACCCCCCTAGATACATTGAGTGAACTACCTAGCCTAAGCATTGCAGTCCAAGCTACGGAAAATATCTCCCTCTATTTGAATGGATGGCCCCGCTTCCTGCCAGGAGTTGCCGTCGACTCGACACAACCTCCAAGATTCCACCACGTGCCATCCTCGCTTCCTCGGAAGCTCCACCTAGGTTTTGAGGCCCAAACCCAGGAAACCTGCCACCGGTAGCTTTGACCACAACTACCAAACCCCGAGTTTTGAGGACCAAACTCGGAAACCGTCCTCGGAAGGTTTTGAGGCCCAAACCACCAAACCACTTGACTCGAGCCACCTTGTCCTTGCTCGGTCGGACTTTGAGTCCCATCAGCCTCCGCTCGACCCGCTCATCCACTGTCTCGACTCGGTCGACTTGGTCTACCTCCATGTCTTCTCGCACTCGCCGGTGCCAAGTACTAGCCACCACAGCTAGTCCGCCGGCGCCCATGGTCCCTCAGTCCGAGCCCCGCTTCCGCCCTTCACCTCTCTTAGTCCATCGTCACGGCAAGCCTCTACTCGACCTTCTCCACGCCATTGACCACTATCATTAGGCATAGCACCTGCACACCACAAGCCGATAGACAGGCACACATTTGCTTTCGCAAGAGGTTAGTTCAAGCCACTCAAACTGAAACGCTCAATTGTTGAGCAATCACTCATCATAAAACTGAACTACATGGGTACTTATCCACCATGTGTTCGCAACACCTCTTCCATGTAGTGGCTTCTTTGTGAGCGTAGAACCATTGCTTCGCCTTCCCCAATAACGAGAATGGGAAAAGACGAAGGCGAATGGCATCAGACGCCACTCCCTTTTTTTGACACAAAAACCGTGGGGAGTTCCCCATGGTGAGGATTTTATAAAACCAATAAAAAGAGGGTACAAAGGCCATACTTACAAGAGGGGGGCAAGGAGGGGGTAAGGGAGGGAAAGGAGAGAAAACAAATTACAGGTCATCAAGCCACTGCAAAAATAACACTCTATCTACATCTTTCATCCTATGACTTTGGAGGCTAGCTTCCAACTTGAAGTTCTGCAACCATCTTTCAAAAGAGACACGGACTCCATTGAACACGAGCCGGTTTCTAATCTTCCAGAGCTCCCAAGCTGCAATGATGAAGACCTCCATGAAAGAATTGAGACTTGAAGCTTGCCGGCTGCGAATGATCTTCCTATTGATATTGGAATCAACAGCCTAGACAATGCCCACTTTATCCCAACAGCGCTTGGCGAACGGACAATCAAAAAACAGATGGCTAATGTACTCTTCAGTGTCTTCATCACATAAGACGCAAAAAAGATTAGGCTGGACATTAAAATTCCTTCTTGCTAGCATACTCCTCGTGTTAAGTCTGTCAAGAAGCACCGGCCAAGCAAAAAAATTGACTCTAGGAGTAGCTTTGGATTTCTAGACCCAACTGAAGGTAACTGGAACCTGAAGACTTTGGAAGGCAAGCTTATAAATAGAGGTTGGTAAAGGTGCCACATAACTCCATGAAGTGCTGGAGATGGGCATTGGCATCCTCATGGGGCTTCCCGCAAAATGGGTTGGCCTGCACCATGTGGATCAAGGCGGGCTTCAGCTCGAAGGTGGCATCCCCAAAGTTGAGTTCAGGACCCTAAGCTACGTGGGTAGCGGACGGAGCTGAGAAGTCAGAGATCGCCTTCTGGGCCATAGCTTCCTTGAGTGGTGGTGTAGAGCCTCCTTCCTCGAACGGATTCAGGGTCGAGATGAACCTCTGAGGGGGAACTTGACGACGTCTAGTCCTCCACAACAGCTGCTCGGGATCTTCTAGATAGTTTCCCGACAGTTGGAAACCACTCATACACTGTCTGGCTTCACAAGAAAGGAAGACACACACAGGGGTAAGACCCTATGACTAATTGATAACTAAGTTAACGAGAATCTCTAGATTCAATCTAATTAAAATTTCTAGGCTAAGCTTTCCCCGGCAACGGCGCCAGAAATGCTTGTTAGTATTTCTTATGACTATTGGATAAATCCACAAGCGCACAGATTATACCGTTGTAGCACTTCACCTAGGAGTATTCCAAGGTATCGTAATTTATATTTTCCCAAGGGAAAGCTGGGCTAGAAATGATAATTAGAGAGAGATCCTAGAGGGCACCTCAACTTAGTACCAACTAGTATAGGGGGGTAAACGATATATGCGATAGGAAGGGTTGATGAATGAATAAGCCAAGGTAAATGATACTTAGAACGGACTAGATAGTATAGCTAGGTGGGAGGACAACGAGAGAGTAAAGGGACTCCTGTGTAATTCACTCTACTTCAATATACTTAGTAAATTAATTAGTCTAAACACTATAGTTTGTCTCCTCAATACAAGTATGCTAGGCGAAGGGATAGATTAGTAGGAGGACAAAACTCCTACCGGACCGCGCCCTCTTCTGATGGGGGCCTTACCTTTTAAGAACTTGCCTAAGAACACGTGGTGGAATACAAAGACTAGACAAGGTTGTCACTCTCTTGCTAGCTACCACAAACAATCCGTGTAACAAGCGAAAACCAAGGATAAGATGATGTATAAGCACCACGCTTACACACAACTTATTACTTTGACTACGATCTACAATCAAAGCACCCTATGACAGGCAATGATCGCATACGGGAAAGGCCACAAGGATCACAGACTATTGATGTAAAGGCTAGTAATAAGCAAAAGCATATAACAATACTAAAGTAATTCTCAAAGTAAATACTAAGTAAAGTAGAGGAAAAGTAATATATTGATAAAGATAAAGTCTTAGAAAGAAGGAAAGATACAAGAGCTATACCAGACTTTCCAGAAGACAACTCCGGAAATCCTGAGCGCAGCTTGACTCAAATCTAACTCCCACTCTAGACTAACTACTAGAACAATCTAAGGAATAGAGCTTGTAGGCTTCTTCACCATGTGTAGAGAGGGGGGTATGAGCCTCTATTTATAGTGGGAGGTGGAGTAGGGGCTACTCCATCGCCACGTCATCGATCTATGAGGCTTCAAATCTCCACCCTTGGATCCAACCGCCTTAGAACCGACTTGGAGTGGATGACTACGATATTCAACATGTGTTGAGCATGTGGCGGTTACCAGGGCCTTAACCGACCTAGGATGAGGTCGGCCAACCCCCCCCCCAAGGCCTGTGGGCCACCCTTCACCGTCTAGATGCAGCCCCACTGGTCAGGGACCAAGTGGGGGGCTTGTGGGCCCAGGCAGAGGTCGGCCGACCCCCCTTGGGGTATCTGGCCCACCTCAGCCTTCCAGGTGCTGGTCCCACTGTCATTGGTGTTGATTGTTGGTTCTGAGGTAATTGGCACGTTGATCTCTGTTGACACCTCTTAAATATCTATTGATACCATTTTTCGGCACGTGTCAAATGAGCTAAGGCTTGACTGGTCAACGGCTGTTTTCTATTGACATCGGGAAATCATGAGTCAACATTGCCGATGAGAGTGCTACGGGAAGACAAGTGCGCTGCCGATGGAGGTTGGATGATTCTTGCCGACAAAGGTTAATAGGTGAAGTCTTGCTGATGCTGGTTGCCGATGAGGAGACAATGCCGATTGCCGACAAAGAGATATTGCCGATTGCCGACAAAGGGACATTGCCGATTGCCGATAAGGAGGCATCGCCGTTTGTCGATGAAGAGTGGTTGCCGATTGCTGATAGAGATTGATTGGTGGACAAATATCAGTACAAGGTTGCCGATCGGGAAGTGTTTCCGATGCCGATGGATATAGAGTGCCGATGAGTACAGGGTGACTTAGTGCTTGGTGTCGGCAGAGGACTGCAGGTGGCCAGAGAAGGAAGTCGCGGATTGGAGGGATCTGCCGATGGAAAGTTTCCATCGAAGAGAAGTATAAGGAAACTGGTGTTTTGTACCAGTATTATTATTATAGGCGTTTTCCATCGATGGAAAGTTTGAGTCCGACTCTTGCATGAGTCGTTTATTTTCCTTTAAAATAGGCGTGTTTGTTTAGGAAAATAAATATTGTTATCCGGCTCCTGCGCAAGTCAGTTTCCTTAAAATTAGGAGTTTGTTTTAGGAAGGGTATGTGTCGTGTCTTTGTACAACTCTCCATGCGGGAGTATAAATACGAGCCCGAGGGATACGGAAAGAATATCAATCCAATATCAAACAAATCAATTTTACTCTTATTCTACTTTTTATCGTAATTTACCCTTTTTGCATTAGTTATTGCTTTTAACGAGTTCTTCAAGCTTCGACGGGCTGCATCACCTTGATCTCCGTCAAATCCTTGCAAGTTCCGCGTGGGAGTACCTCTGAGCCTTGGCATCCGGGCGCATCGCTGTTGCCTCGTTCAGCTCTGCTCTAGTTATCCTAATCAAGCCTCAATCCCAGCATCCGGGCGCATCACCGTTGTCTGGATTGGATCTTGTTCTAGTTATCATCCTTGTCGATTAACTGGTCAAATCGACTGGCACGCCTCTGGAATACTGAGCTTTGGGTAATAGCCCGAGGTGTTCGTAGATCCTGATGCTTTTTGTGTCAACACCTCTTTTGGCATGCTCGGTGGGACCCGATTATACAAATCTATACATCTATTATGGGTGATCACGCCGACGTTAACCAGAGGAACGTCATTGAAGTCTCTGAGGCCGATCTGAAAGATGATCAGAAGCAGGCCATGGAGCGGGCTATGGAGGAATACAAGCAGTTATATCTCAAATCCTTCATCCTCAGCAGGAGCGGCGAAGCAATCCAGAAGCAAGATCCGCCATTGCCACGGCAGGTCACGTACGACGCCAATCCTGGTAAGCTACAAGAGATGGTTAATGCTGCTATAAGTCAAGCATTAATTAGCCACTCCAATGTGTTGTCCAATACTGTCTACAATGTTGTCACGCAATCATTCAAAGAAGGGCACGCACCACGATATGTCGGTCCAGCGTACCATCAACCTGGATTGGTATCTACGAGCCCATCGGCAGCCCCAATGGCGTCTTCCACCCCTGTGGAACCGTCTGCCGATGTGGCTACATCACCAAGACCGAATGCTGGCGGCGTCACCAAGCTCAACACAGATCCAGCCGCGTCGGCAACTTCAGGACCAGCCCCTGCTAGCTGGTGGGGATACGGTATGCCTCCGAATCTATATGTTGGTTCTAATCTGGTGCAGGGAGATAGTTCAGCTTGGAGGAACTCTATGGCATCGGCAATGCAGTCACAGCCGATGGCCCCTATGATGCACAACTCTGCACCTTCTCCAACTATGCAAGTGTCATCAGATGATCTTCAAGTAATCCCTAAAGTACCTCTGATGCCACCATCGGTAAGCTCTGTGCCGATGCAACACATTATGACAGCTGGCAGTCAACCGCTGGTGGCAAACTCTCAAGTTGGGACGTTGGTTCCCCAAGGTAATCTGGTGATTGATTGCTCTAGAATACAAGAGTCACACGCTCCGGTCAGCTATCATCCATCGGTAAGTCATATGCCGATGCTCTATAATCCCGGATGGGTCAACCAACCACCAGCTCAGCAGCCTGGTGTGTCAATGTATCATTATGGGGGCCCAGTGCATGCTCAGAGCGGACCATCGGTACAGCAACCGATGAATACAGGGAATCAGCCTAATCCGCTAAGTGTGCAAAACTATCCATCGGTAAGTCAACCGATGCATAGTGTTCAGATGACTGGTGCTGCGCCCGCGACTACTCTGCATCATCGTCAAGAAGCGCATCAGCCGACTCCACCAGTCAGCAACCAGCCAATGAGTCGGCAAGAGCAGGATGCATATTGGGTCGGTAAAATTGCCGAAGTTATGAAAGAACAATTCGGCATCAAACCCAAGGTCAATATGTACTCTTATCGGACTCCGTATCCTCCTGCATATGACTTGATTCCTCTTCCAAATCAGTACAAGGTGCCCGATTTTACCAAGTTCTCCGGCCAAGATGACACGTCAACAATGGAGCACATCAACCGCTTCATTATCCAGTGCGGGGAAGCTGCCAGCAGGGAGGAGTTAAGGGTGAGGTTGTTCTCTTCGTCGTTGTCTGGATCGGCATTCACATTGTTCATATCGATGCCTCCAAATTCTATAATTACATGGGCCGATCTAGAGAGGCAATTTCACAAATACTTCTTTGCTGGCATACATGAGAAAAAGCTTACCGATTTGGTCAAAATGAGGCAACGCAACGACGAATCGGTAGAAAGCTTTGTGCAAAGGCTACGGGACGTGAAGAACAAGTGCTACAGTCTGGTGCTTGATGATCGGCAACTGGCGGATTTGGCCTTCCAAGGATTACTGCCACACATCAAGGACAAATATGCGTCACAGGAGTTTGAAAGCCTAAGTCATCTGGTACAAAGGATTGCCGATCAAGATATCAAAGCCTTTGAACCCAAGAAGACTTGGAACAAGAAGGTGACATTCATCGGAAAGGAAGAAGACTCTGGGTCCGATGAGGAGCTAAGTGTTGATGCGGCCGAATGGGTGAAGGATAAGAAGCCTGTGTCTTGTCCGTTCGGCCAAAAGGAGACCGAAAGGTTCACCTTCGACACCACCAAGGCCGATAGGATGTTTGACTTGTTGCTGCAAGAAGGGCGAATCAAGTTGGCGCCCAACCAAGTAATTCCATCGGTCGAAGAGCTCAAGAAGATTAGGTACTGCAAGTGGCATAATGCGACCTCACATAGTACCAATGACTGCAAAGTATTCAGGCAGCAGTTGCAGTCAGAGATTGAATCTGGGCATATTAAGTTTGAAAATTATAAAGTCCAGAAACCGATGAAGATAGATCAGCACCCGTTCCCAAACAATATGGTGGAAATCAGTGAAAAAACCAGAGTGCTGACATCGGAAGCTGCCAGGAGGGACTCATCGGTAGACCCTAACCACCAAGTACCTGAGCACGATGCGAGAAGGTTTGCCGATGACAGAAGGGGTAACAAGGTTGCCGATGAAGGCAGTAGCGCCAACAGGGCTTCTGGAGTTGTGATCACACACAACCTACCAAGGCGAGATCATCGGCAATCGCGTGAAGAGCGGTATCGGCAAGAAGAAGAGGAGCATCGGGAGTGGCTTCGGCATAAAGACCACTAGAAGTGTCCCTTCTTCGTTCACTGTTGGGAAGAAGGCATCAAGCAGCCCACTGCCGATAACTGTCCAGAGTGCAATAGGTATTACGCTGCCGATCGGTCAGGTAAGAGACCTTATTTTGATGATCAGGCACCCAGGTACGCCAGGCCACTCAGAGAAAACAGATCGGCACATGATCGACTGGGGGGCAAGCTCAGTGCCCATGACAGGCTTGGCAGACGTGTTGACCAAGGGGATCTGGAGAAGATAGCCGATGCCAGAGTACCTGACGAAGAGATATTCTCCAGAGACCCCAACATCGGAAGAAGTGCCGATGCCAGCAGGGGAAAGCAGCACCAGCCCGTCTGGAAGACTAAACTTCCCCAATGGTGCCCTAAGGGTCTGACCAAGACCCAGAAGAGAAGAATTCAGCGCCGGCGCCATGACGACCTGTATGATGAGGAAGAACCCTCAAGGGGGAAGCAGTGGAGGCCTAAGCGCAAGGACAAGGATCCATCGGCAGATATCAATATGGTTGTCATGTTGCCGATGGAGTTCATGGCACCCGTCAGTGATGATGAAGAGGCTGTTGATATGGCACATTTGGTGCTAGATCCGATGACGGTTGTCTTTGAAAAGCCTGCCGATGATGAGAGGCAGCATCTGAGGGCTCTGTTTGTTAAGGGCAAAGTGGATGGTCAGCCGATGACCAAGATGCTGGTAGATGGTGGCGCGTCGATCAATATAATGCCATATGTCGTGTTCAGAAAGCTTGGTAAAGGTGACCAGGACTTAGTAAAGACCGACATGAAGCTCAAGGACTTCGAAGGCAACGTGTCGACAGGTATGGGGTCGTATGTGTTGACTGAACCATCGGCAGTAAGACTTTGCCGACAACGTTTTTTGTGATCAGCGACAAAGGCACTTACAACTTGCTCCTCGGAAGGGATTGGATCCATGCAAATTGTTGTATCCCTTCTACTATGCATCAAAGTCTGGTACAGTGGATCGGGGACAGAATTGAAGTCGTCCGCAGTGAAGCCTCATCTACTGTTGCATCGGCAGAATTGGAAACTTACGAACAGACCAGGTGCATATCCGGTGAAGCCTGGGACAAGGAATTCCTCAAAGTTGCCGATTATCGCATCAAGCCGATCCAAGCAGTCGGTCCTGAAGAAGAATTTTAATGGATCGGTTCGCTGACGATGGAAAGCTGGGGCAGGGCTTCACGTCTGCCGATGATTTACTCGAGGTCGACATCGGCGATGGTAGTAAACCTAGGCCTACTTTTATTAGTGCTAAGTTAGATTCCCAATTTAAACAGCAGTTAACTGACTTATTAAAGGAGAATAAAAATTGTTTTCCTTGGGATTATACAGAGATGCCTGGTTTAGACCGATCAATAGTTGAACATCGGTTACCCATCAAGTCTAGTTTCCAACCACATCGGCAACCTGCGCGCCGATGCAATCCTACTATTCTACCCGACATCAAGGCTGAGATTACAAAGTTAATCGAAGCTGGATTTATTCGGCAATGCCGATATGCCAATTGGATTTCTAATGTGGTTCCTGTGTATAAAAAGAATGGAAAACTTCGTGTTTGTATTGATTTCAGGAACCTTAACAAGGCTACGCCGATGGATAGCTATCCGATGCCTGTTGCCGATCTACCGATCGATGCTGCTGCTGGACATCAGGTTATTAGCTTCATGGATGGTAATGCTGGGTATAATCAAATATTCATGGCTGAAGGAGATATACCCAAGACCGCTTTCCGATGTCCAGGACACGTTGGCTTATTTGAATAGGTAGTCATGACTTTTGGCTTGAAAAATGCTGGTGCTACTTACGAGAGAGCAATGAATTTCATTTTTCATAAGTACATCGGCACGATAGTTGAAATCTACATCGATGACGTGGTGGTTAAGTCTGGGGATTTCAAGAAGCATCTTGTCGATTTGCGAAAAATCTTGGAGTGCACAAGGGAGCATGGGTTGAAGATGAATCCCAACAAGTGCGCGTTTGGTGTATCGGCAGGTCAGTTTCTGGGCTTCATGGTGCATCAGAGAGGCATTGAAATCGGTAGAAAATCTATTGATGCAATTAATAAGGTGGTTGCTCCTACAAACAAGACCGAGTTGCAGTCCTTGATTGGCAAGATTAATTTCATTAGAAGGTTTATATACAATCTGTCTGGTAAGATTAAATCTTTTAGTCCTTTATTAAAGTTAAAAGCCGATCAAGAATTTACCTGGAAAGCAGAGCAGCAGTCGGCCTTAGAGGAGATTAAGAAATACTTAGTAAATCCTCCAGTCCTGGTTCCACCTCAACACGGGAAGCCTTTCAGGTTATATTTGTCTGCCGATGACGGGGTTATCGGGTCAGCCTTAATTCAAGAATTTGAAGGGAAGGAACGTGTAATATATTACCTGAGCAGGAGATTGGTGGATGCTGAAACCAGGTATTCGGCCATAGAGAGACTGTGCTTATGTTTATATTTCTCTTGCATTAAATTGAGGCATTATTTACTGTCGGATGAATGCACTGTCATCTTCAAAGATGATGTGGTTAAATACATGTTGTCAATGCCGATTTTGAGTGGACGAATCGGTAAGTGGATTCTGGCACTTTCAGAGTTTGACCTAAGGTATGAATCGGCTAAGGCTGTCAAAGGTCAGGTAATGGCCGATTTTGTTACTCAGCATTGTAATGTGGTGAGCTCTGTTGAAATTTCTCCTTGGACTTTATTCTTTGATGGGTCTACATGCAAGGATGGAGCAGGTATCGGTATTCTTTTGATTTCACCTCGAGGACAGAAGTATGAAATCTCATTGCCGATTGTTGCTACTTCAACAAACAATCAGGCTGAGTACCAAGCTTTACTTAAGGGATTGGAATTACTCAGGGAGGTGCGTGCCGATGTTGTTGAAGTCTTCGGTGATTCCATGTTGGTGATTAATCAATTGATCGGGACATATGAATGCCGAAGTGAAGTGTTGATTGCAGCCCATGAGCGGTGTTTGCAGTTGTTAAAAGAGTTCAAAGAATACCGCCTTGAGCATATTCCTAGGCTGCATAATGAAGAGGCTAATCGGTTAGCACAGAATGCTTCAGGATATCAACCGATTCAGGAAGTCACGACATCGGTAACGGTTGCCGATGACTGGAAAAAGAAGATTGCCGATTACTTAAGGGATCCATCTAGGAAAGTTGAAAGGCGGCTAAGGTTCCAAGCTACTAAGTATGTGCTCCTCGACGATGAATTGTATTATTGGATGATTGATGGAGTTTTGCTTAGATGCCTTGACAAAGAAGAATCAAAGGAGTTGATGGGTGAAATCCATGAGGGCGTGTGTGGAGCACATCAATCGGCATTCAAGATGAAGTGGATGATTAGGCGGAATGGGTATTATTGGTCGACAATCCTTGAAGATTGCTTCAACTATTTCAAGGGGTGCCAATACTGTCAGAAATTTGGTAATGTGCAGAGGGCACCTGCATCGGCAATGAATCCGATAATCAAGCCTTGGCCGTTTAGAGGATGGGCCATTGATCTCATCGGCCAAATTTGTCCGCCATCAAGTAAGGGGCATAAGTTTATTCTTGTTGCTACCGATTACTTCACTAAATGGGTTGAGGCAATTCCCTTGAAGAAGGTGACATCGGCAAATATGGTAGATTTCGTTAAGGAACACATTGTTTACCGATTTGGCATTCCCCAGACCATTACTACCGATCAAGGAACCATGTTCACATCGGGAGAGTTTGATGAGTTTGCTGCTAGTATGGGTTTCAAGGTGTTAAACTCTTCTCCTTATTATGCTCAAGCTAATGGTCAAGCTGAAGCGACTAATAAAGGGGTTATTAAGCTTATAAAGCGCAAGATTGAAGAAAACCCTAGAAGGTGGCACGTGGTGTTAAACGAAGCCTTATGGTCATATCGGATGGCTTGTCATGGTGCAACCAAAGTATCGTCATATCAGTTGGTCTATGGACACGATGTTGTCCTACCTTGGGAAATTAAAACTGGTTCTAGGCGGTTGTCTTTTCAGGATCAATTGACGACCGATGATTATGCTACTCTGATGAAAGATGAGTTAGAAGATATGGCAGGTCATCGGTTGAGGGCATTGATTAGCATTGAAGAGAATAAGAAGAGGGTTGCTAGATGGTATGACAAGAAGGTAAAGGTAAAGGAATTTGCCGATGGTGATTTGGTTTGGAAGTTGATTTTACCGATCGAGACTAAGAGCTCTAAATTTGGAAAGTGGTCCCCTAATTGGGAAGGCCCTTATCGGGTGAAACAATCTGCTCCTGGCAATGCTTACATTTTGGAGACTCTCGAAGGAGTTGCGTTCTCTAGAGCGATCAATGGCAAATACTTAAAGAGGTATTACCCTAGCATATGGGTAGACGCATAGCATTCTCGTTTGAATGCCGATGAAGAAAAAATTATGATACATCGGTAAAAGCATGTAAACATTATATTACAAGACCCGAAATCAAGTATCAGAGTTGCATTCTTGCCAATACAACAAACGGATTACAACAAGGAGTGGATGGCTGATATCGCACGCAGGCGAATTTGTTCTATCTCATCCATCTCTTTAGCATCGGCATCAGCGGAGCCCTCGACCGGCTTGATCTTCTTCTTCCACAAGATGGCTTGTCGGGCATTCTGGTCCCTTTCTTGCCGCAGGACCTTGATGGTATCGGACAGTTGGGTTTTCTGCTGGTTGGCAGCGGTCAGAGCTTCCTCGACCCTTTGTAACTCAGCTAGTAACTCTTCTTTCTTGGCTGATAGCTGAGTGATCTCTTGATCGAGGCCATTGATGGAGACTTCTGCCTGGCGATGCCCTTGTGCTTTTCATCGGCAATATTTTTGAACTTAAGTTTCTCTTCCTCGCTCTAGGATTGGGCGGCCCTATCGGCAATGCGACGGGAAAGCCGTTGGTACTGGATTTGCTTGATGTCGAGGAAGGTTGCCTGGAGAAGGATTTCTGCCATATCGGCAGGGAGATGGCCTTGGATGTCCTTGAAAGCGATCCTTGCTGCCGATGAGTCCTGAATGAGCTGGGACGTATCTTGTAGCAGCAAGGAGAGCAGCTCTTCAAGTTTGGATTTGATCTCTGCCGATAAAGCTGGGACAGAGCTCTCCTCCTCCTCATCGTCATCAGGGATGTCGACTGCAAAGGAGAACAAACTGTCTGCTTGGATGAGGCCTTGGCGTTTATCTTCATTCTGAGGATTCAGGCTGTAGGAGAAGAGACTGTCCGGAGAGTCCTGAGCCTAAAAACAGAGGAGTTAAAGTGTACCTATTGAAAGATTATACTATGAGCTTTATGGTGATTGACTTACCGTCTTGAAGCGGATCTCCTGCCTAGGACTTGGTATGCTGGATGGTCCAACTTCATCTTGGACATCGGCAGCAGATGCCGATGATTGGGCCTCTGTTGGAGAAGCAGCCGACGCCGCCGGTGCTGTGTGGTGTTATTGCCGGTGTCGCTTCCAATGTAATGGCTGGTTCTTGTGGCGGCGCCGCTGCTCTCTCATCGGGAACTTCGGCTGATGGTGCTGATGCTGATGCCGCCTCCACTATTATGGTAGGTGTTATCTCTTCATCGGGGAGTCCAGCTGACGGTGCTGATGCCGATGCCGCCTCAGTTGCTGCAGCAGCTGCTGTCTCCTGATCGGGGACGTCGTCCATCGGTTGATCCGAGATCGGAGCCGATAAAGGATCTGCCGATGACGCGCCGGCAGTTGGTTGTACGGCTAAAGCCGAGGGCAGTCCTGCTGGTGGCACATCGGCAGTTGATGGTGCAACTTGAGCCGGTGGCGAGGAAGAAGCCAGCCTCAGGCGCCTCTTTTTCGTTGATGCAGCGGCAGGGGAGCCGATCCGCTTTGACGAAGGCCGGGGGGCATCGGCAGCAGGGCTGGAAGGTGCTTGTCTGCTTGAAGCAGCTGCCGATGACCACAGTGCCTGAGAATATAAAGCAAGTCATATGAGATAAAATGTTGCCGATAGAACAGTATGTAATCGGTACAGGTAAAGATGAGTTTACTGCATAAACCCGCGTCAGGGCAACAGCAGCGGCCGATGTAGCCTGGGCTTTTGTAGGTGTCGGCGTAGGTACCTGTTGAGGCGTGAAGGCAGCCAGCGTTGGGGCTTTGGTGCCGATGATTGATATGGGGCCCATTATCCGAAGATTGAAGGGTCTGACACTGTTGCTCGTTGTGGGGATCGGATCATCGGCCTGTTAAGCGCAAAGGGGTTAAGTGCGATGACGAAAGTAAAGTAATAAAGAATGCATCGGATAGAAGATTTACTGCATCATCAGGGATGATGTGGTCGGCGTCAATCAGGTGCCGATAGTAGTGCGATGACTTGGCGAACAGCTGGCACCTCCACTCTTGCCACCAAGACTTGTACTCGTTCGTGATGAAGGAGGTTGGCGACCAGGAGGACAAGTCAATGTCTGCTACATCGGCATCGGGAGGGAGATTGACGACTTTGTTCCAGTCTAGAGCACTGGAAATCATCTGCCTGGGCTTCACTACTTTGGAGTAGCAGAGTTTGATCGGCAGTTGGCCAAATGCCAGTTGTCTCGCTGCTGCCGATGGGTAGTAGAACTCGTAGGATGGTGGGGCATTCTTCCTAGATCCAAAGATTTTTACTGGAATAGCTCGGGGAGTGATGCTGGCCCTCATGATTGCTTGGTTCTCGGGCAGGTTCCCATCGGTCAGGTTGAACAACAGCGGGAACTGATTGTGTTCATCGATATATGGCCACCAGGTCCGTTCCGTGGAGGGGAGTCCGTTGTAGAACTTCTGGAAAAAGTAGCCGAAGTGCTCTGTATCGGCATCGGTACCTGGCAGCACTATAATAGCCTCTCCAAAATTAATTGGAGGGCGGGTTGCCGATTCATCATCCGCATATCGGTAATCTTCTGATATATCCCTCGGGAATTGTTGGGCAAACAAAATCAAACTGGAGGGCCCTGTGCATGTGTGCGTTCAGCCACATATTGACAAACCACCAGGGGCCCCCAAGATTGTCGATGGGTTCTCCTAGCAGTAGCTTCGGGGATACTTGATGTAGCAAACGGTATACTGATCCGAGAAGATACCTGCCTAAGGGAAGCCTTGTTCCATCGGCAAGTAGCTCAGCTGCTGGGAGGTGCATGGTGGTCGGGCCGACGGTTTTGCCGGAGAAGATGAACTTCTCCAACCACATGTTCAGGAAAGTGGCGTGCTCCCGTTGGTTTACCGATCCGGTTTTCTGGTTCTCACTGATGTAACCCATCCAACCGCCGATGTTCCGGGTGTTCACCTTGTACTCGGCTTTTCTGTTGAAAAGGGTGAAAGTATCGGCAGAGGTAACGTCCAAGCCGGTCAACATGTGGACATCGACAAGGGTTGGGGTGGCTGGTCCATGCCTAAAGAGGAAGGCATTCATGCTATCGGACCAGAAGTATGAGGCTGCCATCAACAGGTTCTCGTTCTTTTCCATATCGGCAATTGAAAGCCTGATACACTGATCCAGGCTGCGTTCTTGCCAGTACACCTGCTGTGATCTGACTACCCTAAGGTACCAGTTTTTCCACCCCTTGGTAGCCTTGGGCCATGATCGGAAAGCGTCTTTCCACAATCTTAGGCCGAAGCACTCAGATCTGAAGGGTACCCGGTTGGTTTCTGCATTAATTATGAAAGTGGCATCTGGATTGCCCATGGGGCCTAAGGAGCTGAGGTTGGAACCAGCGAGTGGGATGACTACCTTATTGTACAGTTCCTAGGGTTCGAAGGAAAGAGGAAGAATCAGAAAAGGAACGGGGATAAATCCAGATTCATGCGAGAAAAGAACTAGCAGGAGGTTGGATTAGGAAGAGAATAGGTCTCACCTTGGGAATGTCGACATGGATTGCCATTGGAGTTGAAGGATGCTTGCAGTTCGTCCTTGGATTGCAGAAAGGTACTGTTGCTCAAGCTCGTGTTCTTCAGAGCGGCTGGAGGTTGAAGACGAAGGCAAGGAGGTGAAAGTGAAAATGGACTCGGGATAAAAAGTAGTGTGGATCCCGGTAACTTTTATAAGCTTACCCTGGGGCATTTTGGGGTTCCGTTTCACACTGTGCAGGAATGTGGAGAGGTCCGTGGTAGATACGCGTGGTGATCGAGATGGTCTGCAACTGTTCATGCTACAATCGAGGGATTTTATTATTAAATTGCAGTTCCACATACGGAGATCGAGGAAACTGCACATCTATCTCGGGGGTAACGGCTACAATAACGGCTACAGTGGAGAGAATTTCGGCACGTAAAGTACTATACGCTCTGAAACTAGGGGGCATGTATTGACACCGTTTTTCGGCACGTGTCAAATGAGCTAAGGCCTGACTGGTCAACGGCTATTTTCTATTGACATCGGGAAATCATGAGTCAACATTGCCGATGAGAGTGCTACGGGAAGACCAAGTGCACTGCCGATGGAGGCTGGATGATTCTTGCCGACAAAGGTTAATAGGTGAAGTCTTGCTGATGCTGGTTGCCGATGAGGAGACAATGCCGATTGCTGACAAAGAGATATTGCCAATTGCCGACAAAGGGACATTGTCGATTGCCGATAAGGAGGCATCGCCGTTTGTCGATGAAGAGTGGTTGCCGATTGCTGATAGAGATTGATTGGTGGATAAATATCAGTACAAGGTTGCCGATCGGGAAGTGTTGCCGATGCCGATGGGTATAGAGTGCCGATGAGTACAGGGTGACTTAGTGCTTGGTGTCGGCAGAGGACTGCAGGTGGCCAGAGAAGGAAGTCGCGGATTGGAGGGATCTGCCGATGGAAAGTTTCCATCGAAGAGAAGTATAAGGAAACTGGTATTTTGTACCAGTATTATTATTATAGTAGTTTGAGTCCGACTCTTGCATGAGTCGTTTATTTTCCTTTAAAATAGGCGTGTTTGTTTAGGAAAATAAATATTGTTATCCGGCTCCTGCGCGACTCAGTTTCCTTAAAATTAGGAGTTTGTTTTAGGAAGGGTATGTGTCGTGTCTTTGTACAACTCTCCATACGGGAGTATAAATACGAGCCCGAGGGCTACGGAAAGAATATCAATCCAATATCAAACAAATCAATTTTACTCTTATTCTACTTTTTATCGCAATTTACCCTTTTTGCATTAGTTATTGCTTTTAACGAGTTCTTCAAGCTTCGACGGGCTGCATCACCTTGATCTCCGTCAAATCCTTGCAAGTTTCGCGTGGGAGTACCTCTGAGCCTTGGCATCCAGGCGCATCATTGTTGCCTCGTTCAGCTCTGCTCTAGTTATCCTGATCAAGCCTCAATCCTAGCATCCGGGCGCATCGCCGTTGTCTGGATTGGATCTTGTTCTAGTTATCGTCCTTGTCAATTAACTGGTCAAATCGACTGGCACGCCTCCGGAATACCGAGCTTTGGGTAATAGCCCGAGGTGTTCGCAGATCCTGACATTTTTTGTGTCAACAATATCAATTCTAAGTGTCAACTAAGCAGAAGAAAGGATATATTTGCAACACACCACCTAGACATAGGGTTTTAACTGACAGAATTCCACGAGTTTTGGTGTTTATGTATTTCTGCAGGGAGAAAACTGCAAAAGAGCAAAAGAGGCCCATAAGTAAGGATTACATAGACACATAACACCTTCAAACAAAAAAGAGCAATCTAGAAGACTCCAGAACCAACCCCAGGAAGGAGGGGCCCACCTGTCAGCAGGGTAGGGCGGGCGCCCTCCTCCCTAGGGCGGCCGCCCAGGTCCAAGGACCAATGAGGCTCTGCCTCGTGGATTAGGGTTCCACCGCCTTTAAGGTTTAATCTAAACCCTCCATTAAGGTCGGTTTGATCCGACGGCTGATGATCATTTGAGGGGGCTATATGAGGACCCCTGCCCCTAGCAAAGAGCAATCCATTATTCATTTACATATTTTCCAGAGAGGATTCGCCAGAGAGGATCCCTCACGGATCTATTCTCTAGGGCTTAGCATTCAAGAGAAACTATTCTTAGTTTCTATGTGAGATTAGAGTTTACTCTTCTAGATTGAGAGAGTTAGAGTGGAGGTGTGGATTGGAGGAAGCCTGGCCTGTCGGTGTCTCCTCTCCAGTTTGTATCAACGGGATCAAGACTCCTAACCCGAGGCTTGCTCCTAGGATTTCTTTGGTATTTCGACTTCTAATTCTAGTAAGTTCCTGTTTTACTATTCTTTGGTTTGTGAGTTTACTTTATTCTGTTCACGTAGAGAGTAGGGTAATCATCTCTAGCGTAGACGTGGTGTTTGGGCTAGGATACGCATAAATATCCCCTGTCTAGCTAGATCTGTGGTAGTAGCTCGGAAAGTGACAATTCCGTAGATACCTTTGGAACCCACAATCCTGTTAGAAGGACTGGTAGGGTTTATATGCCGCGTGGTAAGCATTCTCTGAGGTCTTTTATCAGGATGGTTCTCCCTGATAGAATAATAACTCATATCTTGCTTAGACTAGAATGAGACTACAGTCGCAATCTTCTCTAATAGCTCATGTCAAGATCACCTTGTTTGTAGCCTAAAGGTTAATAGCATAGATTTGGTTAGTCAGATGCACCCTTTCTCCCTATGGAAATATAAATTACGATACTCTAGATAATCTCCCGGGTGAAGTGCTCACCGGTATCCGTGCGCTTGCGCATTACTTCCAAGTGATTTCTCTGTTTGCGTTAACAAATATCAACAAGCATTTCTGGCGCCATTGCCGGGGAGAAAGACGGTTTGCTGAGATAACCTTGAATCTTGTTATTTTCTTGTATCTATACTTTTATCTTTTCTTATCTTTTTCATATTCTTTATTTCTTACCTTTTCTACCCTTATGGAAAATCTAAATTCCACACCTATCTATCAATTTTCTGCACCCACGGAGACCTGCCTATTACCATGGGAGTCATCACAACCTATCCAAACTCCCCAGTTTAGGTTGAGTCCGCGGTTGATTGCAATGATTCAAAGCCTATCCTTTTCAGGAAAGGAAGAAGAAAACCCTTACCTTCACATTAGATATTTTGAGCAAACATGTGATTGTCTTCGCATAGAAGGCATATCTGATAAAACTTTATGTTGGAAGCTTTTTCCTTTTTATTTAAAAGGAAGAGCTAAACAATGGTATAATCAGAAGGTAAGTCAACAACAAGGAGATTGGGGAGTTTTGCGCTCCAACTTCTGTTTAGACTTTTATCCCATCACTCAAATCGTCGACCTTAGAGTCAAGGTTCTAACCTTCAAACAAAAAGAGAACGAATCTTTAGCTTATTCCTGGAAATGTTTTCTTGAGCTTTTAGCATCTAGACCACACCTTAACATCGAAGGCCTTGTTCTTCTTCAACATTTTTATAAAGGTCTTCGTAAAAAGGATAGAGAGTTGCTAAACACCACATCTGGAGGTTCTTTCTTTCATGTACCATCCATAGAAGCAAAATTAACCTTAGATAGAATCCTAGATGCTGAGTTGGATAATACCATCCATGAAGAAATTCATGAAGCTGAAGACAATACCTTGCCAGATCCAACATCTACTTCAGCTATCCCAAGTTCTGAGCCTAAAAAGGAAGAAATTCCACCACCTGATTTCATGATGGATATAGATCCTGATCTTTTCACTGATTTCAGAAACATTTCAATCTATGTTTCTATTTCAAAACCCCGAAATCATCACCTTAGTGTCACACCCAATTTCAAGGACGAAATAGGATGCATAACATTATGTGTGCCTAGGAATAATCCACACATAAGTTCACAAATTACAAAGTACCATCACAGAGTTTAATACATAGCGAACATATATCCATTACAAGAATAAGTAAAGCAAACGGAAGATACAACTAGCTCTTGAGGCTCCATCTCACAGGGAAGGTCAACTGGTTGACCAAGCCTAGAAATCTTCGGGAAACTCCTCATAGCCTCCTGCTTCTGTTACCCATCCGGGATTTTTATCCAAAATTGAAAAGAAAACAAGCGTGAGTACACTCGTACTCAGCAGTATAACATGGGGTTATGAAGCTCAAAAGGATGACACTGGCTTACTACGTTTAGCACTTTTAGTTGGCCAAAGTTTTATTATTAAGTATCATCAGTTATGCGTAAGCCCCAATTGATCCCACTTAAATCCTTGCCAAAGTTTAAAGAACATAAACATCATCATTATAAAGGAGGTGGCATCAGGAACATAAATGTTGGTCAAGTTAATTAATTAGACCGTCAGTTTTCCGGGCCGCTCGTAACCGTGAGCACGGCTGATATATCAGTTTTAACACTCTACAGAGGTTGTGCATCTTTACCCGTGAGTCATGATGCCCCGAATGCCCGGGTTAATTACTCCCATAACACTGCCAAGGTGAGTGGGCGGGGTTCACTATGAAACCTTTCATAGTATCTCGTCTAACAAGATTAGGGCCACTAGGATTGGCAACGGGCGATAGAGCTCCCCTTCCGAGTAGCATAAAGACACGCAGCCTAAGCTCAAACTCGGACAGAGGCCGCACTATAACCAGCTCGGCAAGAGCCTAATGCGCCCTTTCGGGTAACCGCTAACGATCTAGAAAAGAGCCTACTACTGAGTTAAAGCCAGAGCCTTGTAGCTCTCACGGTAGCACTGTCAGTCCCAGCTTTTGCCAACAGTGAGTTATCATTAAAGGGTTATGTTCCAATTGCCATAACAGGATCACCAATTCATTCAAACCTTTATAACATTTGGCAGGGATCAAGTATCCATTTATATAGCACTAGCCATCTACCCATATGCATATCCCATAGGAAACAAGGTAAAGGATTTCAATTCTAGGGAATTAAACTACGGGTATCAAATTAAACACATGCACATGAAATCATGATTATGGTGAATAGGATAACAAGGTAGGTCCCATGCTATACTTTCCTAGGTTCTCAAATTCTTGCTGGTCAAAGCACTCTTGATCAAAGAACTCTTGATCACCAACAAACTCCTCACTGCCTGAACTCGATCATGGCATTGCAACAACACGCATTCCAATTGCAAACATACAAAGAAAACAAAACTAATATTAGAATAGTACACCAATAACAATAAACAGAGTTCAAAGGTTTATAAAAAGATACTATGCATTGCTACGATCATTTCAACGCGAATTTCACGAAAATCGGATTTAAAACACACAAGATATGAATTTAACTGGTTCTCTAGGAGCATCTTTAGTATATGAATTATCCTTGAATTTAAATAATTCAAACATGACTAACAGATGTTTTAACTTGTAGAGAATTTCATTACGAATCTAACGCAACTCGAATCGTCCAAATCGGAGTTAAAATAAAGTTTTTATAAGCAAAATAAGGCAGTGGCATTTCTGTAAATATAAATTTCCATTTTTGGAATAAACCGAGCAGGATTACGTTTTCTGAACCGAGAAAGCGTATTCGGAGAAATACGCCAGCGCTGTGACGCGGGGTCAACAGGTCTGCCACGCGGCGGCCCGGGATTGGGCGGGTCCACGGGCACAGCCGTGAACCGCGCGCGGGCTGCGGTCCACCGGCCCACCGTGGATCAGGGAGCTTACCTCTTCGGGGAATTTAATCCTGGCCGCTGATCGCTTATCAGACGATAGAGAACAAAAGGAGGGGAGAAGAGAGGGATAGCCGGCCGGAGGAGGCAATGACCCCGGCGGCTCGCCATTGCCGACGGCGAGAAACTCGCCGGAGTTCACGGGATCAGCGTTTCCAGCCACGAAATCGCAAAGCAAGGGCGGGGGAAGGGAGAGCAAACCGAGGCAAGTGCGATGGTGCACTCGGTCGAACGCGGGGAGGAAGACAGAGGCGACGCCATGGATCCCAGCGGCACTATCTCGCCGGCGAACACGGAGAACCCGCTCCCGACCGTCTCGGCTTCAACCAAAAGCACCGGGAGAACCGGCGTGCTTGTGCGAGTGCAACCGAGGGCTCGGTGGAGGCGGCGGCTTGCCGGAACAGGGAGGTCCACGGCAGCGCCATGATCGGTTTCGATCGGTGTGTGCGGGTGAGTGAAATCAGCGCATTAGAGGTCAAATTGAGGACGCTGGGAGGTGCGGTGTATCCGCGCGATGCTGGAGAGGCACTCGGATGAGGCGGTGCGCGGCCGGGGAGTGATGACCACGGCGGTGCCATTAACGGCGGCGCGGGACACTCGCGAGCAGTGCCATAGGGCCGTACATTCGCCGAATTAAAGACTCAGAGAGGGAGAGAGGGCGATGGTGAAGCTCACCACGGCTTCGAAGAGAGTGGAGACGGCTCAGAGAGGCTTGACGGCGTGGAACGGCGGTCGGCATGCGACGACGATCCGAGAGTTCTGCGTTCACCACGTCGGGCGTTCTGTGGCCAAAGACAGGGCACAGAGAGAGGAATTAGGCCGGGAGATTCGCGGGGAGGACGCGGGCGTGGAACGGGACTCACCGAGGCGGCTCAAGCTCCGGTGTGGCTTCTCAGTGACACAACGGCGGCGGTGTTCGGCGCATAGCAAATGGGAAAGGGAGAGAAGAGGGCCGGTGTGCCGCTTTATAGCACACAGCCGAGCGTGCGGGGCGCGCGGTGCCGTTGCGGCATCGTGGGCGAGATGCGGGGGTGGGAGCGGGGCGTGCAAGCAGTTCCCGATCGCGGCGGTTGCCGTCCGCGGCGCGTCCGCGCGCGTCCGAAAACGGCGGGAGGAGGGGGAGAGAGATGATACGGGTGGGACCGCCCGGCAGCGAGACAGAGGGAGTGAGGGAGCGGTGGGGATCGGCGCCAACAGGCGGGACCCGCTGGTCAGAGAGAAGGAAGGAGAGTAGAGAGAGAGAGAGGTTCGGCGCCGACAAGTGGGGCCCGTTGGTCAGCGAGAGGAAGAGAGAGCGGATGCGGGAGCTCGGTTGGGCCGTGAAGCAGAGCTGGGCCTCGGCCGTTAGCTGGGCTGGCAGAAGAGAAGAGAGGGAGCGGGCTGGGTTTCAGGAGAGAAAGAGAAAGATCAGGCCCTTTTCCTTTTTATTTGTTTTCCAAATTCATTTTCAAAACAATTTGAATTCATATGAAATCTGGTTTTGCAAACTCAAACACCACAACAAAAATTATGCAGCTGCATGAATGCACATTCATGTTGCTAAACTAGAATTAATTTTATTTCTAAGAATTTTATTATTCCATTACATGAAATGCTCACATAAATTCATAAAGAAATCATTGTCTATTATTTTAAATGCATTTCAATTTGTGAGTGTTACACTTAGCAACCATATACACCAAATGCCAGACAGAAGCATTTTGAGAGAGCTTATATCAATGATAAGTAGCGAATGGTTAGAAGAATCAGAGCTTTCCTCTGATGTAATCCATTTGAATTCACCTTCTATTCCAATACGTTGTGCTTTCAATTCAGATCAATTTGATGCTCTCTATAATCCTGTTGTGGGGGTCAATATCATGTCTAAATCACTTGCACACCAATTTTTGGGCAAAGTGACTTTAAGCCCAACAACAAAGTTCATGAAGAATCTTGACGGACATATAGTCCCTAGTCTTGGAATTTTACATGTCTTACCCATTATGGTAGATGGTGTCATGGTTCATTTGAACTTTTATATCTTTGATACATGGGACCATGACCTCTTGCTAGGACAACCTTTTAGAAGACTTTTTTATGAAGGCCAAAATGGGAAACTAAACATTTCCTTTAGAAAGAGTTTTCAAATCCCAATGACAATCTCTCATTCTTTGAACAGTTTTCATGGATGATTTCTCTATTTATGGAAAAACTTTCAATGAACCAGATTTGGAAGAAGTAAAAACTAAATCATATCTTCTACCTAATCCTATGGAGGAAGTAAAAACTGCTTCTCTAGAGCTTTTCAATGAACCAGATTTGGAAGAAGATGCTCCTTTCTTCATAGAAGAAGAAGTTGATCCTTCTGAACCTGAACCCTTAGACGAGTTTGCATAAACGCCTAGACCTCCTGTAGAGCTTAAACCTCTACCACCCGGTCTTACTTATGCTTTCATCCATAATGATCCAGAGTCTCCTATAATCATAAGTGATAAACTCACTCAGGAGCAAACTCTGCGCTTGATGGCTGTTCTAGAAAGACATCGTTCAGCCTTTGGTTACTCACTCCAAGATCTTACTGGAACCAGTCCTATCATTTGCACTCATCGCATTCCTATAGATCCTTCTGTTTCACCTTCTCGAGAGCCCCAACGAAGACTCAATGACGCAATGAGAGAGGTAGTTAAAAAGGAAGTTTTAAAATTGTTGCATGCAGGGATTATATATCCTGTGCCGCATAGTGAGTGGGTAAGTCCAGTGCAAGTTGTGCCTAAGAAGGGAGGCATGACTATTGTCACAAATGAGAAGAATGAGCTAATTCTGCAACGCACCATCACAGGATGGCGGATGTGTATAGATTATAGAAAGCTAAGCAAAGCTACAAAAAAGGATCACTTTCCTTTACCTTTTATAGATGAGATGTTAGAGCGGTTAGCCAACCACTCGTTCTTCTGTTTCTTAGATGGATATTCGGGTATCACCAAATCCTCATCCATCCCGATGACCAAAGCAAAACCACCTTTACATGCCCCTATGGAACTTATGCTTATCGTAGAATGTCTTTTGGGCTATGTAATGCTCCAGCCTCTTTTCAAAGATGCATGATGTCTATATTTTTTGATATGATTTAAGATATTATGAAAGTTTTCATGGATGATTTCTCTATTTATGGAAAAACTTTTGATAATTGTCTTGAAAATCTAGACAGAGTTTTGCAAAGATGTGAAGAAAAACATTTAGTCCTTAATTGGGAAAAGTGTCATTTTATGGTCAAAGAAGGAATAGTGCTAGGACACCTAATATCTGAAAGAGGCATTGAGGTAGACAAAGCTAAAATTGAAGTAATTGAACAGTTACCTCTGCCTATAAATGTAAAAGGAATGAGAAGCTTTCTTGGTCATGCTGGTTTTTATCGAAGATTTATAAAAGATTTTTCATTTATTGCTAGACCACTAACTCTTTTGCTAGCCAAGGATGCTCCTTTCAAATTTGATGAAGCTTGTTTAAAAGCTTTTGAATTGTTGAAGACAGCACTCATCTCTGCACCAATCATTCAACCCCCTGATTGGTCTTTACCTTTTGAAATTATGTGTGATGCTAATGATTATGTTGTGGGGGCAGTTTTGGGACAAACTAAAGATAAGAAGCATCATGCAATAGATTATGCTAGTAAAACTTTGACAGGACCTCAACTTAATTATGCAGCCACTGAAAAAGAGCTCCTGGCTGTTGTTTTCGCTATAGGTAAATTTAGATCTTATTTAGTAGGAGCCAAAGTAATTGTTTATTCTGATCATGCTGCTTTAAAATATCTGCTCACTAAAAAAGATGCTAAACCTCGTTTAATAAGATGGATCCTGTTGCTCCAAGAGTTTGACTTAGAAATTAAAGATAAAAGGGGAGTAGATAACCCTATTGCAGATCACTTTTCTAGAATGTATTTTGAGAATCCGTAGGAACTACCCATTGATGATTCACTCCGGGACGACATGCTCTACGGAATCAACAGATCCGACCCCTGGTATGTAGATATTGTTAATTTTATGGTTTCATGATACATACCACCAGGAGGACTCTATTGGCCAGCAATGTATGAAAACACCAGAGAATTTATCAGAAGATGCGGGCCATGTCAAAGACACGGCAACATAAACTCAAGGGATGCCATGCCACTCACCAGCAATCTGCAGATAGAGCTCTTTGATGTTTGGGGAATCGACTACATGGGACCATTTCCCCCATCAAAGAAGTGTGAGTATATCTTGGTGGCAGTTGACTACGTCTCCAAGTGGCTGGAAGCACTACCTTGCAAACATGCCGACAACGTAAATTCAAAGAGGATGTTTGAAGAGACCATTTTTCCAAGATTTGGAGTCCCCAGAATAGTGATAAGTGATGGAGGATCACATTTCATCAACAAACGTTTTGAAAAGTATCTAGCAAGGCATGGGATCCGCCACAACGTCGCTACACCTTATCATCATCAGACAAGTGGCCAAGCAGAAACCTCAAACAAACAAATCAAGAATATTCTTCAGAAAACAGTAAATCAGATGGGAACAGCATGGAAGGACAAGTCACCCGATGCACTCTGGGCATACCAGACTGCATACAAAACTCCAAATGGAATGTCTCCATATCAACTCGTATATGGGAAGACATGTCACCTACGTGTTGAACTAGAGTTTAAAGCACACTGGGCTATAAAAAGATGGAATATGGACTTTTATGCCGCTGGAGAGAATCAAAAAAATGCAATTATCAGAATTAGAGGACTGGAGAGAAAAAGCATATCATAATTCAAATATCTACAAAGAAAGAGTTAAACGATGGCATGACAAGAAGATCAAGAAGAAGGAGTTCACACCCGGAGATAAGGTATTACTTTTTAATTCCAGGGTGAAGCTCTTCGGACATGGAAAGCTACGAAGCAAATGGGAAGGACCATATAAGGTAATCAATTCATCATCCCACGGAGCAATCACACTTCAAAATAACGAAGGTACGTTATTCAAGGTAAATGGTCATCATCTCAAAATATTTTTAGAACCTAATGAAGAATTAGAAGAAATAGACGTAATTAATTTCTATCTTTTAAGTGAATTTTAAGGCCCAATCATTTTAATTTTTACATTCTGGGCCATGCATATGTTTTTCGGCAAATAGAACCTTCTAGAAACGAGTTGCACGGAAGAGGCCCGACAGCAGAGCCCAAGCCAGGGCGGGCGCCCTAGGGTGTAGGGTGGCCACCCACCCCTATCACCTCTCGCCGCCACCTTTTGCTCACCCAAACCTTCTAGTCTCCCTTATCCGATAAACCTTGCAGAACACTTATCCAACCATTTCTCCGCGAGATTTGCTCCGTAGATGCTTCTAGAAGCCTTTTTCCACCCCTATATAAAGAACCCCTGACGTTAGCCATCATCATCATTCAATCATTCCCTTAGCTCTCGCTTAGAAGCTTGCTAGATCTCCTTGCTCCCATGGCCAACAACAGCAATGCCGATAGGAGGATGGTCCCCTACGGGTCCAATCCCAACTAGCTCCCACAAGAAGATCTAGATTCCAAGGCCTTAGTCTTAGTCCACGATGAGCTCCCACTAGCCACCATTCCACCAAAGCAGCAGCGCTATGGCAAATCCTTCTATGCCCAACCTATCCTCATTGCACCACCGCAACCACTCCTACTCAAGGGGCCGAAAGAAGAGCCCATCATCAAGGTACCTACCGGCACCAAGGTTCTTCCACCAACACCCAAGGAGAGGGTTGTAGGAGTGAAGACCCATCGAAATGGAGAGCTCAATAGCGTCAAGTACACAACTGAAGAGGAACGTCCCTACTTCGAGGGAATCCGTGCACCCAAAGTCAAATTCGTACCACCGAAGGACACCCCGAAGCACTCCACAATTCCTTCGAGTCATCTCCCAAGCATCGCAAAACCGTAGCAGAATTAGAAAAAGACTTCCATGCTATAGATGACGCGATCATCAATCTACAAACCTCTCTAGGCTTTTACACTAGGCAGGTCATGAACCTGAACACCACAGTAGATGGCCTTAGGCGCGATGTAGATGAGCTTAACAAGAAGATGAAGTATTTAGAACGTCGCTAGATGCTTTAGCGAGTTATGCAGTTCTTGAGGCATGATTAGATCCATTAGCTAGAAGTTGGTTTGTTCATTCCCTTGTATTGCATGCCTCAAAATAATAAATAAAGATCATTTCTATTATCATTGTACCTTGCTTGTCTCCACTATGTTGTTATTCATAAGAAAACAGGAAACAAGTTTGGGGGGAGACCCCCGATGACGAGACAAACAGATTCAACCGCAATGAGCACAAATTTTGGAAACAAACAAAGCAACAACCACACATGCCGAAGCAGAGGCCGAGGGGCCACCCGAGCTGGGTGGCCGCCCCACTACCTAGGGCGCCCACCCTGGATTGAGCACCTCCTGCTCCGTCCTTCGACCACGGTCAGGTTTGCACCCTGCACGTCACATTTTTCCGTACACATCTCTAAATTTTGATTCGTGCAATGAGTTTCCATAAATAAATGCTTTAAACATGATAAAATGATAAAATGTTTCCTTAAAACATCTTTATGAAATAGACTCTCTATATGAAGTTTCCTGGAGTCCTGCTATTGTTAGGAATTTAGTTAGAGACTCCATGGTACTTAAGTCGTTGTGGAATTTGAGATGGTAGAATATGAGAACTTAATTCTTGATAATCTCTGTCACTTGGAGAATTTATTTAAAATAAATAACTACCATCCCATATATGCTTTACACTTACCAATCAAAAGCCAAAAGGCTACTTACTTTGTATTGAGTTTGTTCAAATCGTGTGGATCCTTGTTAGAATTTTATCATACTCCGAAGGACAAGGCTTCATTCATACTTTACAAACACAAAAGCTTCTCTCTTCCGAAGTAGTGTTGCATTAAGAGGCATGGGCTATGCAAAAATAATTAATTCGAGGAAATAAAAATGGGCAAAATGTCCGACAACCTCGCAGTAGAATTAGGGGAGCTTTGCACCCACTCAAAAAAAACATATATACAATGATAGCCTATGGTTCCTCTAATGACAATACACCTGTAAGAGATGACATTATAATAAAATTTGACCAACAAGTCTTGATCTAAGAGTATGGCATTATTCTCCTTGGATCTCGGTTTGACCAGGAAATACACACAAGGTAAGTACGCCACATCTTCCTACACTTTTTGAGATTCATAAGTGATCTAAGAGCACCAGTAAGAGGAAAGAAGTAAGCTAAATATGCAAAAAATCCAAGTGACAAGATTGATAGATGAAGGGTCTCTATTTTCTAGCTACTTTATTCCTCAACTACTCATAGTTATATGGTAACTCTACTAAAATTCCCGTAGTACAGATATAGAAAGGAACATTCTACTATTGATGTCTAAACCTTAAGCTTATGTTTTAACCATCCTTTTCTCGAGGACGAGTAAAAGCCTAAGTATGGGGGAGCTTGTTGACACCTCTTAAGTATCAATTCTAAGTGTCAACTAAGCAGAAGAAAGGATATATTTGCAACACACCACCTAGACATAGGGTTTTAACTGACAGAATTCCACGAGTTTTGGTGTTTATATGTTTCTGCAGGGAGACAACTGCAAAAGAGCAAAAGAGGCCCACAAGTAAGGATTACATAGACACATAACACCTTCGAACGAAAAAAAGCAATCTAGAAGACTCCAGAACCAACCCCCAGGAAGGAGGGCCCCACCTGTCAGCAGGGTAGGGCAGGCGCCCTCCCCCCTAGGGCGGCCGCCCAGGTCCAAGGACCAATGAGGCTTTGCCTCATGGATTAGGGTTCCACCGCCTTTGAGGTTTAATCTAAACCCTCCATTAAGGTCGGTTTGATCCGACGGCTGACGATCATTTGAGGGGGCTATATAAGGAGGACCCCTGCCCCCTGGCAAAGAGCAATCCATTATTCATTTACATATTCGCCAGAGAGGATCCCTCACAGATCTATTCTCTAGGGATTAGCATTCAAGAGAAACTATTCTTAGTTTCTATGTGAGATTAGAGTTTACTCTTCTAGATTGAGAGAGTTAGAGTGGAGGTGTGGATTAGAGGAAGCCCGGCCTGTCGGTGTCTCCTCTCCAGTTTGTATCGACGGGATCAAGACTCCTAACCCGAGGTTTGCTCCTAGGATTTCTTCGGTATTTCGACTTCTAATTCTAGTAAGTTCCCTGTTTTACTATTCTTTGGTTTGTGAGTTTACTTTATTCTGTTCACGTAGAGAGTAGGGTAATCATCTCTAGCGTAGACGTGGTGTTTGGGCTAGGATACGCATAAATATCCCCTGTCTAGCTAGATCTGTGGTAGTAGCTCGGAAAGTGACAATTCCGTAGATACCTTTGGAACCCACAATCCTGTTAGAAGGACTGGTAGGGTTTATATGCCGCGTGGTAAGCATTCTCTGAGGTCTTTTATCAGGATGGTTCTCCCTGATAGAATAATAACTCATATCTTGCTTAGACTAGAACGAGACTACAGTCGCAATCTTCTCTAATCGCTCATATCAAGATCACCTTGATTGTAGCCTAAAGGTTAATAGCATAGATTTGGTTAGTCAGATGCACCCTTTCTCCCTATGGAAATATAAATTACGATACTCTGGATAATCTCCCGGGTAAGTGCTCACCGGTATCCGTGCGCTTGCGAAATACTTCCATGTGATTTTTCTGTTTGCGTTAACAAAAATCAACAATCTCCTTGGTGTGGGCCCATGGATTCATGTGCTTTGCATGTGAGCCATTGGGAGAAAGCACAGAGAGATCCAAGGGTTGGAATTCACTCTAAGGTGCTTCTCCTAGATCATGGTCGAGAGAGGACAGCTGGTGGGCCCATAGGGAGGTCGGTCGACCCCCTATGTGGGTCCCACTGGCTCTCCTTTGCTCCAATTCTTCATTCCTGCATTCACATACTTCATGGACATGTGGAACTTGTTATTTGATAAAGTATGCTCATGATGTGATTGTTTTATCCTTGATCCTGAGGTTGTTGGTAGCATTTTGGTTATGTAAAAGTGTAGCATTCTTGATGCCAACAGTTGGCCTAGGCCCTCCTAGGCTCTAGGCCGTGGATCATTGCCTAGATACCGCCTAGTGCCTTCTTGAACTTTGACGGCGGCGCGCGAATGCGGCCGTGCAGGGTCTTACCGAGGTGGTTGAGCGGCGTCGCGGTTGCGGGGTAGTGAGGCGGACCGGTGGTGTGCAAGGTGGTTGGCGGCGTCAAGCAGTGCGGTGGGAATGGTGCGAGCTTGCTGGCTATGGTGATCGTGGCGCGCACGACGCTGTTGTTGCTGCTGCTATGGTGCGAGCGAGGGAGAGGGGGTGGGAGAGAGTGAACGAGCGCGCAGTAGAGATGGGACAAGCGGGGTGTAGGCGTGGTCGAGACGGCCATCGCCTCGTCCGAGCCGTATGCTGGCGACTGAGTGGCGCTCGGCGCCTCACAAGCGTAGGAGTGCGGCGCGTTCGCGTGCGGCACGTGGGAACGGTGCGGCGGGCGCTGGGGCGGGGGCGCGCACCGCTGCGGGCCGGCTTCGTGCCGTGGGCCGAAAGGGTTGGGGCGGCCCGTTAAGCCAAGTAAGCCCTTTTCTTTTTCTTTTTCTTTTTCTTTTTCTATTTTATTTTTCCAAATTTTGCTTAGACTCAAATTTTGACTAATTTAAACTGCTTTTTAGGTTTTCACAAAAATATCAAAGTTTCTCCAAATAATAAACTACACATCTTTGCTTAAAGAAGTGTAATCAAATTCGGTTTAGTTTTTAAACTAGAAATAGAAACTCAATTTTAAACTTAATAATTCACTATTTAGAATTTAGTCAAACACAAATAAAATTCCAGGACTTTAAACTTGCACCTCTACTATAACCCAAACCATAAACAACTAATTAAGACTTAGCATGTTAGCACTGGTTAAAAAGATTATTAACTCCCTTTTCTAATATTCCCTAATTTATCAAGCAACAACAAATGCTTTAAATAAAAGAATGCAAATGACATGCATCAATGCTCATGCAATGAGGATTAGATTCTTAATTAAGGATGAATTAATGAAGCTTAACAATAGATCTGTTACATCCCTTCCCCCTTAAGAAAATCTCGTCATGAGATTTGAGTTACAAACCATTCATCATAGAAGTCTTTGTAAGCCCTTTTTAGATATTATGCCGTTTCCCAAGTGGCATCTCTCTCATTGTGGTGATCCCACTAAATCTTGTAGGTGATCACCACTCTGTTCCTTGCTTCCCGATCTTTGGTGTCCAAGACTATTGACATATCTTAACGTTGTTACCAAAAGTAGATTAATTTCTATTCCTGATAACGGCGCCAAAAATAGTTAACCACCTCTCATGCCACTTAAGCCAAGTTGTCATCCCCAGCATGGTAGAGAGATACGGTATTGAAATATGCAAGTGCTCCTCTAATAAATAAATGTGTTTCTGCAAGAGCACAGATTATACCGATGTAGCATTTTAACCAGGAGTATTTCAGGTATCATTATTTATATTTTTACCACTGGGAAGGGACTGCTAAGGAATAAATGAGTAATGAGTATCACTGCATGTGTAATGGAGAGTTTTTATCTATCTCTCTCAATACAGGGTAAGTGTCACATAAGATATAGATAATGAATGAATAGTGACAAAAGATAAACATACTGATCAACATATATAGCCACATAATATAATGATAAGCACCTCAACAGATATTCTAGCAAGTCATAGCATGGAATTAGGACGAACTACAAGAATATTTCCTATGTTATTCTAACTATACAGTCTAGCAAATTATAATTAGTACAATTATACTTGACAATCATGGTGAGATAAGATTATAATCATGCATAGTGAGATTACTAAGGAAGATGAGAAACATAGCAATCATTTCCCAATAATGGTTCTGCTCTGCCTGCCCTATAAACAGGAGGACTACAAAGGACTCAACAGGACTATCACTTCCGCGATCTACCTCACGATCTGGAATATAGGGTACAATCGTAGATAAATACGGTCTAGGCACCATGCCTACACAATACTTATCATTTACCCATAGTTCTGATGGATAAATGCTATACGATCCTAAATATGGATATAATTCAGATCTAACTAAGGCAAGCATATAATCATAATAAACTAAGAACAATATAATTGAGAACATAATCGAATAGAGTAAAGTCATAAACAATATAATGAAGTAGAGCAAAGTCATATTCATAATATTGAAGAACAATGATGAACAATTAAGAACTAGTGAGAGAATTTACCAAGAATCCTCTTAACAGATCCGGAAACCAATCGAAGATTGACTCCTAGTTCTAATCCTATATAGTTATGCTAAACTAGAGATCTAGTTGATGTGGTGGCTCTAGGGCTTGATCAGGGCTTCTCCTCTTGAGATGGATATTGAATAATGAATTCTTCTTCTCCCTCAGGGTCAGGGGAGCCTTCCTTATATAGCCTCCTCAAATGAATGTCGGATGTCGATCAAACCGACCTTAATGGAGGTCTCCTTATATAGCTCTCCCCCAAGCTAGATTTTGACATAATTTCTTCTGATGTAACTGGCAGGTAGCAGAGGTGTCCTCTGGTTGTTGTTCTCCTTTGATCCTTGAATTCTGTGAAGCTCAAATAGACAACAAAGCTTGTGGAACTGATTAAGTATTAGTCATAAATCTCTAGCCTGGATCATGTTGAGCTTCCTCTAATGGATGTTATTATTTAGCAGGATCGTAAACTTACTATTTTTATATTTTTATTTTATAAGAAAAAAACATATTTTTTTATTTTTATGCCACCACAGCGAATATACTTATGGGTTTTAAGCCACGAGTCTATTCACATGGGGCTTAACAGTTTTAAACATTTTAATTTTCTTTTTGAGATAGTGTAAACCTGATTAACTATTTAGGGAAAGTAAATGATTAAGGGAAAAGGGATAACTGCCAAGTTTTACCTCTTGGCATGGCGTTTGGTGGTTTAAGTCCTCCGAACAGGACTCCTTACGTCCTTAGTAGTCCTGAGGCTCGTCGGACGACATAGCTGGTGCCTCCGGCTGTGCTTCTTCTTCTGCTATGATTTCTTTTTCTTTCCACACTCGTGTCGGTGTTGTGGCCTCCTTAGGACAAGCCCTTGCTTCTGAATATTTATTAAAATTGAGGGGATGTACCTTTTTTTCTTCCCATGATTCTCCGCTCTCTTGTCTGTGGTAGTCATAGAGTGATCTTTCATTTCCTAACCTTGGTGTTGGTGGTGTGTTTGGCCTAGAGAGTGGAGTTGAGTATATTGGCTTTTCTTCTTCAGGGTATCTCTCTTCATATCTTGATACTCCCCCTTCATAGTTTGCCCATCCATCCTTGGTGTTCTGCTTCTTCTGGTTGCGGTAGCGACGTCTTCTTCTCGTTCTATTCTGCTTAGATTCTTCAATAATATAGTTAGCATTAAAGTAACGACATACCTTCTCAGAGGAGAAGTGTAGGTGCACTTCTCCTGTCCCAATGTAGATGATAGCTTTGGTGGTGCTTAGGAATGGTCTTCCAAGGATGATAGGTGGATCATAATCATCTTCTCCCATATCAATGACTAGGAAGTCTGTAGGGATAGGTGGTGCTTGGATGGGGACATCTTTTGCTATGCCTTCGACAACATGGCATGTTTGATCTGCCATCTGGAGTTGGGTGTATGTTGGGTGTAGAGGCATTGTGTCGTACATAAACTCGTAGGTCAATTTGGCCATAATGTTGATGCCCAATCCGGTGTCGCAGATTGCTTTCTGGAATGAGCATCTATTGATTATGCATTCAATGGTTGGGACATCTGGGTCGTCTTTCTTGATCAAATGGGGGGACTTGATTTGGTGATCTTGATCAGTATGGATTGCAGTGACCATCTTTACTGATTCTGTCCGTACTTGCTTCTTGTTCTTGTTCTTATTCTGCTTGTTCCTCCTATTGGTCCTCTTCCTTGGCTCATGTTGGGGTTGTTCAGGGAACTTTAGGGTTTTGTTCTTGAAGGTAAATGTCTCCTTCCCTTTGATGAAGAAACTGATCTTGGCAGCGCTAGCACAGATGACAGTTGACTCGTGGAATTCTATTAGTATAAACCCTATTTCTAGGTATTGGTTTCATATAGATCCTTATCATTGTTTAGTTGACGGTTGAATTTGGTATTTAAGGACCGTCAACAAAGACATTTACTGGCTGTTCCTTGTAGGTTAAGCTAGTCTTAAGTGTGACTATGGGACTTCTTAGTCCTTCCTCTGGCACCCTTAAACACTTCTTGAGTTGGGATACATGGAAAACAGGGAAGATCAAACTCATATTCTCTGGTAGCTGTAACTTGTAAGCAACGAGACCTTTCTTTTCAATGATTTCATAAGGACCAACATACCGAGGAGACAACTTATTTTAACTCCCAAAACGTTTTACCCTTTTCATTGGACTAACCTTGAGGTAAACAGAGTCACCTACTGACAACTCAAGAGGTCTTCTTCGCTTATCTACGTAACTTTTCTGCCTTGACTGTGTGGTGACCATATGATGTTGAATCATTTTGATCTTGCTCTCTGCTTCACTAGCAAAATCATTACCATCGAATCTTCTTTTACCAGGCTCAACCCAATTCAATGGTGTCCAACACTTGCGACCATATAAGGCCTCAAAAGGGGCCATCTTGATACTTTCTTGGTAGTTGTTGTTGTAGGTGAACTCGGCCAAAGGTAACCATGATTCCCACAAACCTTTGGAAGATAACACACAAGCTCTCAACATATCCTCCAAAGTTTGATTCAACAGTTCCATTTGACCTGAGGTTTGCGGGTGATAAATATTATTAACTCCCTTTTCTAATATTCCCTAATTTATAAAGCAACAACAAATGCTTTAAATAAAAGAATGCAAATGGCATGCCTCAATGCTCATGCAATGAGGATTATATTCTTAATTAAGGATGACTTAATGAAGCTTAACACTATAGGTGTTACAAGCCACCATATGTAGGTCGGCCGACCTGCATATGAAGCTTCTAGGTCCCAAATTTGATGTGCAGATTAATCACAAAATCTATCATGTCAATTTACTTTTTAGGTGTAGTATGCTCATGAAAACTTTAAGACGTTAGCCATTTACCTTAAAGACATCAACGTCATCATCTTGAAGCATGATGGTTCCATGTGTTGCTGACAAGGAATGGCCAAAAGGATTGACCCTTGAGTTGAACATGAGTGCTTTGTCTCCTGGGTCTGATCCTCATCTCTTTGTTCTTCCTTTGTGAATTAAGGCATTATGTTCATGCCTTTTTCTCCATTCATTATTTCTTTTCTACAAAGGATTAGTGAACAACACATACTCAAAGGAATGTACAAACATTTGAAACTACGGTAATGTTGTGATGCAGATGAAGGTCATCTTCTATGCTACAGAAGAGTCAGCTTTAGGATTTTAGAATAGAACATGATGTTCCCTTATAATTCACCAATTCTTTTTATAAATTAAGCGAGGTTGAGGAAAATATGTGTAAGATTATTTCAATAGTACCCCAAACCTTGATTTGTCTCCATGAATCATATCATGACTTACCCACCAAAATTTGGAAGTCATCCTGCAGGGGTTAGTCAAGAAGTACAACCAAATTCTATACAAGTAGTTTTTGGTTCAATAATCAAACTTGACACCATGTCTAATTTTATTAAGGTAGGCTATTTAACCTAAACAACATGCTCAATTTAAAGAGCCTATGGGAATATGAATTCAAAATATCCCAAACCAAAGCATACTTATAAAGAAACAAGGAAGCATGAAAGATTAAAGAGAGTCATTTAAAAAGAGACAAGAGCATGGATGGTGAACCAGATGAGCATTTGCATTTTTTTTAGTTTTTATTACTTCTATGACTTAGCAAGATGAGCAAGGTATAAAGAGAAAGGAAGGTAGAGACAACCAAACAAAATTAAGCAATGAAGTATGACATGAGGCTCTTTAGAGAAATCCACTCCCCCACACTTGGATTTTGCAATATTTTGAAATGAGCAAATCCAAGTTTAGGTGGTGGAATTCTCCATTGAATGTGCTTCATTGTTACCTGATGTTTGGCTAGATTTACCATGTGTTTGGTCCATCGTTCTTTTTGCTCCAACCTGAAATGGTTAGTGACAGAAATACCCGAAGGAACAATTTCATATTTATGTGTATGCTCAATTTGCAAAGTCCTTTTTATTCATTTTTTTATATTTTTTTTATTTTTAAAGAACAAACTTTATTGAAGTGAAATGATGAAAGAATGGGTTATCTCCTAGAAGTGTGTGTTTTAGGACCAAAGCTCATCCTTGGGAAACCTTCAAGTTGCATCTCATGTTGGTGAAGTGGTTTCCCCTTCAACACCAATACTTGCGGTCCTATCCTCAAGACCAAAACCACTACGAGATTTGCAAAATTTATGATAGACAAACACATCTACAACCATCCTTGCAAAGATTTTCGAAACAAGAAGCACGAAGGGGCTGTAGATCATGTGTGTAGTGATGGTAGAGGGAAGGATTGATTTGAGAGATTTGTCATGTGAGCATGGAATTGAGGAGAAGATGAAGGAATAACTTCCATGCTCATTGATATCGTTCTCTCTTTCAAGGAATGGGTGAGCACTTTTTTTCTTATGACATTTCAAGTCATCCTCATGGCTTGAATGGGTCATCGTTGTTAGCGAGACTGTCATGAGCTCACCCCTTGGATTCGGGTGTCTTAATGAATTCCCAGAGTCATTAAGTGGGTCTTAAGACTTGAATGAAGGAACACATGGGGGATCATCAGGATCAAGGATGGATTTAGAAATGGGTTCGTAGGATAACTTAGATGTGGGCATAGAGAAAGAAAGGATAGATTTGGCTTCTAAACACTATAGTTCTCGTTCTATAAGATCACTTGAAATTTCTTTATCCGGTATCCCAGACGTTTCCTGATGTGCCAAGTGGGAAGTCGAGGCATAAGATGATGTTGCTTTGGGAGGTTTCTGAAGAGATTCCTTCATGAGAGGTCTAGAAAGATGTTTCTTAGAAGGTCTCTTTTGGAAAGGATAATCCCTATAACCAGTAAGATCATATGAGAGGTTGGCCTCGAACTCGAAGGAATGGTTTAGGTGTCTAGTTTCTTCTTCTTTCGAGAGTTGTGGTATTTGTGGTTCAGGATCGATGACAGAGTCTTTAGATAGAAGTGGTGATTTGGCTATCGAGATTTCTTTTCTAGGGGCTGGTTTTTGTCCTTCTTTGGGTGCTTCATCATAAACATCAGTGTAGGGGGTGTTTTCAAGAATCTTCATGAGAAGACTCTTCCCTTTACTAACGGTTAAACACAGGAAGGCTCCCCCGGAGGTTATATCAAGAATTTGTGCGAAATCTTTGCAAAGACCGCAGTAAAAGTGTTGTAACAATGTTGGCTCGGTTATAGCAAGATCAAGACCAGATGAAGCTAGATCTAAAAGACAGGCCCATGCCACACCTAGAGGTTCTTTCTCCTTTTGTGAAAAGTTAATGACCTCTCTTTGAAGATGAATCACACGAGAGATAGGGAAGAAAGCTAGACAAAATTTGGTTTGTAACTTTTCCCATTCTCCCTTTGCACTATCTACGTGGCGAAAGTACCATAGTTTAGCTATTCCCATCAAAGAAAACAGAAATAGATTCCACTTAAGGGTACCTTGCCTCATCCCTTGGATATGGACACATGAACACAATTGTTCAAAGTCACGTATGTGAGTGTAAGGATTTT
Organism: Microstegium vimineum; assembly: GCA_022036555.1. Lineage (NCBI taxonomy): Eukaryota > Viridiplantae > Streptophyta > Magnoliopsida > Poales > Poaceae > Microstegium > Microstegium vimineum. Next base: position 29,810,813 of record CM039125.1, on the reverse strand, counting down.
CATCTTCGTCCCTAGAAAAAGATTGTTGCCAAACTTTGGCTATGAAGCTAGGGCGAAGCTCATAGCTAGATGAAAGGATGGGTTGCGAGCATGGTGGTGGCTCCAAACTAAGGCCCTTTGGAGAGGCAAGAAAGGATATAGGTGATTGGTCCATGGTGTAAAGGATAAAAGGATAGAAAGATAAAAAGAAGGATAACTTGGAAAACTTGAATCTAAGTTAATACAACTACCGTTCCCCGGTAACGGCGCCAGAAAAGCTTGTTGACACCACAAGTGGCAAACGGGAATACCGCAAGCGCACGGTAATCAATTGTAGCTCTTCACCGGGAGTATTCCAGGTATCGTATTTTCCACGAGGAACGTGAAGTGTACTAACTAGATTCAAGGACGTCCTATGATGAACAAAAGAGCCTATGCTTGTTGGGTAGATAGATTATGTATATAGCAAGGATATCTGGCTGGTATGGTAGGTATAAAGACTGATTCAGTCCCCCACAAACCGAGGCAATAGACGAAACAGTAGGAGATAAAACCCCGGCCCGAAGCGACTATCCTTTTACTGGAGCCTAACCTGTTAAGAACTTGCCTATAACCACATGGCGGGGATCAAATGCATAGATAGGGCCGTCACTTCCTGCTAGCATCCGCTCGAACCATGCAGCAAGCGGCCTACCTAGGTAAGAGAGAGTCTAGACACCACGTCTACACTACTCTTACTACTCTAGCACTCATACAGAACTAGAGCACTCTATTAATAAAGTAAAGCGGAGTACGAATAAGACATGTTATATAACTACTAAACCAATGCCAGAATATCAAATACTATAGATAACTCGAATGAAGTACTTATAGAGAAGAACTTACATCCACTGAGGAACTCCTCAGAGAAGACTCCTGATAGACCCGGGCCTTTCTCCTTCAGACTTTCCTCACCCTCACCCTTCAGGCATAGCACACCAGTAGAGCTTCGCTAAGCTACTGGAGAGTGAACTACTCTAATGTGTCATGAGTTGAGAGTGAAGTCCTAGGGGGTATTTATAGCTATAGGTGGAGTAGGGGCTACTCCAGTTCCATGTTAGCAATCCGCACCTTCTCCATCGTGCTCCGTAGGATCAAACCGACCTTGCCACCGCCTTAGATCAACGCACCAGATGAAGTTGATGCATGGAGGCATGCACAGAGGTGGTGGGACCACCAGGGACACTTGGAGCCACCTAGGGGGGGGTCGGCCGACCCTCCCATTGACATGTGGGACCTCCCTCTCCTTCAAGAAGGGGTCCCCACATGTCAGGGAGTCTGATGGTGGGCTCTGGACTTATTTGCCAGGTTGGCCGACCTGGTCTTGACTCCTCCAAGCCCCTCCTTCGTGTGGAGTATGGCCCACATGTAAGTGACAGTTTCTAGAAGTGTCATGGTGAATTGACTACTTGTGGGCCCATGAATCCATGTGCTCTCCTCCTTAGCCAATGAGGAGCATTGATCTTGATCACCACCTGATCCAAGAGTTGGAAATGTCTTAGGAGCCTTTCACTTGGGTTGTGTTGACTTGGTAGGCCAAGAAGCCTCCAAACCTAGGTCGGCCGACCTGTGTTTGAGAGCTTTGGACCTCCCCTTTGGTGTGGGACCTCCTTGTCAGGTGTGGACTCTATTGTGTAATAGCATGTCGGCCGACCTGCTATTGTGGTTAAATCATCTCATCTTTTGCAGGTAGCTTCTAGAAGTAATGTCCATCATGATGGTGTACTAACTTTGCACATTTGCCATACTTGGAAATGTGTCAAGTTGGGCCCCAAAGTATGACATTTTGTGCTTACATTCAAATAGAGGACATGTACATGTGGAACCAAGTTATTTGAACCAAAATCATTTCTTCTTTGCTTATTCGGTTCCCAAAATGGTCCTTTGTTGACGGTTTTGAGTATGTAAAAGTAGGGTATATCTAGCGTCAACAACCAGCAAGTCTGGCTATTACATTGGCATGTGCCATGGCTAGAGGAGAGGAAGCACGGCCGCCACGGGAGACGAAGAGGTGGAGGAGGCGAGGCGGCATGCTGCGCCAGAGCCGTTCCTGCTGTCGTGATTAGGGACACGCCATGGCTGGGGATACGACACCGAGGCATGGGTTGGGCTGGCATGGTCGAGGCTGACAGGCTGTGGAAGAGGGTCGTGGGACTGTGCCACAGCGTCGGTCTGTAGTTCAGCAACACACAAAAGGCGAGGCGAAGAGTGCAATAGACAGGAAGAAGAAATCAGACTGGTGGAGATGGGTACGGTGGCGGCGCATGCCGGGAGTGGAAGAGGCGAGGATGGAAACAATACGTGGAGACATAGAGTGATGGATGCGGCGAGGGCGGTGCCAGCGTGAGCGCCGAGGCAGCCGCATGGCGCATGGAGACGTGTGACTCCAAAGGTGGGCTACGATGGCTCCAAGGTGCAACCGGTAGAATTATTGAAAGTGGACCAGACCAAATCCGGGTCCATGAATCATGAAAGAAGAATAGGAGGCGTGCACACGCACGAGCTTCCGACGCTGCACGGGTGGTGGGTCCTCTGACGGCATGACTATTCCAATCGCTAGCAGGAGATGGGCCCAGGAGACAAAGAAGATGAGGATCACTGAAGTAGCAGATGTGCTAGAGTTCATGCTGGGGCGAACCGTAAATGAACAGTAATGATGATAGTTGTGCGAACTGTACGCGCTATATGAAGTTTCATGTGTATTTTCATTATATTTTTGGGTTTGTCTTTCTAAAGAAAAATGGCAAGAAAACATAAACATGACGTAATGTGATGTCATCAAGCTAGGAACCTGAACAGCTAAGGAAATGGAGTGTGACAGAGCACGTAGAAAATGAAGTATTGCAAAGCACGCATGGCCGGTGCTTCAATGCGACTGTGTTCCTTGCGTTTGCATGAGGGAGCGCATAGGGCTATGCCGTCGTCTCGTCTATGGGTTGGGCACGATGTCGTGGGAGCAGTCAGCATAGGTGTGGGAGGCGGTTGTCAAAAAGTAGCAGAATCCACGCTACCGCTACAGTGTTGGCACTATGCGTGTTTGGGTTTCGATGCATGTGTAGCATGTTGCAACTGCGTTTCGATGCATGTGTAGCATGTTGCAACGCATGTGTAGCATGTTGCAACTGCCAAACGCCCTTGCCACACCTCGCCGAACTCTTGGTGCATGCCGCAGCTGGTAGGGCAAAACGCGCGCCACAACTCACCAGCTCTGTGGTTGTCTTTTTGTCCGCTGAATTCTTAGTGTGGGCACGGACATGACGGTAGCTAAACACGCTCTAATTTTTTTTTTTCACCACTCATGTACCCATAGTTTCATTTGAGAAATCCCTCCTCTACTTACTTTACTTTAGCCTCCGACACTAGGCAGGATCACCTTCCAATCTCTTACATTTCTTGTTATAACCCCACAATTTAGGTGCTCTCAAATACAAAAACTACTATTGTTGGAAGTAGGGCCCGATAACCCAAACCAGGATACATTGCTATGTCTTCAGTCTTCTTTGTATTCTTAAGTCCGTCTAACCCACTGGAGACTTATACTCAATAGTTGTCGTGGTTACCGACCCACGACAATGTAGCAAACACTAAAATGAGGTATTTTTTACACTGAATTCGCGGCGCCAATGCGTTTAGTGTTGATGTACCAGTGGATGGTCCAGGAGGAAAAAAGACGGTGAATTCAACGTGGCAGAGTAGCCGTTGTGAAAGCGTTTAGAAAAAAGAGTCAACCATATTTTTGTTTATCCACAACGGAGCTACAGTAAAGGAGCTAACAGATGAATTTGTTACAACCAAGAGCTTCCGGATGCAGAAAAAGAGGCCTCAATCTTCAGGAAAACAAAAGGCTTCTATATGCAGCTTGACACGGCACCAGCTTAGTTACACACATGAAACCTAGAAATAAGTCACTGCAAAGTAAAATAATACAAGATCAGAAATAATGTCAGAAAAAACTGGACAGTAAGGTGTCTCTGTTCAAATACGTGAATATACCTTTTTCATGCTTTCTGAATTTTTACAACTGTGCTCCTTACGAGTGCCAGCGTTGTTCAAATCTAAATTTCTCTCCTGTCACAGAATTAGACCAAAATGTGAAGCTCTTTTAGATGACATAATTGTAAAGTACTGATCTGCTGGAAACATTTCAGTCACATCCACAATATTGAACCTAAAGAAAATAGTACAGCATATTCTGAATACAAACAAATGGTGATAATAACCATACTGCCATTTGTTCTGCATTTGAAAAAAGAATTTATGCATAATTGAGGTATGAGTGGCCAAACGGTGAAAAGATGTCCGTTTTAACTGGAATATAACAATCAAGGCATAGCAAGTGACGAACATTCCCACTCATGGTGTCTAGGGAGGGGAATTTATACACGGCCTAGCGTTCACATACATTTTGCATTTGTAATGAGGAACCCACAGGACATCACGAAACAAGTGGAGAGAGACTATACGGCACCAGGCCTCCCCTTCAGTCTAGGAATTGACAATGCCACACAAAAAAAGAACAATTTTGAATCATTTTAGCATTGCCAAATCCTTGTACAACAACAATGGAATCAACTGCCACTCTAAGTTCTTGTTTGGATGCGCATGTATCTCCCTCAAACCACATGTGTTGGAGTATATTTGAACTATTTTTATTCCAATCCACTTTAATCCATGTAGTTTGAGATAGATACATGTGTGAATCAACCCATTCACATAGGGGACACTGGGTAGGATGAGGTAAACCTCTCTTGGCGAGTCTATCCGCAATCCAGCATCTATTATGGAAAGCAAGCCAGAAGAAAAATTGACACTTCTTCGGAACCCAAGTACTCCAAATGAGTTTCCAAGGTTCAAACTGCATTGAGCCAGACTTGGCTGAGTAATGTCCAGAGGCAGTGCTAAGTCAGGTTGCAGCTGTACATTCAAAACAAGATCCCAGACATCAATATATCCTGACATAGCAGCCACAGTGAGGACACCTCATAATTCCCTGATCCAGAACTTGTGCAACAGAGCATCAAAAACTGTGCGTCTTTTGGCTGTCCTCTTGGAGACCAGAGCAACAAGTTGAGGATCAAGTTCCTCAATGGACTGATCATGCAGCCACTTATCAGTCCAAAAGAGATTAGATTTTTTCCATCACCGCCAACAGTGAACACTGCCCTGGAGAAGAATTAATGTACAGAAGGGTGTAACATGATCTTAAACTCTGCCCATGGCCGGTTTGGTTGGGTCTTGCAAGCCACAACCATCTCATTCTCAAGGGACAGCCTAGGGATTTTAAATCATGTAAACCAAGTCCAGACAGCTCTTTAGGCCAGCTAACTCTAGACCAGGTGAGTAAACAATGACCCACATTAGCTTCTCTTCTTCCTCTCCATAGAAAACTTCTAATCTTGTCGATTTCCTTGAGATGGGCTCTCAAATTGAGAGCCCAAGGGGGGAAATCCGAAGCTATAGCCAGATAAATCACCATAGATGTCATCACAAATTGGACAACTACAACCCCCCAGATCTGTTCATTAGACCAGATCTCCATCCTGGCAATTGGGCAGCGATGCAGTCTATGATGGGCTGAACTTGCGCCTTGTTCAATTTCTTAAACGAAAGCGGGAGGCCCAAGTACGTCCAAGGGAAATCATTCCTACTACTAATAGCTTCTGAGGAATTAGGTGGTCATGGATCAACTCATTCTATTCCACAATCCAAACAAAAAAACTAAAGAATGAGAAGATTATGGACCACTTTATTCCACAAACCAAACTCCCCCTAAATCATCTTTGTGTATAGCAAATATGCCTCGCTATAAGTGATTTAATACAGCCATAGTCCAATAGCTACAGTACAACTACATGTTTGGTGGGAGCTCAGTCAGCTCACAAAAAGAAAATATTATTAACTGATTCAAACACAAAAGGAGAGGGGGGTATTTAAAATCACTACCTCGATTTGGGGAACTACAAAAAAAGTACTAGGATGCTTTCTCTCCAATAGCTTAATATTTTCATGAACTCCTAAAGGTGAAATTCAAAGAAGAGTTCCATTAGCAAACATATAAAGTTGCACAATTCCTCGCTAAGCTTCATGATCTAGCAAATTAGTTTCTGCTGGTCCCTAAACTTGCATCGGGTTGCAGCAGTGGACAAATTACAAAGTAAAGTAAAATAACTAGAAAAGTTAAGATGGCTCCAGTGCCTTATACTCTCAGAAACCTAAGTCAGATGTATGCAACTCACCCCATAAATAAAGATAGCTATGAAGTGCCAAGGTTGCAGGATTTGAATGTTTTACCTTAGAAAAACATCCAAGAAACGGTGAGTATGTTGGCTATTTTATGTTAAAAACTTAAGATGCACAAAGTATTTTTGAAATTAAATAATACAGGGTGGATAAATATACGGCATTTATCATGGAGAAGAAACTTTGTTAAATCTGAGAGCTTTCAGTTAAACATTCGGACATTCTCTAATTCTCTAATGCACTCAGACAAGACAGTTGATTAAAATTTAAAAATACAGCAAATATTTCATAATAATTTTGGTAAATATAAAAGGTTAACCATACAGTGCCAATGAAACACAATTCCATTCCAGTTCTGACCATGCATTGAGGCATTATCTCATTAAAAGTTTAAAACCATAAATGGCAGGACTCGAAGAAAGAATCACAATTCACAAGAGATGCAACGAGGAATAGTAGCACACAAATTGCAAAACAGCATGGACTGCAAACACAAGTTTAAAGTGAATCACACGTGCCTTGTGGTAGTAGTCTTAATCTGAACTAATAGAGGGTTAGACCTGCAGATGCTGCCCGATTTAGCAGGACTTCAAGCAGCTTCAGCTCCTTGTTACAGTGTAAAGAAGAATCAGAGCCACTGAAGACAAAAAGACTGGCTTCACTGACTTTCAGTACATTTGGGGCAGGGACAAAAAAATAGCTTCTATGAACAATGGGGCGAGGACAAAAAAATAACTTCTATGAACAACGAGAGAAAAATAGCATTTATGAACAGTGGCATTAGAGGTGGAGGAGCCGGAGCCTTTTGATCCCTTCAAAGCCCTGCCAAACAAGGCAATCATACAAAAACTTTGCAGATATTGCTACACGAGATTTGAGACCAAACAGCACATCAAACAGATACAATATTGCTATCACCACCATCCTAGCTATCATAAATAAAATTGCACAAAACCACACCTTGGGTCAAACTCAAAATCAATGACATCAGTACAAGTGTACAACTACCATCGCCAACTATACATAAAAAATTACTGTAGGCAACATCACTAGAATTTCTAAAGTAGGGAACCCAAATCAGATGCATTCCACCACCCAACACCACGGATACAACAGGGAGGTGCCGTATCCCGTATCGGATACGTATCCAATACGGATACGCGGTTGATACTTGATGGATACGTATCAGCAGAGTATCCGATTTTTCATTAATTTCGCGAATATTGAGTACCCAAGCCGATATGTATATGCTCATTTGATACAGCCCAGCCCAACAAACACGCACACCCTCCTGCGTCTCCCTCTGACCCCGACGCCAGCCATCCCCCCCCCCCCCCCCCCCCCCCCCCCCCCCCCCCCTGTCCTTGACACCCGCACTCACACACCTCGCGCCGCCTCCAGCGAACCTTTGTGATGACAGCCCCACCTCGCCAGCGACGAGCCTCCGCCCCTGGTCGCTGGTCACCGGCCGCTGGCAAGTTCTCTACCCCTGCGACGTGGATCCAGGCATGCAGCAACCTGCTGTGAGTTCATCCCCTTCCCCATTCTCGATCTACTATATTTATGCAGTTAGTGACTTATTGTTGCTTGATTTCTTTGGTCCCCACTTCCTCTCCCTCTGCCCATTCTCGATCTACTCTGTTTTTGCGATTCTTAATATCTTGTTGCTTGATTTTCTTTGTATGTAGTGGATGGCGTCTCCTTTTTTCCATTCTTGATCTACTCTGCAGCTTCATGTTGTGGATGAGAATGAGGAAATAGGGAGTTGGCGCGAGCCTGAATGCCATTTATTAAAAGTAAAACATACTAATAGAACTTAACTTGTTAAGTAGGGGGGAATGTTTTATTGTTATTAGTTTTAATATGCATTATTATTATTATTATTATTTTATATAGTAAAATGTATCCACGCCACGTATTAGATTTTTTAGAAAATTGCCGTATCCATGTATCTGTATCCTTCCTATACTGGTACGCGTATCCGTATCCGTGCTGCATAGCCCAACACTAACACACAACTTTTTATTTCTCAATTCGTGCCCAACTCATGCCGACTAATAGGAATCAAAGACATTGATCCAACCAAACAAAAAAACTGTCAAACTACAAAAAGAACAAGAAACTAAAGTGTGGGATAACCTGTCCGGTCCTCTCATAATAATCGTTGAGCGCCCACTGGTACTTGGACTGGTCCAGCCCGAACCATCTCGAGATGTGCTCGTCCAAGCTCGCGTGTGCTAAACCAGGAAAATATTTTGCTCACAGATCAAAATTCAAAGACAAACGTTAAAATTAAAACAAATCAGAGAAATTAAACACGAAGGATTATCTTCCAAATCACCTTCTTGGACGCGTGCAACCGTGTCCCAGAAGAACGCGAGCAGTGATCCGTCCGACCCTGCTGACGCCTTCGCGAACTGCAACGGCGGCACCTGGACCGGTGGCAAGGAGCGGGAAGAGAGCTTTGGTGCCTGTAGCGCCGTTGAGACCGACTTGACGAGCGTCGGCGGTACCTGGACCAGTGGGGATCTGGAGAGCTTCTCCGCGGGAAGCGGTGGAGAGACCGTCTTGAGAAGCGGCGGCGGTACCTGGACCAGCGAGGGTCGGGAGAGCTTTTTCGCGGGAAGTGGCGGGGAGACCGTATTGACAAGCGGCGGCGTGGAGACCGAATAAACAGGCGCGGGCGGAGGGGCCGTCTGCGCAGGCGGCGATTCAGGGGAGTCCTCGGCGCGGGGACTCGTCGGGGGCGTAGAGAACTCAGACCTCGGGCTCTCGGGCTCCGGCGGTGGCGTGACGAACACCGTGAGGTTGCCCGACTTGCCAATCACCGGAAGCGGGTGCGGGATGGAGGCCATCGATGGAGCTGAGGGAGTTGGAGGACGGAGGAGGAGCTAGGGTATGCGAGGAGAAGAGGGCGCTAATGCGAGAGGAGTGAGACGGCCGCGAGTGTGAGACGCCATTGCCGACGGCTATGGGGATTATATATGGCCATCGGGCCGTGCCGGCCCGACGCGTCGCCTTGCTGCACCGTGCCTCCGTGCCGGCCGTGCTCGTGGCTGGCCGACGGCCCATGGCACGGCCCACGGGCCATTTCTTCGTGCCGTGCCGCTCGGTGGGCAAGGCCATTTTCACCGGGCGTGCTGGACCGTAGCCCGGCTGCCAGCCACCACTACATCTTTAATTCTTCACTAGTATCGTGCATGTGTAGGATAACAAAACTTTTGTATTAAAAAGACATGGATCGCAAGATAATATTACAATATATTCTGTGTGAGTAGGCATCATTGATTCAAGTAAATGTAAACGTGTTACATGTCAATATTCTTGACATTAAAATTAAAATCAAACATGTACAAATGATTTTCTAGTAAGCTTGTAATGTGTATACATCATCTTCATGTAAAGCCCGATAAATATTTAAAATACCTAGGAATGATAACAAATATTGCGTTACTAAAATAATATTTATTATACAATACAAATGAAATAAAAAATACATTGTATTAGTAAAATGTTCTATTACCTCGTCTATAGTGTTAAAACCTCCTTAAATACATTATTATTCGTTAAAGTTTCATGTATCATTTGGGTCTTCTTATCCTTAACTTTTTTATTTGATGTATTTTTCTTGGCATTCTTTTGAACCTTTTTCGTTGGCTTCTTGTTCGATCCTCCTCTACTGCTAGCACATCAGGAGGGAGGGCAAGGACCTTGATATTCGTTCTTGACGTGGCTCTAAACATCGTAACATACAACTGCCCATGAGAGAACACCGGCACAGACAGGTACACACCGACGTTCGATATAGTCTGGCTCTGTGACTTGTTGACTGTCATGGAAAAACTCAACATGATAGGAAATTACTTCTTTTTAAATTGAAATGGAAACATCTCATCGTCCGACGGCGGTATTATTCGTGGAAGGACCACCCGCTTTCTAGCATGCTGCCCCACCATGATTTCCGCGTCATATAACCAAAGTTGCAACAACAGTGCCACGTCACATACTGAAACTGAACTTGACCCGAGACAAACAAAAATGAGTCGGGTCCGGGTTGACAGGGTCGAAGTGGAGACAAACACCCATTAATAAAAAGCATTGCATCAAGGAAGTTTCAGGGATAAAAGTATCGACTGTCCACAATGGGGCACACACCAACAAGACATCGGATCATATACAACCGAATATCCATGAAATAGTCTACTAAGTACCAACTTTTGATGGCTGTTGATAGCAGCATCAGCTCATTGTCTATAAGCAAACAGTTCGGTACCACTTTAAATCAATCATCAGACCATCATATATACACTCTCAAGCAAAGCTTTGCAGGTCCCATCTAATCATCGTCGTGAAGGACACTTCGACGCCTCTGAATCTGTAGTAAGGTAAACAAGACTTAACAAGACTGATAACTTGTTATGACAATAGAAATATCTGGGGTTCTACTCTTGCATGTTTCTGCTGAAAACTAAGTCAATTTCAACAGAAGTCTACCCAATTTGGAGGCACGCACAGTAGCTTTGTTCACTATGAGTTAGATGGACTCATGCAAGAATAGTATGTTCACAGGGTTTTTCTTACCGGTCGGGACCGACCGGTAACCGACCAACCGCCGCCGAGCGGTTCGGTTTGGTGACCGGTTTGAATTCAAATTCCAAATTTGAATTTTTTTAAAAAAAATTCTGAAAAAATTCCTAAAAATAGTTCACGATTTATAGAGTTCAATGGTGTAAAAAATTTTCAAATTGGAGTTCGTTTGTTATTTTTTTTGGACGTGTTTAAGTTTGAAAAAAAAAGAAAAAAGAAAAAAACAGTGAGGCCCGTTAAGGGCCCACGCGGCCCAATCGCTCCTCTCGCCGCATATAAGGCAGCTGTCGGCCGGGGGGGGCGGTGTCCGCGCCCCAAACCCTATCCGCGTCCACCCCCTTCAATTCCGCCCCCGCGCCGCCCGCAGCCGACCGCGCCCCTCGGTAACCGACCGGATGGCGGCGGTTACCGAGGGATTTGGTCGGTAACCGACCAGCCCGCCACGCGCCCTCCCCCCGGTGGTTACCGACCGAACGCGGCGGTTACCGACCGGGTTGTTGGGTAAGGTTTTTTTTTGTTTTTTTCATTTCCTTGCATTTGTAGTTGCTATAGTTGTAGGATTTAGTTATGATAAGCTATAGGATGTAGGATTGATGGAGTATATGATGTAGAAAATATTTATTGTAGGATTTAGGTAGGATTTGACTTAGGATGTATATAGGAGTTAGGTTTATTTGGTTTAGGATTTAGGATTTGCGGTTGGATTTACTTTAGGATGTATGTAGGATTTAGGATTTAGGATTTTATTGATATAGGATTTAGGATTTAGTACGGGTCAATATTGACACATGATGTAGCTAGCATGAAATATGTTAAGGTAAACAGAAGGTGCATCCTTGAAAACTATTTTTTATAATAAATATAGTACTCGCTCCGTCCTAAAGATGATATTATTCTTAAATAGTGCTGAATCAAATATTCTTAAATTTAGCTGAGTTTATATACTAAGATTTTAGTATTTAGTATAGTAAATAAGTACCATTAGATTCTTTATAAAATATATTTGTTGTATTGCTATATATTTGCGGTATGATTTGATGCATGTGTTGGATTTTTTTTGTGTTGTCCATTTGTGCAGGAAGATGCCGAGAGACCGCAGAGACGTGGTATGGGAGCATGGTGAGAATCTTGCTCCCGGTTGGAAATGCAACTACTGTCTTAAACAAAAAGCCGGGGGTGGTGCTTCCCGATTGAAGCAGCATTTGGCTGTGCGCGGGACGGAGGTGATCCACTGCACCAAGGTGCCCAGAGACGTCCGGGAGTACTTTCAGCATGAGATCGACAGAACTAGGCAGGCAACTAGTGACCGCTCTTGGCAGAGGCTTGCACAAGAGGCTGCTGCAGCGGAGGGCAACCACCCCCTTGACGATGACGAGTACGAGGCTCAGTTGCAGGCAGCCATGAATCAGTCCAGAGCAGAATATGAGTACCAGGAGGGGGTGCAGCGGAGAGGAGGCGCTTACGAGCGTGGAGGTGGCAGTGGTAGTGGTACTGCTTCGCAGGGGGGCAATCCTTTGCAGAGGATGTTTCGGAGGTCTAGTTCACAGAGGCAGACCCCTGCGGTGGTGGAGGACTACAACTTGGCAGCCGGTACGAGGGGTGGACTCCAGCAGACACGGATTGATACAGGGTCATGGACGCAGAGGGGAAGGAACGCAAAGGACGCAATTGGAAAAGCTTGGGGAAAGTTTTTCCATACTGCAGGAATCCCCGGGAGACAGGCGGACAATCCGTACTTTGTTAGTGCGGTCAGGGAGACGCAGAAGTGGGGTAAGTACATATACTTGGAGACTTCAATTCATTACGTATATTTCTCTATTCTCATGATTTGCTTACGATTGCAGGTGAAGGCATCGCGTCACCCAGTGGAAAGGATATAGACAGGAAGTACCTCGATCATAACGAGAAGGACCTGCAGATCCGGTACGCAAAGTTTAAGGAGGAGTGACCCTTGTTTGGGGTCACGTTGATGTGTGATTCGTGGACGGACCCGACAAGAATGACTGTCATCAATTTTTTGATCTATTGCAATGGCGTCATGTGGTTCCACAAGTCAGTTGATGCGACGGGCAGGAGCCAAGATTCATCTTATTTGCTGGGGATACGTCCAAAATATTATGCCAGTTCACATGCACTATGTTTTCTCGGTTCCACTAAATGTTGTGCCTACTTGTGCAGCTAATTCGTAAGGTGGTTGAGGAGATAGGTGCTGAGCATGTCGTGCATATTGTCACGGACAACGGCGCCAACTACAAGAGAGCATGCCAGAGATTGAACGATGAGTACAAGCATATTGTTTGGACACCTTGCCTTGCACACACCATCAACCTGATGCTGAAGGACATTGGTAAAAGACAGGAGCATGCAGGTATGATCTCAACATGCAAGCGCATTTCAGCTTGGCTGCACAACCATGACCAGTTGAATGCAATGATGAGGGAAGCCATTGGTGGTGAGTTGGTCAAATGGAATGCCACTAGGTTTGGGACCAACTACATGTTCATGGAGAGCTTCCATCGGAAGCGTGATTGTTTTATGCAGTGGATGGGATCTTCCGAGTTCTTGCATAGCAGGTGGAGAAAATCCGACGAAGGTCATTTTGCTCACGCAAGGCTGTCTAGCATACAGTGGTGGGACACACTCAAATACATCATCGATTCAGTGGCACCAATTTACAAGTTCCTTCGGTTCGCTGATCAGGATAGGCGACCTAACCTGTGTGAGGTTGTCTACAACTTCCAAGAGTGCAAAAATGAGATGGAGGCCTTCTTTTGGAACAAATGTCTCAACATGGCATGAGTACAAGGCTATCATGGATGCCAGGATTGCGGACGTGTACCAAGACATGCATGTGGGCCCAGGTGCGATCACAACCATTGTTAAAATAGCAGTCTCTACATATTGAGTATTTACCATTTGCTAATTTGTCGTGCATCGTATGTTGCAGCTGCTGTACTCAACCCAAGGCTTGTATACCGTTACAATCCAACTCCGACCATGTTTGCTGGCCTCAAGGAAGCATTTGGGGAAATGACGGATGTGCACTCCGCTATCTTGGCATTACAGGAGGCAGAATCATTCCGCCTACACCTTGGGGAGTTTGGCACTGAGCTGGCCATTAAAATGGCCACGGACCCCAAGACAACCCCATGTAAGAGTACATTTGAACTCATTTTTTTTGGTCTTTTTCAGCGCGTACCTAACATAATGGGTTCCACTTGCAACTCAATGGTGGATGTTGTTCGGCAAGAGCACTCCAAATCTGCAAAAACTTGCGCTGAGGCTTGTTGCACAGTGTGTATCCTCCAGTGGATGCGAGCGCAACTGGAGTACATTTGTTTTGGTGCACACGAAGGTTCGGAATCGCTTGTCCTACAAAAAACTGAACAAGCTAGTGTATGTGAACTACAACCTTCGGCTGCGACTCGCGGATGCATCCGGACCACCTAGGCGTGAGGAAGAAGACTTCATTGACCAGTTCACGCAGATATCCTTTTACGAAAGGGATAATCCGGTTCGAGACTGGATGGAGTATGGCAGATCCAACCAGGCTCCAGTTCTCGACGAAGAGGATGAAGAAACGGACATCCCTCTTCCGTCCCATATCGTGAGGTACGTTGATGTACTTTGTTAGCCACTAACGAACCATACTTTTAATAATATGATTCATTCTTTGTGATGACAGAGACCAAGTGGACCCCGACGATCTTAGGCCCATCAGTGATTGGGCCCGTAGACATGTGGGTGACACGCATCTTGGAAAAAGAAAATACCAAACGGGACCTAGCCAGAAAAAAAGGGGAAGCGAGTGCAACAACCTGTCACCAGCGATGATTCAACAGATGATGGCGAGGAGGGTGAGCAAAGTCCACGGTACCAGGAGTCCGATCACAGCAGCTCAGCAACTGACAGTGGAGACGGTCATAGTGGTGACGATGACCCTGGAGCTGCTGTTGTTGGTGGTGGTGGGGCTGGGGGTTTGCAGATGGTGCTGGTGGTAGTGGTGCTGGTGATGCTGGTGGACTTCGTTTCACAGGAGCGTACGACCCGACGGACTGCTACGACACGCCACAGTACTCCTCTTCCTCGTACAGTGATACATCGTACGGTGGTGGTTATACCTACCCCGTTCCTGACATCAGCACGCAGCCGGCCACTAGATGGGTCTACGAATGGCAAGACCCGGATTTCTACAACATGTTAGTGCAGGAATGAGAGACCACAGCTCATTAGACGGGCCAATCATGGATAGAGTACAAGGCCGGGCTACAGTCGCGCGGTATCGCTCTAATGTCCACCGCGGAGTATGAGGAGGGGTGCCGAAACGGGATCTTCCCTTATATGCAACGCCAGTGAGTAGTGACCATGATGTTCGCATGTCTACGACACGAGGTATTTCCATGGACGATTTGTTGTTGCAACGGTGAACTACGTTATTTCCGTCGTGAATTTGTGGCTAGTGTATCACTATGATATTATTGTGGGGTTAGTCATTTGTATCACACTATTTTTCATGAATTGTGTGTTCTATTTACATCATTATGCACAAAGGTCATACAAAAAAAATTGATTTTTTCAAGCAAAAAAAAAAAGACACCCGGCGGTTTGGACCGGTTACCGTTCAAACCGGTCGGTAACAGGCCCTAACCGACCGGTTACCGGTCTAGAACCGATTGCACTGCGGGGATTGAATTCAAAATTCAAACCGACCGGTAACCGCCCGACCGCTCCCCGGCGGTTACCGGATCCGGTTCGGAAAGAAAAACCCTGATGTTCACAGTTTGATAAAAAAAAATCCACCATGCTTTACATACCGTAACTTTGGTTTGCTTTTTTGTGTGGGTGTTAATTTTCTGCAGAAGGGAGATAAGTTTTTTTTTGACACCTGTAAAAAGACCTGCATTTTTATATGTTTGCTCTACTGACTTCTTGAAGCACCAAAATGTAGACAAAGGGACAAAGGAATCTGTGCTTAACTATTACCTTTTCAGATATTCCACCAGTTTGAGCAGCTCTCAGCACAACATCCTCCACCCCTCTTGCTTTGTCAGGTTTGACCAAAGCTATGCGGGAGACTGTCAAATTCATGCAAAAATAAGCATTGCAGATTTACAAATATATTTGCTATTCAGAACATTTATTTCTAACAGTAACAACATCTACTTCTGGAACAACAATAGCTATTCTAACCCTCTGCAGAAACCTATATTATTCATCCAAGCAAAATATGTCATGATCAACTACAACCAAATTTGAACAAACAAATTGAACTTCAACATGATTAGTATTTTTCATTTTCTTCGTATATTGATGTCACCCAGATACAATTATACTTTAATGTTTATATGAAGTATGTTGATCAGTGCAGCCCTTACAATTATTAGGCATGGTAATATAGCAAAATGAACATCACTCTCCTTTCAAGCTTATCAAAGAGCTAATGCCAAAACCTCTGCTATATACAGAACATTTTTAATTGCTAATAAAACATCTATCTTTTGCATCAGACCATCCACCACGATGAAATTCTCACAGGAAATCTCAGGAAACCCAATATGACACTTCCTATCTCCAGCGGTTTCATAAATAATGCATGCAAAAGTTCCTAGAATAAAATTAAGGATCCTAAAATTTGGGTTTTTGTACCTCGCCTCAGAGCAAAATGAACATCAGTCTCTTTTCAAGCTTATCCAAGAGCTAATGTCAAAACCTCTGCTACATATAGGACATTTTAATTGCTAAAACATCTATCTTTTGTCAGACCATCCAGCACAATAAAATTCTCACAAAGAGAATTTCAGGAAACCCTAGATTACACTTCCAATCTCCAGCAGTTTCATAAATATAATGCATGCAAACGTTCCTAAATAAAATAAGGATACTAAAACTTGGACAAAAAAATTCAGCATTTCAAGCAAATCCAACAGGCTTTCTTAGGAACTGTAACCTAAAAGTAGTAGTAATATTAACTAATTAGAATGCAGGCATCTACTGGATAGATTCAAGAGCTATCAGATGGTGTGACTACAGCCTAGTATAATTAAACAAAGCAAAAAGAAGTCTGAAATTGAGATACTTGTTAAAACTCTTATTGAGCTGCTCCCATCCTCCTGAATAATAATTCTCCACAAAGGAAAAATTTCACCTTATTTGTTGATCATGTTGAATCCTTCATAGATCATGCTAGAGCCCTGCCCTCTCCATCGATCCCAGTGGCTTAGGCTGTCACAATGTCATGTCCACCATCACCCAATAGACTGCCATTTAACAAAGGCACCATCTTGTTACTGTGATTAGGAGCTTCTCAGGACCATACACGCCATTTATTTGAATTTCTGGAACTTCCGTAAATGAAGAGATCTTCTGAAAACTGAAGCAACATTACCATTTTCATATATATGGTAAAGAAAGGGGGCAAGCAAGAACATATGCTGATTGTTATGACGAATTGGATGCTTCACACTCCTGAAGGTTAACACCTCTGGATCAATATTTTGGTCGTCAGATCTATGTGACTCAGGGAAAAGAACTACAATTATTAATAATGAAAATTAGGATATGAAAAACAGAATCTATGGTGCTTTGCCTCGCTGCCTCTATGATTTGTCCTGCACTATAGACCAAGGGCATAGAACTGTAATCACTAATGATGGAAATTAGTATATGAAAAAATAGAACTTGTAGTGTTTTTCCTGCTGCTGCTGCTGTGATTTGTCTTTGGACAGGACGACAAGCGCCAACATCCTTTGAAGGATCCATGCCTCCGTCTCAAACATCCACTTCTATTGCAGATGATTGTGTTAAACTTGAAGAAATTTGCGGCAGCTACCATACCAATCGAGGCAAAAATCAAATGACCATCCAAAAGTCTGTTATCACTATATGACTACAGAGAAAAGGGAATTAGCAAGCAATGTAAGAACCTCCAAAATACAAAAGAGACGATAGATCAACAGATGGGAAATCTCACATGTGCACGGACATCCACAGCAGATATCCACCGAATAATGGCAAGAAACACATCCGCAATCAACACTCATAGCAGCAATTGTGAAAACTAAAAAGGCGCCATGATTCACTACCAAGTTAGCTAACAGGGGTGGTGCGGCGTGAGCGTGACAGGGAGAGAGGGTCCAATGGGAGATGGAGGCGGACCTGGAAGAGGTTGGAGAGCTTCTTGGCGACTTCGAAGGTGAACATGGCGAAGAGGACCTGCACCATAAAGGCGACTGCTGGGCGGCATCCAACGTGCGTGCAGGCGTTCTCGTCGATGCAGAGGGAGGCCGCCTTGAGCAGGACGACGACGCTCCGCACTCGATCTGCACCTCCTTGCCGAGGAGGTCCCAGAGCTCCACCTTGTCCGTGTCCTTGTCCTCCTATCCACCTTGCGGCTACGGACGTCGGCGGGGACAAGATCATGGCGGCCGCGGCCGCGCTTCTGGCCAACGCGTCGGTGCCCACCTTGCCCGGCCTCGGCAACCACCACCGCCTCCTCTACCTGCGCGTCCCCTACCGCAGCAACGCCACCTTGGCGCCGTGGTCGGGAACAGCGGCATCCTCCTCGGCTCCCGCTGTGGCGCGCATATCGACGCGCACGACATCGTCATCCACCTCAACAACGAACGTCGCGGGCTTCGCGCCCGACGTCGGCGCCACGACCTGGGTCTCCTTCGTCAACTCCGCCGTCACGACCACCTTCACCACTGCGTCGTCCGCTCCGCCGTCACCACCCCAGGCAGCGGCTGCCACCCCTACGGCCGCGCCGTCCCGCTCGCCATGTACGTCTGCCAGCCCACGCACCTCCTCATCTGCAACGCCACGGTCACGCCCGAGTCCCCACTCATCTGAGGATTGAGGACCTGCGAGGCCATGGAGAGAAGATGCGAGTTGCGAGAAGGCCACCAGATTTTTTTCTTTTATATGCCATGCGTGGGGATTTCGCGGGGTGGCTTGAAGGAGGGCGGCATGCGGGGAGCCGGGAGGATGGGTGATTGCCTGATTGGCTGTGATTGTGTTGTTTCTATAGGAAAAAAATGTTTCCTTTTTCCTTTCTTTGATTGATGCGAGACGAAATTGTTTCCTTTTGTCCAAAGGGTCGCACGAGGGAACGCTGGGGCCGAAACCAAAAGGTCCCAAAAAAGCGAAGTCTTTCTTTTATTCTTTTTAGTTGTAATAAGAGATTAATATACATTACAATAGGACAATAGTATACAACTGACAAGTGAAAACTCACAATCAGTCTCACTGTCTCATAGTCACAACTCACAGATTCAAATTTTAAACTGAAAACAGAAATACTCAAATTCAAACACTTTTCTGGACAAAGACAAGATTATATCATATGAATGTGAGCTGTTTTGTGCAGTGCTGCCTCATTAAAAACCTTTCTAGGTAAAACTTATCCTTGTGAGAAACCCTAGAAATGAAAAAAAGAGTACAACCAGCTCTAGTATCAATTGTCAACTGTCAAAGTTCTATCCTATTACAATAGCCAACATCAGTGGCAAAGTCATTGTGACTTAGTGAGTTCACAGATCACAGCAAATGAGCAAAAGTTCTATCCTATTACAGTGAGACTCACAGTCTCAGTGTCTCACACCAAAAGTTCACCCTTTAGACTTCACATATCCTTGTGACTCACTCTTTCACACTTACTGTCACTGAGTCAGTGACTCGGTCTCACCAAAAGTTCCTACAAGGAAAAGCAATGAAGGAAGCAATATTAGTTGCTATTTGTTAAACTATGAGCAATGAAGCAAAGCAAAACACAAGCAATATTGAGTACCGAGTACTGACTCTACCTCTCCACTTCTCCTCTTCTTCTTTCTACCCACCAGAAGCACCACCACCAGCAGTACCCCCACTGCCACCACTGCTGCTGCCATCACCTTGTTCATCAAGAAACAGGTTCTTGAATGCGTCCTCCAGGTCCAGGTCTTCAGGTGTATGTTGTTCCCTCCTTGCACCTTGCTCCCAATCCTTTATGCAGGTGAGCATCTCCACATGCTCAAGCAACAACCGCCGCCGCCGGTCTTCGAGTATCCTGGATGTACAGCTGAAACAAGACTCGGAGGAAACAGTAAATACAGGAACAGACATGATATCTCGAGCCATAATAGATAGGATTGGACAGGTTAGCTTATGGTCACGCCACCAGAGGAGTATGTCAAAGGATTCTTCATAACATGTGACAAGGTCACTATCTAAGTAAGCTTTGAGCTTAGAAATAGCAGATTGAGTAGATGAAGATGAGGGGGAACCAACAGGGGATTCACCAGGACCTCCAAAGATCCTTCCCCATGCATGTTTTGTCTTACCAGTATGAGCTGGAGGCACTGAAATCCTCTGAGACCTAACTGCACCAAATTTCAGTTCATACTTGGCAAACAATCTACACAATTCATCTTTCACATCACCATAGTATAAACTATAATTACATCCAATTGCAGTACCAAGCAATTTAAGCACATTACAGAATCCTGTCATCTTAGCTCTAGGATCAAGAATGAATGCATATGAATAGATCAATGGAATTTTCTCCCAATATTTGAGGAATTTAAGCTTCATAGGATTAGCAGTCAATCTAAAATTAGCATCTCTTTCAGCAGATTGTAGGTGTTCAGCCATTTCAAGAATATGATGCAAAACAAGTGGAGCAGTGGGATAATAAACACCAGACAGAACAACAGTAGAATTATAGAAAAGTTCCAGGAATATCATTACTTGTTCAGCAACATACCAATGTTGTGCAGTCAACAAAGTAGAACCATAATTAGAGTTAATGAACACATTAAAGACTTCCTTGTATGGCAGTAAGTGTTTGAGCATCAAATAAGTAGAATTCCATCTAACATCCATATCCAATCCGAACTTCCTAGGTCTAAGACCCTTAGCAGTGCAGTAGTTCTTAAATAGTGCAATTCTTTGATTAGAAGAATTTAAAAAACTTATTGCAGTTCTGAAATCTTCAGTGTAAGGTTTCAATCTTTTCATGCCAGATTTAACAATCAAATTAATAATATGGCATGCACAACGCTGATGCACAAGCAAGTACTGCACCTTGTTAGGATCATCATTTGTAGGTGCAGGATAAGAACCCAAATAACCAAAGAACATAGATTGCAACATCTCATAAGCCTTAGAATTAGCAGAAGCATTGTCTAGAGACACAGAAAACACCTTGTCAATCAAACAGTACTCCTCAACCACACTAGCAATCATATCAGCAATGTTTTCACCAGAATGTGAAACATCAATCAACCTTAAACCTACAACCTTTTTTTGTAACTCCCAATCTGCACTAACATAATGAGCAACAATAGAAATATAATCCTCCTTTGCATTACCAGACCAAATATTAGATGTCAAAGAAACAGAAGATGCAGCAGGAAACACAGATTTTATAAGCATAGCACGTTGTTCATCAAACAGTTTAGACATGTCTCTAGTGGTGGTCTGCCTAGAAACCTTTTGGAATAGAGGATTATGAGCACGCTGAATGTAATCCTCCCAAACATTTGTCTCACCTATCCCTAAAGTAAGGTCTAACCTAGCAATCAAACATCACAACTGAGTACAAGCAAGCATAGGATCATGCACCCAATTGTTCAAACCATCAGGATTAAGAGCAAACTTAGACTGAACCAAACTAGCCTGATTACATTTTTTAATGCAGGAAGCCATGTGTCTTCTCAAATGGCCAGTGCCAGCCGCCGATCTAGCACTATATCGCATACGACAATGTTTACATATGGCAGCAACTTGAATTTTCCGTTCCTTAATCTCATGGAAGTACTCCCAGACAGCAGAAACTTTCTTACCAGAGGTGGTTGATGTACCATGAGTGTTGTTGGATACCTCAGCTCCACCATCCTCGTCGTCGCTATCGAGATCGATGGGCTAGTGGTCGTCACCGAGGTCGATGCCGAACAGGCCAGCCGCATCATCACTTATGTCGTTGTCGTCCTCGACTTCCAGATCGTCGTCGGGGTGCCGCTCCAGGTCCTCGCCATCGCAGAGGGGATGCTGATCCTCCCCCGCGTTGCGAGGCTGGAACCGTGACCCTCGAACGGCCCAGAGTCGCCAGACCGCTGCTCCTTAGCTCAACCTCCATCAGCTCCAACACCGCACCTCAACGGGCGCTTGGGTGGCCTGCCCATGTCTACTCCAGAGGAGGAAGACGTGGCGTCAGGCGCAAACCTGCACAGAAGTACATAACACAAGAACTAGTGTTAGGAGGGACAGATCGAGTGATTCAGTGAAATAGAAAGGAGATCTAGGGTTAGGGTTTCTACGAACCTGCGTAACCGGAGCCCAGTGCCGGTGATGAAGAGGACAACCAAGGAGACGGAGAGCCGGAGAGGACAGAGGAGGAGAATTAGATCGACGACGACATGGAGAAGGGAGGACTGACATGAACACGAACTCACATGGTTCACCGAGAGGGAGAGGACAGAGGAGACAAGAGAGGAAAGGAGGGAGGCCGGAGGCCGGGAGGGAGGACTGGACTGGAGTGGAGGAGACGGGATACAACACCACCGGCGTGGGCGCGGTCACCGGCTCACCGCTCGGCGCTCACGAACACGAAGACGAAGTCACGGTCACTGTCATGGTGACACCGCTTCACGCCCTCACCGGTGCAGAGGCGCACTGGCGCAGCGGCGGTCGTGCGGTGACGGGGGGGAGGAGGACGACTTGATGTCTTGATGGAGAGCGTTGGCGGCGGACGGCGGACGGCGGATGCAACTGGAGAGTGGAGAGAGGCAGAGAGCGAGCGGTGCGGGGGATTTAGGGTTAGGGTTGGCGGGTGGGGGCGCGGGGCATTGTGGGGGCCGCGTTATATACGCCGCCGCGCTGCATCGTGGGCTGGCTGGGGGCGCTGGCTGTGTTGGGCTGGCTTCTCGCACCGGGCTGCCTGCTCTCACCGTGTCGTGCCCGTGTCGTGCCACGGGCCGGGGGGGGGGGGCAGCCCAGGCACGGCCTGGTGCATCGGGTCGGGCTGGCACGGGCACGAAGAGCACCGTGCCGTGCCGTGCTTCGGGCCAGGCCGAATCCCCGTGCCTCGAGCCACGGGCTGCATGTACATATATAATGGGGAGTGGGAACGGTTCGACCTGACCCCGGTCTTGTGGCCCGACTGCCCGAGGGGAATTTACATATTTACCATTATAACGAATGACACTAATCCAATTCTCACTCTTAAAATGACTCCTACAAATTTACCATCCTTACAACAAAGTTCTTACAACTTTACCAAAAACACGTACGTGGCATGCCACATCACGGTGCCAGCGTGGACGCGCAGTGCGAAAAGTCAAAGCTGCCCCTGTCCTTCTTCCCTCGCACCATCCCTGACACCTGGGACCCGCAGATCCCTATCACTGTCAGGTGGGTCCCACTCGTTAGCTTCGTCTCCCACCTCTAGCAAAGGAAGAGAACAGAGAGACGTCTACAAGCGTGGCGCGGATGGCACCCACACCACCATGCCGATTGTCAAGGCCTGCTACTACTACGCGCGTGTATCAGTATCTGATTGCCGAAATCTGTTGCCTGAGTGGTCAAATGATATACGATGGCATCCTACCTAGGGACCTCTGATCTGATTTTCTTGTTGTAACTAGTACTCCATATTGGAGAACCTGGTAGGCACTCAGCAGTCAACAGACTAGCTAGGGCCTCGAGGATCGAGCTGGCATGGCCACAAACTCTCCATTTAGCTAGCGTGTCGTGCTGTCTCTAGGATGCACGGTGGTGCATGCGTTCCTCGACGACTTGAACGGCGACACCAGCTCGGTGATCTCGGGGAGCAGCTCTCGCTCCTTCGTCAGCTGGTCCATGGCCACCGTCAGTAGACCTTGCATCTCTGGCTCTTCCTCCGCCGACGCCGAAGCCAAAGCGGTGGCAGGGCCAAGCGCAAGCAGCTGTTGCCGCTTCCCGCGCGCAGAATGGCTGCCCCTTCCTCCTCTTCGCCGGGGAGGCCTAGCCGCCGGCAAACTCGGCCCGGTGGCGCTAGAGCCATAGCCGCGGGCGAGCTCTGCCCCAACGCGCGCTGGAGAGCCGACCGCGGGAGAGCTCCACTCCGGCGGCGCTTTCTGTTCTCTCCCTCTCCTCTGCTCTCCCTCGGCTAGAGGTGGGAGATGAAGCTGACGAGTGGGACCCAGCTGACAGTGAGAGGGAGCTACGGGTCCAAGTTGTCGGGGAGGGTGAGAGGGAAGAAGGGCAAGGGTAGCCTCGTCTTTTCGCACTACACGTCCATGCTGGCACTGTGATGTGACATGCCACGTACGTATTTTTGGCAAAGTTGTAAGAGCTTTGTTATAAGAATGGTAAATTTGTAGAAGTCATTTTAAGAATGAGAATCAGACGAGTGTCATTCTTTATAATAGTAAATATGTAAATTCCCCATGGCTCGAAGGCCAACTTTACCTGTTACGAGTCCACCCATTTTATTTAAATGCTACAGCCCCGTTAACTTAATGGGTATTTGTAAGGACCCGCTAAGCCTAGAGGGGGGGGGGTGAATAGGCCTGTTTTAAAATAACTTGCACACACTGTCAGTTCACAGGCCCGGCACTGCTGCTCTCTAGAACGGCAGTGCTGGTCATCAAGATAGACCTGAGCCTAATTCAAAATCTGAGATGCAAATGTAAAAACTATATGAATGGAAACCTTCCTAGGAGTGTTGTGAAGCTGCAGCGCCACTTGAATGTGGTAGGAACACTCCCAACGCGTAGATTGGGATCAAACCCTAGAAATCAACTTGAGAGCAATATATATCAAAGTATATCCTGTGGTTCAGCTCGCCACCAAGGCTTTCCTACGTCCACATTGTTGAGGTGCTCCACACAAGGCTCGGGCTGCCACCAAGGCTTGCCTTTTACTCGGTCTCAAGTCAAGAGAGTGAACTTTTGAGATGAGGGGTAATTTATTAGCTCAATGGTGGTTTTACAAACCTCCCTAAGCTGTCACACGAAGGAGGCAAGCTTAAGGGAGACGCCTAGACGGCTAGGAGCAAAGCTCCAAGAGTAACAAACTCAAACCGCTAGCCACCATGCGAACCAAATGCTTGTGGAAGTAGTAGATCCGAGGGAGAAGCTTCCGCTGAAGCTTGGATGCTCAAACTCTCAAAGATTTGAGTGGAAATCAATGGAGGAGTGAAAGGACCTTGATGTCACCTAGGAGGACTAGAGGGGGGGGGGGGTGAATAGGCCTGTTTAAAAAATAGTTGTAGAACTTATCAGTTACAGGCGTGGCAGTGCCGCTCTGGAGCCTGGCACTGACGCTCTACCCGGCACTGCTGCTCTGTAGAGCGGCAGTGCTAGTCAGTCAGACAGATAAGTATATAGTTGAAAATCTGACCAGCAAATTGAAATTCTACTTGAATAGAAACCTTCCTAGGATAGTATAGAACCTGTAGAACCACTTAGAATAGGTAGGAGCTGCACCACCAAGTAGATCGGGACCAAACCCTAGAAATCACCATGAGGATAAATGCAAGTAAAGCAAGCAACACAAACACAAGTGACACAAGATTTATCCAGTGGTTCGGCTCGCCCCCAAGGCTTGCCTAAGTCCACGTTGTTGAGGTTCGCCACACAAGGCTTGGGCTCGCCACATAAGGCTTGCCTTTCCCTCATTCTCAAATCAAGAGAGTGAACTCTTGAAGTGAGGGGTGATTTCTTAGCTGTAATGGATGGTTACAAACCTCCCGGGGCTGCCACACAAGTTGGCAAGCTCCACGGGCGACGCTCTAGCTTGCTAGGAGCAAGCTCCAAGAGTAACAAATGAAATCCACCAGCTTGAATGCAAACCAAGTGTTCTAGGTGTTGAAGAACAGTTTGGGCTGCTCTCTAATGAAGTTTGGAGGCTCAATCTCTCAAAGAACTGGAGAGGAATCGAAGGGAGAAGCTTGAGGGGCTCCAATGGAGTTAGAGGAGGGAGAGAGTTATTGTGTTGCTGCACTGGTTGGGGAATGGTCGAGATGAGCGTTGGGGGCAGCAGGGAGGGGATAGAAATACCCTCTGCTGTCCAACGGACACTTTAAGTCATGGCACTGCCGCTCTGAGGCCCGGCACTGTCGGACCCTAGCACTGCCGCTCTGGGGAGCGGCACTGCCGCTCTGCCCAAAAATGCTCCGAATGAAAAACTGTTTTGCAGGTAGTCTAGGCAAGGTATGAGAGGATGTTTGGTGGAATTTGAGCACTTGGTTGCACATTAAAGCTTGTGCATTGTATCCCCCTTTATAGTACGACCTTTCCTAAACTCAAATTCAAAACATCAAATAATTGAAATGCCTTTGAGTTGGTCACCATATCCTTTGATAATTTTGGGGCTGCACCATTGAATGTATTGTCCTCATTCTTATAATACCTTGAGCATGTATTTGCAATAATCCTTATCTCATCTTTTTGAGAAAACAAACCTTAGAGCTTGTGACTTGAATATTTCCAACACATGTGAGTTCAGTCCATGGTTTCAAGTCACTTCCACTAATAATTTGATCTTCAACATAATATGATGCCTCATAGCTTGATTAGTACTTCTACTCAATGCAAGTACTATCTTCTTCACCTTAGCCATAGTACCTCGGTCTCCTTGACCTTCACCTTCGCTTAGTACCTCGTAGTCCTTTCCTTGCTATCTTCACTCTATTAAGCCATACTCAAGTCACATCATATTAAGCATCCATTGAAAACCATTTCTTCAATATTGTGATCCTTGCTTGAATATCTTATAGATATGAATGTTGAGATCAATCAAGCTTTGATATATGAGACTCCACATAAATATGGTCAAGCCAATTCACAATTCCTTATGTCCTCTTTATTTTGGCTTGACACTCCTATCACTCACTTAAATCTCTATCTTCTTACTTCTAGCTTGATCATATTATTGCAAAGTGATTTTCCAATCTTTGTCCATATAAGCAAACCAAAGTAGAGACCATCTTATATCCATTATACATTGTCTCCATTGTCATTTGATTTTTTCTTTGTGTTTTCTCACTAATGCACTATTGATTCATTACTCAATCCTTGATCAACACTAGTCCACTATCTGTTGGATACCTGAGAATAGGGTACCCTAACGCTGCACTTCGCGAAAACAAAACCACCTTGTAATCCTCCCTCCAAACTCAAAAAGCTCTCCGCCCCGTTCGAGGGTGACGTCCGCCCCCTCGGAGGCTCTCCGCCTTGTCCGAGCCAGGGCAACGTCATCACCCTCGGGGGCTCTCCGCTCCGACCAACCAAGGCAACGTCATTCCCCTTTGGAGGCTCCTCCGCCTTGTCCGAGCTAGGGAGACATCATCCGTGACGTCATCTACCCTCGGGGGCTCTCCACTCCGTCCGAGGGTGACGTCAGCACCCTCGGAGGCTCTCCGCCTCGTCCGAGCTAGGGCGACATCCTCTGCGGCACCGTCTACCCTCGGAGGCTCCTTTGCCTCGTACGAGCTAGGATGACGTCACTCACCACAACACACCCTCGGAGGCTCCTCCGCCTCGTCCGAGCTAGGATGACGTCACCCCTGACATCACCCCCTCTCTCGAAGGCTTTGTCGCCCCGGCTGACTCAGGGTGCCTTGGCCTATAGTCAAAAAGTACACAATACCGCTCGTCCTTGGGGATGGGGCTTCTGGGCATGATCGCCATGCCTACTCCTGTTGAGTCCCTGCGGTAAAAGCTTCTGTGCTACCTAACCACCGATTGACACTCGCCATGCTCGCGCCATGTCTGCACCGAACGTTTGAACATGAATTAGGGCGTTCTCAGTCCTGTATGACGGAACACGGGGGTGCCTGGCCCTGTGCTGCCAACCCTCGCCCATGCTCTAATCAGGGAATAGGGACGTCTCTGATCACAAGACGCATGGCTACAGCTTCATCAAGGATGAACAGGATCCTAGCGGCGTGTCTACAGGTGCAGTCTTCCCCAGGAAGGAAGGAGGACTGAAGCCCGAAGCACTTCCAAGTCAGCAGCCCATACTGGGCCCATGTTCTCTTCCCCTCCACATTGTATTCTGCCATTCTCCCTACGTATAAAGGGGGAGAATGGATTCCCAATCTCACTCTCGACACTCTAATTCACATACACATACTCGCATTCACGCGAGCTCTCACCAGAACCAAGAACCTCATACGCACGAGACCTGGGAACCCGCTCCCTCTCTCCATCGCTTGTAGCTCCCCACTACGAGCACCACCCACGCTTGGTAACACGATCTCGCGACAAACTGGATGTAGGGCGTTCGTGCCCGAACCAGTATAAACCTTGTGTCCTCTGAGCGCAACCATCCGATCTCTGACACGCTTAGAAATTTACTCGTTGGCTGTCTAGACACCGACAGTTGGCACGCAAGGTAGGGGAACTTTGCGTGTCACCCGTATTCTCGAGTTTCGGATGGCATCACGTCACATCGATTTCGCGCCAGGCTTCATCGTCCGCTTTGGTAGCCTGGACTTCCAGTGCCACGGGCAAGGGGCCGACCTGGTCCTCCATCGCCCCACGGCATCCTTCGAGGTAGCCGTGGATGCCATCTCGGCGTCCATGGCCCACCTTGGCCTACCTCCCTCTGGGGGGCAAATCGCTCAGGGGACAGCCGCCCCGCGAGCCAACTACCCCGAGTTCGAGCGTCAACTCGACACCCTGATGGGCCCCTAACCAACTCGAGGATCCCTTGCGAACACATGGTGGATAAGTACCCATGTAGTTCAGTTTTGTGATGAGTGATTACTCAACACTTGAGCGTTTCAGTTTGAGTGGCTTAAACTAACCTCTTGCGAAAGCAAATGTGTGCCTGTCTATCGACTTGTGGTGTGCAGGTGCTATGCCTAGTGACAGTGGTCAATGGCGTGGAGAAGGTCGAGTAGAGGCTTGCCGTGCCGATGGACTAAGAGCTGTGAAGGGCGGAAGCGAGGCTCGGACTGAGGGACCATGGGCGCCGACGGACTAGCTTGTGGTGGCCAGTACTTGGCACCGGCGAGTGTGAGAAGACATGGAGGTAGACCGAGTCGACCGAGTCAAGACAGTGGACCAGCGGGTCAAGCGGAGGCTCATGGGACTCGGAGTTCGACCGGGCAAGGACAAGGTGGCTCGAGTCGAGCGGTTTGGTGGTTTGGGCCTCAAAACCATCCGAGGACGGTTTCTGAGTTTGGGCCTCAAAACTCGGGGTTCGGTAGTTGAGATCAAAGCTACCGGTGGCGGGTTTCCTAGGTTTGGGCCTCAAAACCTAGCTAGAGCTTCCGAGGAAGCGGGGATGGCACGTGGCGGATTCCTGGAGGTTGTGTCGAGGCGACGGCAACTCCCAGCAGGAAGCGAGGCTGTCTATTCAAAATGCGGGAGATATTTTTCGGAGCTTGGACTGCAATGCTTAGGCTAGGTAGTTCACTCAATGTATCTAGGGGGGTCTTTGGAAAATAGCCAAAGCCCGATAAGTAGGGGGTGAAGGGGTATCCCTCATCCCACCTCTTGAACACCAATCATTTGCCCCAACTCTCTCTCTGTAACCTCTCTCTAGTTCATGAGATCCCTAGGTTGATCTCTCCAACCTTTGTAAGAACTCATGAATCTTTTGGTGGGAATCAGAGGCATTACCCTCCGCAGGCCATGGCGCCTTTGATTTCGTGATCGTGTCCCCGTTTTGCTTGTGTTCTTCGTGTTATGCTTTTTGCTCTCCTTTGATCTCGAGTTAAGATTTTTCTCTATGGAGTAGTTCTTGCAAAACCGTTTCAACCAAGTTGTTCGTAATCGTGAGGAGCATCTTTGCACTGAAGGAATTCTCCTCAAACCTCACGAGTGCGTAGATCGGGCGATTTCTTTGTGGAGTTCTTCATTCTTGAGCTTTTCCCCAAATCTCTTCTTCCCCCGTTGCTCTAAGCCAAATTGAGCGATGATTTCTTTGGGATAGCTCCCCAACTATAATAGGATTATGCCTACAAAGTTTTATTGCAGTTGGTGATCATTTGGTTGAGTTTTGGAAGGATTTGGTGGAGAGAAAATCGTTTTCACGGGTTTCAGCAGCTCTGCTCGTGAGCTCCGGACCAGGCTCTGGACGACCTGCCCTTAGCTCCGGACCATAACAACTAGTTCGGTGGTCTTGACCAGCAAATCTGTCTAGCAGCGAAGGGCGTCAGACCAAAGCTCCGGACTACTCGATTTTGAGGCTCCGAACCATTCCTCATTGGTCCGGTGGTCTCTGTCAGAGAGTCAGTAGAGCGTCGGACCAGAAAGCATAGTCCGACGGTGGTAGTCCGACGGCTAGTCCGAAGCTAGGGTGCTTACTGCATGGTTTTTGGCAAGGCTGAGGAAAGCGTCGGACCAGGGAGCATAGTCCGACGGTGAGCGTCGAACCAGTTGTCCGAAGCAAGGGTGCTCCCTGCGTGATTTTCTCAGGAGCGAGTTCAGGCGTCGGACCAGTCCGGTGGTCGGCTGAGCAGCGTCGGACCAAGGCTCCGGACCTTGTGCAATGGTCCGGTGGTCCTAATCAAGTGGTCCGATGGTTCCTGTTTTCGCGTGTTTGGCTTAGGTTCTTGCCTCTTTTCCGTAGGGGTTGAGAACTTGGTTTCTAGGGTTTCCGGTGAGTTTTCCTTCACTGCTGGTGAGCTCTCATTTCTCCATTTTCGTCTGAATCCCCGCTCGCATTGCTCAGGCCAGGTTGAGCACCCAGCATCTGGGTTTGTTTTTTGGGAAGAGTGGCCCGAATATTTCGAGAGAAATTTGAGGCTCCCATTCACCCTCTCTGGTCGCCGTTCTCGATCCTTCAATTGGTATCAGAGACGGTTAAGGATCAATCCACCTTACATGGTTCTTGATCTGCGAAAGCGACATGGAGCGAGGTGCTGGTAAACCTCCTTACTTCGATGGAACCAACTTTGCCTATTGGAAGGTGCGCATGTCCTCTTACCTCCAAGGGCTTGATACGAAGTTTTGGGAGATTTGTGAGAATGAGGACTACGTGGTTCTTGGCGCTCGGATCACCGATCTCCAAGTCACGCAACATGCGTCAAATGCAAGAGCCTGTAGCATTCTCTTCTCTCATTTGTCTCTTCTGGAGTTTGAGCGGGTTTCGAGTCTCACTACGGCGCGGGAGATCTGGCAAACACTCTTGATATATCATGAGGGCAACCCTTAGATCAAGTCCAGACTCTTCGACATGTACCGTAGAGAGTACGAGAATTTTGTTCAGTTGGCCGGCGAATCTGTTGATGGGATGTTCACTTGCTTCCAATCTATCATCAACAAGATGAGTGCTAATCGAGCCAACTTGCCTTATGATGATCATGAAATGGCTATCAAGCTTTTGCATGCTCTTGATCGAAAGGTGTGGGAGATGAAGGTGGCTGCCATTCAGGAGTCACCGGGCCATGATGCCCTGACCGTGGACGAGCTGTTCAGCAAGCTCAAGTCCTCAGAGATTGACTACCAGACCCGGGCCATGCTTGAAAACCCGTCGAAACCATCTATGGCGTTGGTTTCTGGCCCCGGTGGTATGTCTTCTTCTTCCTCTGACCCTTGACACTCTTTGTTCGCTTTGTCTTTGATTTCTGTGACAGAGGAGCAAGTGGAGGCCCTTGGAGATGACAAGTTGGCCTTGGTCATCACTAGGTTCTCATGGTTTTACAACAACCGTTTGAACCGATGACGTGGTGGCTCGGCTAAGGGTGCTACCGTTGCAGTGATGAGGATCACTTCATCGCAAACTACTCCAAGAAAGCTGTGGGTGACTTCACCAAGTGCAAGGATAAGTGCGAGCACCACTTCGAGGACAAGCACAAGCCCAAGGGCGGCTACAACCAAAGATCTTCGAAGAAGGTGATCGACAAGGTGAAGGCCAAACACCGAGCCTTCCTCGCCTCCCTCAGCGACATTGATGCCTCCTCCGACGGAGGTGCTTCCTCAAGCGATGATCAGTCAAAGGGAAAGGTTGAGTACAAGTTTAACGACCTATGCTTCTACACCGACGCCAAGCACGGTGGCTTTTGCACCATGGTGATTGAAGAAGGCAAGGTCGGCAAGCGCAAGGATGACTCCGACTACGACTCCGACACAACCAAGGTATCACCCTCCATCGAATCCCTCTCTCTCAAGCTTGAGTCTTTGAACGACACCTTGATGAGTCACGATGCTTTGCTCAAGCGTGCCGCGTGTGAGAGGAACGACTTTAAGGCTAAGTATCTTAGCGCGCTGCATGAGCTAGATTTTGCTAAGGCGTCGGTGGTGGTTACCGAGGAGGTAGAGTGTGATGCTTGCGCCATTCACATGTCTGATCTTGTCACTCTCTAGGACAAGTATGGCACTCTACTTGAGGAGGTCAGTGAGCTGAAGGCTAGGCCTAGCTTACTTGGTGCATGCAAGTCCTGCTTAGGCTTGCGTTCTGAGCTGGCATAGAAGGATGATAGGATCACTGTGTTAGAGAAGGTCAGCTCAGATAGCACTAGAGAGTCAGATCACTTTGAGGCTTTGGATCTTGAGATCACATTGTGCAGACACGACAAGATGCATACCGAGGAGGAAACACGTACCTCAGACTCTGGCTCGACGACTACCGCCTCGCCTGCTAGGCCGGCGGCCCGGACGATGACGAGTTCATCATCCGCAACCTGCCTCTCCACCTCTCAGGCTCGACCCGCACGTGGCTCGTGCATCTTCCCCCCAACACCATCGATGGGTGGAGTTCCCTACGGTGGGCCTTCGTCGGGAATTTCCAAGGCACTTACATGCGCTCGGGAACCCCTGGGACCTCCGCAGCTGCAGGCAGAAGCCGGACGAGTCCCTCCGGGACTATATCCGTCGCTTCTCCCAGCAGTGCACGAAGCTCCCGTCCACGGCCGACGCGGACGTGGTTGGGGCATTCCTCGTAGGCACCACCTGCAAGGAGCTGGTCCACGAGCTGGGCCGCATCAATCCTCGCACTACTGAGCACCTCCTCGACATCGCCACGAGCTACGCATCGGGTGTAACACCCTCAGTTTTAATCACGAGCTGAGAAGTGATTAAGCTGAGTTAAGGTAGATCAGAAGGTAATCAGAGACTATAGTTCATATATCGGGAAATTATGAGAAGATAATTAGGGTACGTGCCTTATCTCCATTTCCATCTATATGAACCATTGGAAAAGTTTGGTACACTTTGGAAGTAAAACACCACATGGAATGAAGACTTTTATAATTCCCCGGATTACTTTATGAAGCGGATAGAATTATGCGAGTTCAACCAAGTCTTGCAACCTTGCCCAAAATACTCCAGA
The DNA here is from genome assembly GCA_022036555.1 of Microstegium vimineum. Classification (NCBI taxonomy): domain Eukaryota; kingdom Viridiplantae; phylum Streptophyta; class Magnoliopsida; order Poales; family Poaceae; genus Microstegium; species Microstegium vimineum. The sequence goes on along the minus strand of CM039125.1, from coordinate 29,777,726 downwards.
TAAATTCTACAACGAAAGTTATGAAAGGTTTGTGTTGAGCAAAAGTGGAGAAAAACCCCAATTTAAGCTTTCTCTAATGATACTTTGATCAAGATGGAAATTCATTTTCGGTACAAGATATGAGGTTGGTCCTTAAAGCAAAGTTGCAGATCAAAATGTGTACAACAAACTTTGTTGAACAACCCAGGTCTGAATGTCCCTCCAAGCTTGTCAAATGGAGGCTCCAAAACTGAATCTGCTACTATTTCAAGAATATAATTTTGGTTATGTCGGAACTCCAGTGTCAACTAGGTTGGCATTCCGCGTTCTCCGAAATTTCTCAAGAAACTTGAGTTGAGCCGAAAATAAGAGTTGGAACATATGTTTTGGAGAAGAGCCTGCAAAAAGTTGGAATCCATTTGACTTGGTATTAGTGGTTAATTTAAGGTTTCGTTACACTACCAAATTGGAGATTAATTAACCGCTAATCCGCAACTCAATTTCCTTTGGTGGTTAAATGGAAAATGTAGAGCAACTCGAGATGAACAACTTTCGTATTCGGCCCAGGTCCAAATTCGTCCGTGAAGTGGCCCAAAATCGCCTCCCACGCCGACCACTTTGGCGCACGCCACGTGCTCGACGATTTGCCCCGCATGGCCTCCCTCGCCTGACGCTACTCACCAGGTGGTCTCCATGCAGGGCAGCGTGCCCCCACCGCCATGCCACGTGCCGCTGCGCCTCTGCGCCCCTGCGGCCTCATGGGTGGACGCCGAGCGCCTCCTCTCTCAGTCTGGCACTCTCCCTCGCTCTCGGTTTACTCCTCCTTGCTCCCCATCGCCTGAATGCGGCCACAACCACCATGCCCGGCCCAAGCTCCATGGCCATCGCCGTTCCCTTTGCTCTGACCCTCCTCACGTGCAGCCATTAGCGCCACCACCTTCCTCGCCTCGCGCCGCTCCTCCCACACCTCTTCCTCGCCTCCGACCGCCGCCGTAGTGCTGCTACGGCTTGCCATCGTCGCTTCGTGCCGCCGGTGCACGTGGCCATGCCGCCACGGGCCACCGTGGGGAAAGCCGTGGCCACCTACGGGTGCATACGGCCACGCTGGTTCTTCCCCGGCCCTCCACGACCGCCGACGCCGCCCGTACCGGCCTCCCCAGCGAGCTCCAGTGGCTCCTCTGCTCCAATCCGCGACAATGGCTTCCGGTTAAAATTCGACGAAGCTCAGGGGGTTTCTGCGAAGCCAGTGACTCAGATGAATAGTGCCGAACAGTGCACTTTCTTCTTTTCCCGTTTTATTTGCCTATATATGCAGCAGATCTTTGAATATTCGTGGTAAATCATAGAAACATCGTATGATAGTGGTTGAGTACTTTTTGGAATCCTTGTGAAGTTATCTATGCATTAGATCTATAATATGACATGCTTTAGTTTCATGTTTTAGCAGTAAAAGTTGATTTGTGTAGCTAGGTTTAGAATGCTTGTGATATTCTGTTATTTTTATCTCTGCTGTTGTATTGCTCCAAATATTATGAGATAATTGTGGTGTGTTGCTAATGGTATGTGTGTTATCTAGTTAAAATTTCTGGATCTGATGTTGAACGGTTTGGTAGATATGAAAATAACAATTTTGTTATATTGGTGTTTTGGCTACATGCATAGTGTTTAGTAAATAAATGTTATCATATATTAAATGATGTTTTCTGTTGGTGTGATGAATACCAAAGTTGTAGATAATATTACTACATATCTTGTGTTAAAATTTCATGGCCATACCTCCAGTAGTTTGAGAGATATGCATTTGTTAAGTTGCAAGTTGAATCTGCCCAAATCTCGGGACAGATCTGATTCAAAGTGGTTTTGAACTAAGTTAATCTATGAATCATGAATTGATAATGTTGAATAATTTGTAGTTCTTTTCATAAGCTTTCCAGATTGTTAAGATTCATAATTTTAGGATGTCTAGATCTTGAGTTATATCAGTTTTAAGAAAGGTTGTCAAATCTGTCCACTTTTGGACAGAGATGCCTACTACATTTAATTCAAGTGTTTAACTATTAAATCATACTTGCATGTTTAAAAGGGAGTTGTAGATAACTTAATTAGTTTTCCAAATATGTAAGAATCATGTTTGTTGGATTACTATAACTCCAGTTATGTTTAAAACCGTGACTGCATGTTGTTGTCCGAAACTTGCATATATGAGTTAGTTACTTTAGCTTGTCCTTGCTAGTTTAATGTATTAAGAAAGCTTGATGGATGAATACTTGCCATGGTGTGACTTTATATTAATAGTATACCATGCTCTATGTGCTTGTTATCTTCTATGCTAAGTTGGGTGATAATTAGCTAACTAGTTATAAGTAACTAGGTATGTCATGAAATGTGCATTTATCGCTTATGTTTGTGTTTGAGTGATACTTAGATAAATAATACAAGTGCTTATGTGTATGTCATGTGTGATCTTGTGCTTATGTTGAATGGTGGTATATTTAGTTCATGTTCCCATTTCCTCGCATTTATGCACATGCATCGACATTTCATTTAGGTATGATAAGTACATACGTGAAGGATGTGACGATTGGAGCTAACCTGAAGGTGGTGTTAATGGACGAAGTCCGACGATGGAAGTGTATTCGAAGGTGCTCGCGAAGCAAGCGACCTCTAACAAACACTAACCTAGTGTTGGTCCCAGGCAAGCCCCGGAGCATCTTTAAGCCTCCCAATATTTTATAATTAATCTACTTGAGTATTTTATACTGTGATGCATTAGGTGACATGAGTTGATTGAATCCCAAATTGATGCATTACCTTCCTTGACTATTGAATTACCTACCATGTTAACCTGATAAATAAAAGTAAAAGAATCTGCTTAGCCTGCTTAGAATAAATGGTTACATTATATTTATGTTCGTATTATCCCAAGGGGGATAGTACCGATCACGGTTTGCTATATTTGCTATCGTGGGAAAGAACCAATGGTAGTAATGAAATGCGGTCAACTGGAAGGCAAGGCACCAAGTGGTTTAGACTTAGGGGCAGTCCGTCTGTTGGATTGTATAGGTTTGTATACGATGGTGGCCCTCTTACATCTTTGAATGCGCCCTTTCACATAGGGGTCATTGTGAGTTTCAACCCTGAAGCCGAGTAAACACTGTCCGGGCCGACTCTCAGTCTGCTGTTAGCACCCTCTAGGTTGTAGATACGACCTGCCCCGTGGTGGCCAACTGATTTCTAAAATTGGGTGGACCAATTTGAGCTCGCGACGTACTACCTGGACAGTGTTGAGCGGTAACCCAATGCATGGACCTGACGAGGAAAGTGTGGGTGTGTGTTAAAGGTAATCTTGCCAGCTGGTTGTATATCGATTCGAATCGCCGCCTCCCACCGGATAGTGGGGGATTATGCTGACCTTCACCACGATACAACTCATGTGACATCGATAATTGTTCTACTAAAATACTGACAAATGAACTGGATATGGTATTATCTTATTGTTTGATTAGATCAAGCGAGTGCTCTAGTACAGGTGCAATAACCTAGAGATAAATAGTAGGATAAAAGATGACTGCTCATTTAATCATTAAGGTGAACTTCTTTAATTAAGCATTTCCGCAAAGTAAAGCTTACCCAACTCCAGATAAAGCCATGCATATCCTTGGAGTCTTTATTTTTAGTTAGACGGGTAAGTCTAGCTAAGTACATTCGAGTACTCAGGGTTTATCCCACCTTGTTGCAGGTGAAGGTCTCATACTGCTGAGGGTGTGGCTAACCACCGGTGGGCACGGTGATTCTATATTATTCTCTCATCTCTATGCTGTTGTCGGAGGATGTGATTTAAGCTAGCAATATATTTCAACTTATATTATTCCAATCATTTCAAAGCTATGTTGTCTTACTAAAAGGTTTTTAAACCCAAACTAGTATTATTTATTTGTGAACTCAAATGTATTTTTATTCCGTCGTAAACTCTGAGCTTAGTGATTTGTATTTACTTAATCTAGTGATCCTTGGTGTGACGTTGATTTAACCGAGGTCTTTCAGGACACTCGGTGGACTACCGGGATTATATGGGCTCAAGTGCTCTTAGTGGTAGTTAATTTGACTACTTTAGTACTTGATCTCTTATAATTTGGGCGGTTCTGTCATAGTTGGTATCAGAGCTTTATTAAGTATAATACTATCATTAACTCGGATTTTAAAACAAAGATTTGTTTTCAAAATGCTATTTTGATAAAAACTTTAGCTATAGGCAAGTTTGTCAAAACTAAATTGCAAAACTATGCTAGCAACATCCTCCAGTTAAGCCCAACTTAGTAGTCTAGGTGGCTTATTTAAGTACTAACTTGGTTCAGGGTTTTGCTCATGCTGGATCTTTAAAAGGTGTCGGGGTATCAATCTTTGGAAGAACGATACAAGTTTCGAAAATTGCATTGAAAATTAATTGTGAGTTGTGAGAGTACGACCTTCCAACCGTTGGTCTAGGGAAGTGATATGGTTACTTAAAGAAATGCAAGCTATACGCAAACATATCTGCAAATATGAATTGCTGGGTGGGTTTTCCGAGCTTGGTGCATAAGGTTTTGGTAACTAACTGATATGTACCTAGTGCGTATCAGGAGGTGCCCAGTGATTTTTCTGCATTGTGATTGTTCTTTTTAGGCTGAAATGAATCTTCTGCAGGTACACTAACCATGAATATGTATGAACTAGTAACGACTAGCTATATATCGAGAGTGCGTGTTATGCCACCGACCTAGAACGTGATTGTCGCTTAAGGTTGACAATCTTATGAGGACGGATAGGACGAGCATGCATAATAATGATTGTTGCATTATGTGTGACCATGATCCTCTCATCCTTGCTTCTAATGATAAGTAACATGTGGTCAATGTAATGTGCTAGTTTCTTGATAAGAGAGATGTGCCTTGAACCCTGTTGCTTGAATAGTCTTGTTACAGTATGCTTGTAACGTCTTTTTGTTTGCATGAAGAAGTGATGCTTGATATTTAAAATGTCTTACATGAGCTTGGAATGTCCAACTTGGTTTAAACCATTTTGGTTAGCTTTGTCTTGAAACACTCTACTCAAGTGCAACTATAAAACTTGTTGTTTAATATCATTTTGTATGTTGCATAGTTAGAATGATAATTGCTTTACTAAGTTAAATAATAAAAGTTGTTGTGTGAGAATGTTTTGCATACAATGACTTGTATCCTTGGTAGGTGCTTTTGAACCTTAAAATTTATGAACTTGAAGCTAGAATGCAAAACAATGCATTGCTTAGTTCTTATTAAGTTGTGCCATGTCATATAGTAGCTAGAACCTTTACATTTGCTTTATAATGTGTCTTACTAGACAGTCATGTTGTAACCTATGTCAACATTTAATCTCATGCCAAGATAAATACGAGAATTGGATGTATCACATGTGTAAAATAAATTGTCATAACTTTCTAGTAACCTGCTTGCTAAGGTTTTGTAGATTCATAAACATGTTTAAAATCATGAGTGTTGATAGTGAACTTTTGGTGAAATACTTAAGTCACTATGAATCATCTAGAAGTTTAATATGCACTAGTAATAATGGCTATCAATTCTATCCTGCTAGATGCACAAATTGATAAATGCGTGTGAACCATTAAAATGCTATTCAATAACTTCGCTAGCATGATTGGGGTGTATCTTAACTATTGTCATTTTAGTAGGAATGTTGATTTCTATGTAAATGTAGTTTGTTCAACCTGTCATATTACCAATTAGTAACTAAAGTAAGTTTAAAATGTTCACTAAGTTTGCTGGTATGGTAGCATATATACATAACCCTGTTGCTATGTGGGCATCACTAAAAACCTGTTAAACCTATTTTCTATATGTAAATTAAAATTTGGCTAATTTAGTACTTGATCTCTTATGATTTGGGCGGTTCTATCACATCGGGTGAGGAGGCAGTCAGTGCAATCTTCCCCTCCGACAAGGGAAAGGGTAAGAGCGCGGACGACGCCGGCGAAGGTGTCTCCAACCGTGCCTAGGCCCGAAACAAGAAGAGGGGCAAGCTGCAGCGAGGCGGCGCCGACAACCTGGTCGCGGCGGCGGATCGCAAGCCCCCCCGTCCTCAGGGCGGAAAGAAAGGGGCGCGGTTCGACGACATGTTTACCATGTCATGCCCGTATCACAACGGGCCGGTCAAGCACACACTACAGGAGTGTGAAATGATGGACAGGTACTTCTCGGCTATCCCCAAGAAAGATGACCAGCCGAAGCAGCCGGAGGGCCACGACGGGGACGGGGGTCGCGAAGACACCTACCCCCACGTGAACAAATGCCTCATGATCTTTGGGGGCTCGGAGGCCTATGGTTGCAAGCGCCGGCAGAAGCAGGAGCGGCGCAAGGTCTTCGCAGCCACCCCGGCGACTCCGATCTTTCTCGACTAGTCAGAATCCGACATCATATTCGGTCAGGATGATCACCTGAGCCACGTCCCCCAACCGAGTCGTTATCCACTCGTCGTGGACCCAATCATAGGGAACGTGCGTTTCACCAAGGTGCTGATGGACGGGAGCAGCAACCTCAACATCATGTACTACAACGCCTTCGAGGCACTTGGGATACTCAGGGAGAAGCTCCGATCATCGGGGGCTCCTTTCCAGGGAATCGTTCCAGGAAGGCAAACGGTGCCCCTAGGGCAGATCGACCTGCCCGTCACGTTCGGGGAGCCGGACAACTTCTGGAGCAAAATCCTCACCTTCGAGGTCGTGGCTTACCGCGGGACGTACCACACGGTGCTAGGGAGGCCGTGTTACGCGAAGTTCATGGTCATCCCCAACTACACCTACCTCAAGCTCAAGATGCCGGGGCCGTGCGGCATCATCATGGTCACCTCCGAGCTCAAGGTGGAGTACCAGTGCGAAGTGGACTGCTGCGAGAATGCCATGGCCGAGGTGCGCAGCGAGGAACTGGTGGCAGCAATCGAGGCCGCAGATAAGATGGACGTCGACCCCTAGAGCGCGAAGAGCTTGGACGCCCAGAGCACCAACAGCTATGTCATTTTTTCTACTTTTATTAAGAGTACTTAGCGCATTGTCCATACGCATGTAATCTTTTTTAAGCAAAAAGTTCAAGGAATAAAAATGCGGCAACGCTCGGACCAATCACTTAGCAATGTGCACTCCCGGCGTGGGCCAGAGCACACCTCGCTCGGGGGCTAGAAAGGGGGGAACCCCCTGTTTTTCTCTCCAAAATACTTTTTGCGCAAAAACCCGCATCTTTGCCCGCTGAATGAAAGCTCCGCCTCTCCCGGCCAAGAGAATAAATCTCACCGGACTGGGGCAACGGGACGGGAGGTACTCCGCCCCCCGGAGCCAAGTACTTCCACCCAACTGCCCACCCGAACAGATCAAACCTCTTACAAGGAAAAGTAGAGGAAGTTTATCGAAAAGGAAAAATGCGAAAACCAGAAAACAAGCAAGTTTAAAGCAAGCTCACTAGGAGCAACCGAACTTGTCCAGAGCCCTCCAGGGCGCATCATAGCAAAGGATAAATCAAGTTTTTCTTACAAGGGCCATCAGCCCTGATCACTGACCACGCAGGGCCACTCCTCCGGCGGCGGAAAAATCTCATCCTCAAGCTTGGCGGCCAAGATCGTCACGGGCTCCTCCGCGACAGCTTCAACCTGGTCGAGCAGGTCCTCCGGGGCATCCTGAGGGTAACCATCGCTGATGAGCACAGGGGTCACCGCGTCGTAGAGGCAGGCCGCGATTGCCATCGTACGATGAATCCCGACGCGCCGGGCCTCCCGGATCCGAGTCTGGCCACGCTCCCAGAGCAGGCCGACGCGGTTCTTGGCCGCGTCGGGTTCGTCCCCCGCGCCCGGCACCCCGAAGAGGTCGCACACTCCGTGCATAGCCTCGCGCAACGTCTGCGACTCCTGTGCACCAGCCCGCAGTTCTGGGATGGCAAAAAGGGGGTCTCAACCTCCGAACTCAAAGGCAAAAAAGCTCCAAGACAAATGGGTAGAGAACGGCAGCGTACCTTCGTTCTCCTTCGCTAGGCCGTTGATCATGGCGTGGAGCTGCGAGGTGACCGCCGTCAACTCACCGACTTGAGTGGAGAACTCCAAAATCCTCCGGTCGGCATCAACGCTACGGTCATGCGCCCGACGTGAAAAGTCCCTAAAGTTGGCCACGACCTCGTCGCGCTCATGACGATTGTTGTCGCGCTGGAACCGCATGATGTTGCGCTCCTCCTCCATGGACGCCAATGCCGAGGCAGACCGGCGCTGCTCCTGAGCCTCAACATCGCGCTCGGCCGTCAGACGTTCAACCTTGACCTGGCACGTCACGCACTCATCCTACAACATCTTGCGAACACTCTCAGCGTCGGCACGAGCTTCGCTCCGCTCTCGCCCGATCCACTAGACATCAGCGGCGCTCCGGTGCGTCAACGCTTGGGCATCCTCCGCCCTCGACTCCGAGGCGCTCAGCTGCTCCTCCAACTCCACCACGCGACGGTGAGCCACGACAAGCTCCTCGGCCACGACAACTTCCTCGGCGGACGTCCACGACCTAGGAGCCCACCGGCTGGCCTCGCGACGGAGGAACTCGGACATCTCGACGCTCGTCACCATCAGGATCTGCATGGAGGGAAATGTCAAGAAGTCGACAACAAGGAACAAGCAAACCCCTACGATCAAGCAGCCTCTCACATTACTATTGATATTTGTTAACGCAGACAGAGAAATCACTAGGAAGTAATCCGCAAGCACACGGATACCGGTGAGCACTTCACCCGAGAGATAGTCCAGAGTATTGTTATTTGTTTTTCCGCAGGGAGAAAGGGTGCATCTGACTAACCAAATCTACGCTATTAACCTTTAGGCTACAAACAAGGTGATCTTGATATGAGCGATTAGAGAAGATCGCGACTGTAGTCTCTTTCTAGTCTAGATAAGATATGAGTTATTATTCTATTAGGGAGAACCGTCGTGATAAGTGACACCTCAGAGAATGCTTACCACGCGGCCTATAAAACCCTACCAGTCCTTCTAACGGGATTGTGGGTTCCAAAGGTATCTACGGAATTGTCACTTTCCGAGCTACTACCACAGATCCGGCTAGACAGTGGATATCTATGAGTATCCTAGCCCAAACACCACTTTTACGCTAGAGACGATTACCCTACTCTCTACACGAAGGGAATAAAGTAAACTCACAAACCAAAGAATTAATAAACATGGAACTTACTAGAATTAGAAGTCGAATTACCGAAGAAATCCTAGGAGCAAGCCTTGGGTTAGGAGACTTGATCCCGTCGATACAAACTAGAGAAGAGACACCGACAGGCCGGGCTTCCTCCAATCCACACCTCCACTCTAACTCTCTCAATCTAATCTCACATGTATGCTAAGCCCTAGAGAATAGATCCATAAGGGATCCTCTCTGGCGAATCCTCTCTGGAAAATATGTAAATGAATAATGGATTGCCTTTAGCCAGGGGGCAGGGGTCCTCCTTATATAGCCCCCTCAAATAAACGTCGACCGTCGGATCAAACCGACCTTAATTGTATGGTTTAGATTGATCCTCAAAGGCGGTGGAACATGATCCGCGAGACGGAGCCTGATTGGCTGCCTGGCCAGGGCGGGCGCCCTGCCTGTGGGCTCGCTTGCCTTCTCGTTTCTTCCCGTGTCTTCTGGAACCTTCTAGAGTATAGAAAATCCTTCGGTTGATAATTATCTCTATGTAAACATGACATGTGGGCCTTTCCTCCGTATTTCCTGGTAACCCCCTGCAGAAACATACATTCACCAAAACTCGTGGAATTCTGTTAGTATAAACCCTATGTCTAGGTGGTGTGTTGCAAATATATCCTTTCTATTGTTTAGTTGACGGTTAAAATTGATACTTAAGGACCGTCAACAACTCCCCCAAGCTTACCTTTTGCTCGTCCCTGAGCAAAGATGAACTCAAAGATGGATCAGGAGTTGCTACAATGCTTTCACGCCTTAAAGGTACTCATGCGTTCAAACAAGAATTCTCCTCTGGATTAAAGTAAACTATTATGACTTTCAAACTTACCCATACCTTTAACCATGGGGCTTATAGCCATCACTTGTGTCACAGAACCGCCCAACCTATAAGAGCACTGGTGCAATGGTCACCATTTCCGATAACACTGTCACACTAGAGCCCATATAAGCCCGGTAGTCCTTGAAATCACGAAGGACTTCAAACCACAATATAAGTAACAACCCGAGATCATACTCGATTCAGTAACCACACATCCATAGTGATAAGTTCGAAATGAAATAATATTACAACAGAGTTTAAGAAAGTGTTATTACAACACTAAGTTCAAATCAAAGTAGCGGAAGTCTTGTTTTCACAAACATCCGTTGCAAACTGTTTAAAGCAAATACAGTGCCATGCTTAGTTATCAAACAATAATAACCATATTGTGCTTGGCATCAAAAGCATATTGTGCTTGGCATCAAAACCATATAACCATCTTTTGGTTACTTATTAGGATTCAGGTTTCTACAGTGGGAGGAAGATCTTTCAAGTTTCTCACTGACGGGGAGAGACTGCGATTCGAATTGAATTCCTCTCGTCTTAGCTTCCACCAATTGCACACTTTTGTAGAGCTATAGTTGAACTCCAACTTTGGTGTACTTGGTTTGAACTGAAACGGTTTGGATTTCAAACTACAAGCATTCAAACATGGTAACATTCAAACTGCAAGTCACTTAGGACTTAGACAATTTCAGAAGCTAAAACAGCCCCCAAATCAGCCTTGATTGACCAATTAGTGTATTTTAGGATCCAAATCACCTCAAGGTGGTTAAACAAAGTTTGTGTAGAATTAAAAACTCTACAACTTTGCTTAAGCCAACTTTTTCATACAAGGTCATTAACAAGGTCAATTTGTTAGATCAAGCAAAAGGGTTCCTAGGGTCAATCATTAAGGCTTAAACCCTAGAAGCTTATTTGGACTTGATCATGAACTTAAACATGGTTCCATTTTCATCCCTAAGCATTTCTAGGTGGTCATTAGTGATCAAAACATCAAGCACTTGGTTAAACAAGCATAACTCATACAGAGCTAGGTGTAGGTTAACACAAACACATATGAAAACAAGGTGACCACTTAGGGTTATCATTTCATATGATCATTGAAATGAATGAATGCAATGATGCTTGTGCTCATGTTCATGAAATGATATGCAAATGCAAGCTTAACACCTAGGGTGTTACAACTTGGGTCTTGAGCAATTGAAAAGTAGAATGATCAAGCCAAGCACTATGTCTCAAGCTCTTCACCTTACCTTCATTCTGGAGTTTTGCAAAGTTTTTGAAATAAAACTCAAAGTTTCTTTTGTATGACCCTCTCAAGTCTCTCAATATGTAGTATTTTTGGATCCTCACCAAGCAACAATGGTGTTATGCCTTCTCTCACTCACCCTATAACTAATAGGCAATATATGGAGTTCATAGGTGGGGAGAAACAACGCATACATACTTGCAAAACATATATTGTAAAGTCAAACAATGGATCCAAAGAAACAGGCTATACAATCAAATCAAGATGTGCATGTGTATGGAATATATGGTGGACGTATGAGGGTGGATATGTGGTGGATATATATAATGGTGTATGGTGGATATATGAGGGTGTATGGTGGATATATGAGGGTGTATGATGGAAACCTAATTCTACTCTGCTCCTTGAATACAATATACATACATCTCTCTTTTGGAACTTGGAACTTTTGAGAGAACTTGGGCTTGGTTGCTTTTTTTTAGAGAGGCGGGCATCTAAGTACCCATTGTTTTGATAGAACACTTGTCCATGTTTTACTCTCTTTATTTTTTTTTATTTATATATTTTTTTCACAACCCCAAGTCTCTTTCTATAATAACACTTGTGAGAGATGATAACAAGGAAATCTTTGGAGCAGTTACATCTGTGGTAATGAAATATATGGATAAGTGGAGAACTGGGATATTTTTGGTTGCTTACTCCCAAGGTAGGAATAGAGCATTTTTCTGGTGGATCTGAATGGCATATATGTGGATGCGTACTTCCAGGGTAGAAGTAGCATATATGAGTGGAGTGTACGTGATCTTGATTTTAAAAGCATGACAAGTCTCTAAGGGTCAACAAAGCTTGACAAAACTCAATGCAAATACAAGTAGTAAATATGATAGTTAATGTTTTCCTAATCTACCAGGCATGTATATATGGCTGTGGTTGGAATTCAAGCTCTCGTCATACAGAAACTTATCATGTAATATTTTCAATTTTCAAAAGATAAATTCTCCAGAACTCTAGTATTGCTAGGAACAAGATAAATAGCAACTCAACTTTATCATATCATACCTATCAACTACCTAGACTTAGCTCAAGAATTCGCAACCCACAAGTTTTAGGTTTAGAGCAAATCTTATGTCAAAACAATTATATCTAAAACTCGGGGGAATTCAAGGCTGAAAACTAGGTACTTGAAAGGAATTACGACAGAGCAACTATTCATCATTTCCAAGACAAAATTATTGTTCATGGATTTTATTGACTCTAAACAAATTAAACACACACCCTAACTATATATATATATATATATATATCTTTATTTAGGACTCTTAAAACTTGACAGACATGGACCTTTATGTGCCCAAATGTTTTTAGCAATTTTAGATTTTCTTATGATACTATGGTGAACCTTCATGTGTTCACATATTTTTGATATTTTAATGACTATAATATAGACTCGATAATCGCATAGATATAGTTACCTGATAACTGGGGGATGCCCTCCCCCAAGCTGAATGTTTGCTATAATTGCTTTGAATGATCTTTGGAAGTAGCCTCCTAGTTGGGCTCACTCCTCTCTGGTATTTTCAATCCTGCGTGGTTATACTCCGACAAGAACAAACAAAACTCGAGGCTCCATTATGACAATGGTTAGTGGTCAGCCAAAAGAGTAATGGAATATTCTTATGAGCTAATTTAAACTTTAATATGTTATAGCAGGAATTGAATATCTCATCTCTTTTTTAGAATTTTCTACTTTATGATGCAAGTGAAAAATAAAAATTATTTTTGTGCCACCACAGTAAATTCCCTTATGGTATTACCATAAGTTCTCTCACATGGGGCTTAAAGATTTTTTTGCAATGCAGAAATGTAGATATGTCATGGTAAAGATGATTATGCAATCGAGGATATGAGAATAATGCTAAGAATACCTATAAGTGATATGCTAGAATGCAATTAATTCAATTAAGATTGGCACTAAGGATTTTTTTAAGTTTATGAAGGTGATTATGCAATGGATGATAGTAGAGCAAAACAACACTAGAAATTTCGAGTGTGTAAGCTAAACTAATGCACTGTGAAAATTAAATATGCAAATTCAATTTTATGTTGGTTAATAGAGCCAGAATTAATTATGGTGGTGGAATGCAGAATTAAATATGCAAATAACTTACCGAGTTTACCCTTCCGCCAAGGTTCAGAGATTTAGGTCCGTCGATCCGGACATCTCTTCTGGTTAAAATACCTTCAGGAGTGTTATCCAATCTTGATGAGGATTTGGATGTTTGTTCACCTTGTGTTAATATTTTGATGAAGTCTCTTCTTCCACCCTTTCTTAGTCTAAGGTTTCACTTCCTGCGATTCACTGTTTTGAGGTTCTACTTCTTCTTTGCTCTCTGTAGCTTGTGATACATCCTCCGTTGGTGGTACAACTTTCTTACTCAGGAGATCTTTATCTTCATTATTGGATTGGTCTTCATATCTTGACTTTCTCTTGGATAATCTATCCATCCATCCTTGGTGGCTTGTTGAAGTAGCAATACATCTTCTCTTTAGGAAATTGGAAGTAGTCCTCTTTTGATATGAAGATGATTGTGTTGGTGGTGTTTGAGGTGAATAAGGTGGACTCCATCTTTATCTCCCGTGAAACCATGAAGTCGGCAGGAACATGGTGATCTTTGATTATGATGTGTTTTGCTATTCCCTCCGGAAATCAGAATGATTGGTCTGTTAGCTGAAGTTGTACATATGTCTGGTGTAGTGGTCTACTATCATATAAATGTTGATAGGCTACCACAGACATTGTGTTGCCACTTGATCCAATGTTGCATAATGCCTTGTGGGATGTACTTTTCTTGATCTTGCAATCAATGGTAGGTACTCCTGGATCATCCAGCTTAGCGAGGTATTTGATAGAAGGAGTTGGCCATACCTCAATCAATAGTGTCTTCTCTTGGTTGTTGAGCTTTACTCTTTCTCCTTCTATTGTTGATGTTCTACTTCCTTGTAGCAACAATTGTGTTCTTGTATATGTAGGCCTCTAAGGATGAGTAGGAGCCTTGAGTGTATGTTTCTTAAAAGTGAACCTCTTCTTCTCGTCCTTGATTAGGAAACAAATCTTGGTGCTATCTGTGTAGATGATGGTATTAGCTGCTCTTAAGAATGGGCACCCAAGATAATGAGGAATTTCTCATCTCTGTCTGTTTCTCCAATCACAAGGTTTACTTGTACGAACGAGTGCCCAACTCGTATGCCGATATATTAAGGAATTGCCTTGGGGTAGCATAGTGTCTGATCTGCAAGCTTGGCATGATGTTGACACTTGCTCCAAGGTCACAGACAACTTCTTCAAGGGTGTAAGCTCTAATGGAGATTGGGATGATAGGTCTTGAATCTCCTATCTCCATTGCTTGGGTGTCATCCACCCATGCTCTTGATGGAATGGTGAAGAAGTGTCCTGCTCAAATAGACAAGGCAGAGATCAAGTGCATGGGTTCTGTTGGTGGGAAAACACCAACAGAACCAAAGTTTTATTCATTCTTCTCTAGCCTAAACACATCGAGAAAATTTGAGTATTTTGTTTAACCATAACATGGGTGAAAAAAAATCAAAAGATAAATATGAGTGTAGCACTTCAACAACACTTAGCAAATTAAAATTGCTTGAGCACATAGAAGGATTTGTCTATGAATAATTTTATATGATTGAGATTATCATCTTCCAAAGTTGGATGTGCAACAATTCAGCCCAAATAGTTAAATTTGTGAGAACAAGAATGTGGTATTAGGAACAAGCTTTAAAGAACTAACATGTTGAGTTTATGAGGTTGGATCAAATAATGTTGTAGCTCAACATGTTTTAGATATTTATTTATGTGAATACCAGAATCAAAGAAATGCTTTTAGAGTGATGATTACTTACCCTTAATTTTGAAGAATGATGGCATTGTAACACCTCATGGAAGCTTCCTTTGATCGGCTGGTTGAGCATTAATAGCTTGTCTCCTTTGTTCCACTCCTCATCCTTGTTGCTCTGATCTTGTTGGTCTTTTTATTGTCTTGTCTTGAAGTTTGTTCACCTTCTCTTCCATGGATTGAGCGGATGTAGATTTTGTCCT
Source organism: Microstegium vimineum (assembly GCA_022036555.1). Classification (NCBI taxonomy): domain Eukaryota; kingdom Viridiplantae; phylum Streptophyta; class Magnoliopsida; order Poales; family Poaceae; genus Microstegium; species Microstegium vimineum. Next base: position 29,762,320 of record CM039125.1, on the reverse strand, counting down.
TTGTCACTTGCCTTCTCCTTGCTCCATGGAATTCATATTGATGAGTTAGTTGTGTCTCTCTTGTGAAAGTTGTTGAAGTTCATGTGTCTCTCTTCATCTCCAATGTGATTTTCTCTCAGGACTTTCCCAATTTGATATTGAAAGTTTTCCTACAGGGGTTAGTCCAACAAAATATCTGATATCTACTATAGCATACTATCAGCTCAAAAATCAACCTAGACACCACGTCTAATTTGACTTAGGAAGACATTTTAACCTAAGCACCATGCTTAATTTAAAAGCCTTTCGAAGTAATATCCAAATACCTTTAATTTAAACTAAGCACCATGAATAATTTAAAATATATATGAAAATTCTTCAAAACCTAAACATATACTATAGCAAACAAAGGTAGCATGAAAGTATTATGGAGATTTACTTATGCGAAGATGAAAGAGTAGGATGATTTTTTTTAGCAGTTGAGCATGCCTTAAAGGTAGGAACAAATAAGACGATGTAGCAACATGGCAAACGATGTTTGTATGATGGGTTATCCCCAAGCTTGAATCAAAAATCAAGATTGGATGAATGTAATTCAATGTTGCATGATGATTGGTTGGACATACCTTGTGCTTGTATGGATGTTTGGGTTCCTAAGATAGTTGTCACTAACATGCAAGGCCCCAAGATCATCACTAACATGCAAGGCCCCAAGATCAATTGGGACCTAAATCTAGGAACTAATTTGTTTTGTAGGCATACTCCTCCAGTGGATCAAGTTGGGTGCTTGATAGTGGATGTACAAATCATATGACCGAAGAGAAGAGTATGTTCTCATCATATTCCCCAACTTCCAACTCAAGTGAGAATATCATCTTTGGTGAGAACTCAAAAGGGGAAGTGATTGGTCTTGGTAATGTTCCTATAACTCTTGAACATTCAATCACTAATGTTTTACATGTGAATTCGTTAAGTTACAATTTGTTGTCCGTTTCACAATTGTGTGAGATGGGCTACAATTGTATCTTTATGGATAAGGGTGTGGAAGTCTTTAAGAGGGAGGATTCCTCTATTGTCTTTACGGGTCGTTTGAAGGGCAAGCTTTACCTAGTTGACTTCAACAAAAGTAAAGCTAAGCTTGAGAATTGTTTAGTGGCAAAATCTAGCATGGATTGGTTTTGGCATCGCCGACTAGATCATGTTGGGATGAGGAACTTGGCCAAACTCCTAAAAGATAAACACAACCTTGGACTAACAAATGTTCATTTTGAGAAAGATAGAATTTGCAACGCTTGTCAAGCCGGAAAGCAAGTAGGTGCACCTCACCCACCAAAGAGCATTGTCTCCACCAAGCAACCTTTGGAGCTGATTCACATGGACCTCTTTGGATCAGTGGCCTACCTTAGCATTGGCAGTAACAAACATGGTTTAGTTATTGTTGATGACTTTACTCGTTTCACTTGGGTGTTCTTCATGTATGATAAGGCACAAGTGCAAGATAAAGTGAAGACCTTCATTAGAAGAGCACAAAGGGAATTTAGGTTTCCAATCAAGAAAGTTCATAGTGACAATGGAACTGAATTCTAGAACACTCAAGTGGAGGAATTTCTTGATGATGAGGGCATCAAGCATGAGTTTTCAGTTCCATACACCCCTCAACAAAATGGTGTAGTAGAGAGGAAGAATAGAAAAATCATTGACATGGCAAGGACAATGCTAGATGAGTACAAGACTTCGGATATCTTTTGGGCCAAAGCCGTCAACACCGCTTGCCATGCAATCAACCGTCTCTACTTGCACAAGATCTTGAAGAAAACTTCCTATGAGTTGTTAACCGGTAACAAACCAAAGGTGTCTTACTTTAGAGTGTTTGGGTGCAAGTGTTTCATACTTAACAAGAAACCCAAAACCTCTAAGTCTGCACCTAAAGTTGATGAAGGTTTTCTTCTTGGTTATGGATCAAATGAGCATGCCTACCGTGTATTCAACAAGACCTTAGGGCAAATTGAAATCGCGGTAGATGTGACATTACATGAATCTAATGGCTCTCAAGTAGAGCAAATTGATCAAAGTGTTGTAGGTAATGAGGAACCACCTTGTGAAGCAATCAAGCAAATGGCCATTGGTGACATAAGACCACAAGAAAGCAAGGTCACTGAGGTGGAACTTCAAACAGCTGAAGCTACTGCCCTAGGTTCTGTAGAAGAAGGAGCAACAGTGTTGCCTTGTCCAGTAGCAGTGCGGGACCCCGGCACTACCGCGCTAGATAGCGGCACTACCGCTCCCCTACAAGATGCAGCAGCAAGCAGCACACCAATTCGACCAACCAACTATAACCTATCTTTGAAGACTATGAGTATGACAACCAAGAACACTAGCAAGAAGCCACAGAATACCCAAGATTGAGGCAAACCATTCAAAGAGATCATCCCGTTGATAACATACTTGAGAGTCTTCGCAAGGGGGTAACTACTCATTGACATTTAGCAAACTTTTGTCAATTTTACTCGTTTATTTCCTCTTTGGAACCTCTCAAAGTTGAGCAATGCGAACACATGGTTGGTATGTGCCCATGTTTTTTAGTTTTGTGATGAGTGATTGATCAACATTTGGGTGTTTTAGTTTGAGCGGTCTCACTAACTTGCTACGAAAGCAGAAAATGTGTGCATGTCTATCGGCTTGTGGTGTGCAGGTGCTAGGCCCGGAGATAGTGGTCAATGGTGAGGTGAAGGTCGAGTAGAGGCTTGTCGTGATTATGGACTGAGAGCGGTGAAGGGCGGAAGCGGGGCTCGGACCGACGGACCGGAGGGCCGGTGGATTAGCTGTGGTGGCTAGTACTTGGCACCGTCGAGCGCGAGAAGATATGGAGGTAGACGGTGTTGACCAAGTCAAGACGGCGGGCGAGCGGGGGGCTCAGGGGACTTGGAGCCGCGTCGGGCGAGGATGAGGTGGCACGTGTCGAGCAGTTTTATGGTTTGGGCCTCAAAACCATCGGTGGACGGTTTCCGAGTTTGGTCCTCAAAACTCGGGGTTTGGTAGTTGAGCCCAAAGCTACCAGTGGCGGGTTTCGTGGGTTTGGGCCTCAAAACCCGGGCGGAGCTTCCAAGGAAGCGAGGGCGGAACGTGGCGGAATCCTGGAGATTGCGTCAAGGCGACGACAAGTCCAGGCAGGAAGCGGGGCCGTCCGATCATTTTGAAGAAAATATCTCCAAGGAGTTAGGTCACAATGCTTAGGCTAGGTGGTTCTCTCTATGTATCGAGGGGCTAAGTGAAAATGTCCACTTAGACCTCCACTACTTAGTGGATGAAGGGTTATCTTCATCCTCATCTCTTGCACACTTCTTCTTCCACCTCTCACCTCCTAGGTCCTCCCCTACCTCTAGGAATTCTTGCTTGAGATCCATGGAGTCTCCCATGTCAAACTGATATTTTTGTAAGGAAAGGAGGTCGTAACCTCCTTGTCTCCTCCGGGAGTCAATTTCGATTTTGCTTGCGTTTGGGTTCTTCGTTTTGGCTCTTTCGTTCTTGTGATCTCGACCTCTGATCTCTCTCTCTAGTGCTTTGTTTGCAAATCCGTTTGAATAAAAAAGTTGCTCCATCCCCTTGTGAGGTAATTCACCGAAGGAATCGTTTTGGAATGGGGTGAGCAAAGAGATCGGATCATTCTCATGTGCACTTTGTTTTTGCTTCGTTTTACTCTTTCCCGAGTTGATTCTTGCACTTGTGAGGGAAGGAAGATCAAATCTTCATGGAGTAGACTCATATCTACCTAAGAAACCTCCCCACAAAGTATGGGATCGATCGGAGTTGAAACGAGCGAGCTACAACGATTTTTGGGTTTACTGTGCCATTTTCGGGGGCATCGGATGCTAGTGTCGGACGCTCTATTGAGCATCGGACGCATCCGTTGGATCGTGTTCTTGCGCGGTTTGCATCAGACGCTAGCATAGGACGCTGACGTCACCATGTGCTAGAGTCTGATGGGTTGATCACCATATCGTACTGCTTGCATCGGACGCTACCGAGCGTCCGTTGGATGTGCATTGGACGCGTCCGTCGCACCAAGGAGCTTACTGTTGTCTCTCAGGTTTTCGATTTAATTCACATCGGATGCTCCTCAGCGTCCGTTGGCACTCCACTAGACGCGTTCGTTGGCTGAAGGTGCTCTTAGGTTCTTCTCTATTGCTGCATCGGACGCTAGGCATCAGAGCGTCCGCTGCCTACGTTCCCAGCGTCCGTTGGTTGCTTTTCGGTCTGTTTGCTTTGAGTTCTTGCCTCTATACACTAAGGGTTGAGAACTTGGTTTTCAGGGTTTCTGGTGAGATTTCCTCCACTGTCGGTGAGCTCTCGTTTCTCCGATTTTGTCTGAATCCCCGCTCGCGTTGAGCACCCATCAACTGGGTTGTGTTTTTGGGAATAGTGGCCTAAACATTTCTTTGAGAAATTTGAGGCTCCCATTAACCCCCCCTCTGGTCGTCGTTCTCGGTCCTTCAAGCAAGCACTAGATGATCCAGATTGGGTGATGACTATGCAAGAAGAGTTAAACAACTTTGAAAGAAATCAAGTATGGTCCTTGGTAGAAAGACCAAACAACAATGTGATTGGCACCAAGTGGGTCTTTCATAACAAACAAGATGAGCAAGGTGTGGTGATAAGAAACAAGGCAAGATTCGTTGCTCAAGGATTCACTCAAGTGGAGGACTTGAACTTTGAAGAGACATATGCATCGGTGGCTAGACTTGAAGCAATTCGAATGCTTCTAGCCTATGTTGCCCACCATGACTTCAAGCTAGAGAGTGCATTCCTCAATGGCCCTATCCAAGAGCTTGTCTATGTTGAGCAGCCACCCGGATTTGAAGATCCAAAGTTTCCACATCATGTCTTCAAGCTCCATAAGGCGCTCTATGGGCTTAAACAAGCACCAAGAGCATGGTATGAATGCCTTAAGGAATTCTTGCTCAAATAAGGCTTTAAAATAGGCAAAGTTGATCCTACTCTCTTTACTCATAAGATTAATAATGATATCTTTGTGTGCCAAATATATGTCGATGACATAATATTTGGTAGTACTAATCAAACCTTTTGTGAAGAGTTTATCAGGATCATGACTAAGATATTTGAGATGTCTATGATGGGTGAGCTAAAGTTCTTCCTCGGTTTTCAAATCAAGCAACTCAAGGAGGGGACTTTCTTATGCCAAACCAAGTACACCCATGATATGATAAAGAAGTTTGACATGGTGAATGCAAAGCCAATAGAGACTCCCATGCCAACAAATGGACATCTTGATCTTGATATAAGAGGGAAATCTGTGGACATAAAGGTATATCATTCTATGATCAGCTCTCTCCTTTACTTATGTGCATCTAGGCCGGACATTATGCTTAGTGTGTGCATGTGTGCTAGATTTCAGGCTAACCCAAAAGAGTGCCACTTAGTGGTTGTTAAGAGAATCTTGAGATATCTAGTATACACTCCTAACCTTTGCTTGTGGTATCCTAAGGGCTCTATGTTCGATCTACTTGGGTATTCGGATTCTGATTATGTCGGTTGCAAGGTAGACCGAAAAAGCACTTCGAGGACGTGTCATTTCCTTGAACGGTCTTTAGTGTATTGGAGTTCTAAAAAGCAAAATTGTGTAGCCCTTTCCACCGCCGAGGCCGAGTATGTTGCAACCGGCTCATGTTGTGCTCAACTACTTTGGGTGAGGCAACCCTTAAAAGATTTCGGATGTCAATTCACCAAGATACCTCTCTTGTGTGACAACGAGAGTGCCATAAAACTTGCAAATAACCCGGTTAGTCACTCTAAAACCAAACACATAGACATCTGTCATCACTTCTTAAGAGACCACGAAATCAAAGGAGATATCGCAATTCGCCATGTGAGCACCGAAAAGTAACTAGCCGATATCTTCACTAAGCCTCTCGATGAGACAAAGTTTTGTGCTTTGCGTAGTGAACTAAATATACTTGACTCTTGTAATGTGGTTTGAAGTATAGCACACATTTGTTTGACCACCTAGCGACATAGGCAAAACTTTGAAAATTTCAATTATGTGTTTCAAAACAAGTTTCAAAAACATCTTGCATATGTTGGTCATAGTGTGTAATGTTGATTTGCTTACTGACCAATATATGGCAAGGGGTATACGTCTACACTTCATATTTGTATAGTATATTAATGGCATAACTCCTCATTGCCTTGGCAGTGCGGCAGTGCCGCTCTCTGGCATGGCAGTGCTGGGGTGCGTGGCAGTGCCGCTACCTACCGCGACAATGCCACAACTTAAACTACACCTGGCAGTAGAGGGTTGCGGATCTGAGTCACGGGGTCCCTTTTACTCTATACCCTAGCCCGTGAACAACTCTATCTTACCACTTCATCCCTCTCCACAACTCTCTCTCCCTCTCCTCTCTCCCTCACGACCGACCAAGAAGGAGTCGGCGGTCCCTCTTCCTCCTCTCGGCGGTGTCGCTCTCCGCTGGTGCCAGGCCTATGAAGGAAGTGTGGGGATCTCCTCCCTTGGTCAAGCTCCACTCATAGCCGGCCCTCTACTTCCTCTTCCCTCTCATTCAAAGGTAAAAGCATGAAACACTAACTTGGCTCGATCTATGCAATGTGTGGATTTTGAGATGAGATTTAGGTTGCTAGTAGTTGCATTGTGTATGGTGATGTATCTCAAGTAGTTAGATTGAATCAAAACTAAGATTCAATGGTGGATTGGTTGAGCAAGGGTAGGTGTTGTCTGCACTCGTGTGGCAGTGCCGTGCCAGAGGTCAACAGTGTTGCGCCTTGGTTTGCAGCACTGCTACCCTTGCTCACCCAATCAACCAATGACTCTCGATTTTGGTTGAATCCTGTTACTACAGATCCTTGTCACTATTATTATGCAGCAACTTAACCTTTATTCTCCTTTATGCATAGATTGATGTCGATGGATCTCGAGGCAACAGAGGACATGGGCCAAGGACAAAGGCTCGTGCTAGTCGAGGAGGACGTGGTGGAGTTGATGATGGCCTCAGTCCTAGGCAAAGGATAAGGCAAGAAACTGAGTTGAGATTGCTGGGAGAACCATCATGGAAGGTGCTTTCCCTAACACACCTCTAGATCTTGGACTCTTTGATGGGTCTTACCTCATTCCTTATGATGAGGAAGTGGTTGTAAGGGAGCCATAGGATAATGCTCAAAGGGGTAGAGTGATTTATCAAAACCAATACAGATCAGTCTAAGAGCAGAGGGCAGTGTTTCCTTATGGGGTGCCCAAGGACATGGGTGTGGATTACAGTCTAGAATGTTTTTCACTCTGATTTCTATCTCTCTTTGCTAATCCAAGCTAAGAAGAACAAGATCATTCATATGAAGTACATTGACTGGGAGCATCTTGAGAACAAGAAGGATAGAGAGTTTGATAGAGAAATTGACATATGCAAGCAGTTGAACATGTATGACTTGATGGGTTTTTTGTATGATTGGAATACTGAAATCATATATCAGTTCTTTGCTACCTACTATCTTGACAGAGAAGGTGATGAGATCCATTGGATGACAGAGAGTCACCACTACAGGGTTGACTATGTCACTTTTGCTCACCTTCTTGGTTTTGGAGAGCACGACAAGAGCTTTTCTGATTTGCATGATGAGCGGTCATTGACCAATGCTAACATTTCTCCCTTGTACATGAAACCTAAAAACGCAGATGGTCTAGTGAAGGGGTTGAGGAGCAAGTATTACATCTTGAACAACCTCTTCAGGACTACTATCAACCCCAAGGTGGGGTCAGCCTCTAACCTTTATGGTTATGCAAGGAACATTTTGGTAAGGATGAGGACAAGTGAGCCAGCCTTCTCAGTATCTCGCTTTCCATGGAATGAGCTATTCATTGCAGTTGATGATGCTAGGAAGGGCATTCCTTATGCACCTTACCTTATGTTTATCATTGAGAGAGTGACTGGACGTGTCTTCAACAAGGATGGCATTCATGAGCCTTATACAGGCGAGAAGGCACAACACTCCACAGCTCAAGAAACTACCTCTAGGCATAGGGCAGTGTTGACAGTCGTTAGGTATCAATTTCTATATGTCAACAAGAACTAAAAAGGACTTAATTGAATCACCACCATAGACTTAGGGGGTCCAACTAATAGATTTCCACAGGTTTTGGTGAGTTTATGTTTTTATAGGGAATTATCAGGAAAAGAACCAAAGAAGGTCCACATGTCATGTTTACATAGAGAGAAAGGACCTCCGCACAAATAAGAATACTCAGGAAGACTCTAGAAGGGACTGGACCAAGCCGGAGGCTGAGAGGGCCAACACCCAGGGCGCTCGTCCTAGGGTTCGGGGCAGCCGCCCTACCCCTGTAACCAATCAGGGTGAACTTCACGGATCGTGCCTAACCGCCTTTGAGGATGAATCTGAACCACTCGCTTAGTTTGATTTCTATGTTCATATAAAAATTTCCATGATTAGTTTGATTTGCACAAATTTAGTATAGGAAAAGTGAATTTATAAACTTTTCTAAATCCATTTGATAGACTTTAATTGTTGTGGTGGTTGTTCATTGCTTGTCTTGATGCATGTGAGTGTTTAAAGTTTTTAAAACACGTTTAGTAAGTCGTTTATCGGTCTCTGGTTCGTCTCTATCTTTTTCTATAATCAAATTCTTGTTCTCGATCTTAATCTTTCATTTGGACATTCCCAGTATCCGTTGTCTCTCGATCCAAATGATTCCCTTGAGTTCATAATTCATCAACATGTCTCTAAATTCTTTCCGGGAATTTTTCTGAATTTTTCCGGACCTTTTTCCTATTTATCTATGAGCAAATTCTAATTTTTAGATGCTCCAAAATATCTTTTCATGAGCTCCAAATACTTTATTTGGGTTCATTGTGTTCAAAAGTATCTCCGAGAATTTTCCCTGAATTTTTGGAGCATTCAGAGTATTTTTCGTGGCTTAATTATTAGTTCTAGACTTTTCTAGAATTATTTTATTCACGAAAATAATTTATTCCGAAAATAAATAATGAAGACCTCAATTTCCCACCAGCCCATAAAGCCCATGTGCAATAATCCTCATATATCACAAAAGCCCAAGCATTTATTTACTAATGGATTTTGATGGTTATTTTGGCCCATTAGTAAAGGTGGAGGTGCAACGTCAATTAGTACCATATCGCTAGTTGACGTTGAGGTGGAGAGTCTTCCTCCCTATAAATATGTACCCACCCCCTTGACCAAAGCACACCACGTCTACCACAAGGGGTGCCCCTAGTTTGGGAATACCTAACGGTAGAAAATCATATCTTTTTCCTACTCTGCCGTTATCGTGCAACCTACTCCAACCATGGTGATGCTCTCCGATCGACATCCCTTGGCCCGGCGACCCCCCTCCTTCTGCACGAACGAGCAGCAGCAGCATCAAGAGCGTTCGTACAAAAGTGAAGGAAGGAGACAAGTGTTTCTTTGACGGTATAATCTCTAGTCTCCACCGTTTCTTCGTTTTATCTCCGTTTTACTTCGTTCAAGTTACGTTAGATTCGTAGAGTTTTTATCTACATGTTAAAATCATAATCAATCTGTTTTGCAAACTTTGAAAAGAAATATTTATTTAATACCTTTTAATTTCCATGTTTAATCTTTAAATCTTGTTTAGATCCTATCTTCCACGTTCTAGCTCCGTTTTTATCCAAACCAGTTGCGTTGGCTTCGTAGCGGCGTAACCTTTTTATTAGTAATCTTTAATACCATGTTAATAGCTCTGTAATTTTATGGTTAACTCCTAAAATTAATTAATAACTATGCAATTTGTTTTATATCTAAAATATGTTTAGTTCTACTTTTGTTTTCGAGATCCAAATACAATTTTGATCTAATCTAATCAAGGTGTTTCTTTGAAATACTTTATACACTCTTTTAAATAGTTATAAAATTGATAAAGCTCATAGTTCTCTTTTATAAAAACAAATCTTCCGTTAGTTGTATCTCGATCACCACAGCACCGTTTAGCGTGTTCTTTGTGTCTGTGTGATCGTAGAGATGCGTAGTTTTCTTTTTAAATCTTTTCATTGATTGGTGTATTGTTATAATTTAGCTATGTTTGTATGCTTTGTATGATCAGAATGCTTGTGTGGTGATTTGTTAATTATTGTCCAATCGGTGAGTTTGCATTGGAGATCAAGGAGAAGAAGTTGGTTTGCTAGAAGATCTTGAAGACGTTGATCTTTGAAGAAAGGATCTGTTTTAAGGCAAGTATTCATGGGATCATCCTTGTTGTCCTAATCACTTAAATCATTAATTCATGATTGCATGTGTTTCCTTGACATCCTATTTAGTTTCACCATAGCTTTGTACCTTATACCTTGTTACCTTGGGAATTTATGCATTGGGTAGATAAAGCTAGTGCTCTCGAGAAATAACCATGATCATGTAAACCTGACTAATGACTTATGTAACAACGGTAAAATTTGCTTATTAGCAACATGGATTAGGGTGATCTAGAGCACAGTTTTTGAGATGCTCTAGAACCTCCGTAAGCGATCACCGGGGATTTACAGTACAACAATGAGAGCTATATGGCTCTGGCTTTAGTTCAGTATGAGGGTAACTCTCTCGCATGTGGCACTTCGCGAAAGTTGCCATTGCCGAGCGGTTGCGGAGCGGCTGGAGTGGGGACCGCTGCGTGTGTGTACCATCCCGGGGCTCCTATATACCCCTTGCCCATGGATCCGTAGTGTTTGTTGTTTGTCAGCGAGCCCCTTTGAAAGACTTCATAGTGAACCCTGCCGGCCTTCCTTGGAAGTGGGTCAAGAGGCTGATCCCCTCTGGCGAAAGGGTAAATCACGACTCATGGGTAAAGATGTACAACCTCTGCAGAGTGTCTTAAAACTAATATATTAGCCGTGCTCACGGATACGAGCGGCCTGGAATTCTTATGGAACAGAATGACTTTAATCTACCATTTACTAGTTTGCTATTCATTATTCATGTTTACTCGATCATATGGTTATTGGGTTGTTGATGTTATTGATGCTATCCATATGCTAAAATTGTGACAACATAAAAGCTGATGCAGTTTAACCAGTGTCATACCTTTTTGAGCCTCATGAACCCCATGAATATTTGTTGAGTACGAAAGTACTTACGCTTGCTTTACTTTTCAATATTTGGATAAAAATCCCGGATGGGTACCAGTTTGCAAGAGTTGGAAGAGATAGGCTTGTGATCAACCAGTCAGTTGGTCCCTGTGGAGTGGAGTCTTCACCTGAAGTTCGGAGTGTCTTACCGTTGTTTGCTCTCTCAAGGTTATTTCTTTGACCATATATGTTATATACTTAAGTATTGTCTTTTGATATTACCTTGTTCTGTGACTATATGTGAGATTTGACTTCCTGGGCTCACATATAGGGTATATCTGGTTTTGTTCTTAAAACCGGGTGTGACAATTATGACTTAGTAGGTTAGAACATACTTAGAAGTTATCCTCTTACTATTTCGACGTCACCTTACATTTATATGGAGTAGTCTATCTCTAGTCTCTGTGTTATTTATCTTTGAGCTTACACTTCAATATCTTTATTATTATTATCGCTTACCCCCTGCCGAAGCAAGTGACTGTGTGACTGAGTTTCTCATAAGTAATCATGCTTTGCAAATCCATCTCTAGTCTAAATCCTTGTTAGTTCATGCCACCAATGTTTTGCTTTTCCTTTAGCAAAATTATAAATAAACTATACCTGGAATTACTTCCTGGTGAAGTGCTACAGTTGGTATTTTATCTGTGCGCTTGCGGATAGAATAAATAGACTTTCCAGAGAGCCTTTACATTCGTAAATACCACCGCACATTTCTAGCGCCATGCTGGGGATGACAACCCAGTATTCAAAGTGGTGTTAAGAAATGTCAACAAGCATTTCTGGCACCGTTGCCGGGGATATAAAACATCGGTACGCATAGAATATAGATATATATCAGAATTAGACTATGGAGAAAAATTACATGAATAGCTACTCAAAAGAGAAATCATAACAAGGCACCTCTGCTTTGGCTGGATCACCCCTGTTGTTTTCTATGTTTATATTTTTATACAGGGTATTGCAGGATTGACTTTGATATATTCAACTCTTCATCATTAGAATCAAAGCAATCAAGAAAGAAGCTAGTCACCAATTTCTGAAGCTATGGCACAAAAGACCTTGCGAGAATTCTCTGCTCCAAGCATTGAGAATATTCGCAAGGGTCCGGTATTTGAGGCAGAAGAAGGAGAAGAAGATTTTGAATTTGAGCTCAAGCCAAGCCTCATCAATATGGAGCAAGCTACACAATTCAGTGGAAAGGCACATGAAGATGCTAGTGCACATTTGCAGAATTTCTTAGAGATCGGAAGCACAATCAACATCAACGGAATCACCCAAAATACCATACTCCTTCGCCTCTTTCCATTCTCACTTATGGGAAGATCGAGGAAGTGGTTCTACACCAACAAGGAAGATATCAACACTTGGGCGAACTATTCAAATGCCTTTCTAGCAAAGTTTTTCCCTATAGGCAAAACCAATGCCTTAAGAGGAAGGATTGTCAATTTTCAATAGCAGAAATCAGAAATCATTCCAGAAGCATGGGAGCATTTTCAAGGATACCTATTAGATTGTCCTCATCATGGAATGGCAGGATGGTTACTCATGCAAACCCTTTACCATGGATTAACTCAGAAGGCTCATGAGTGCCTAGATGCATCTGCTGGAGGATCATTTTTAGAACTTACACTTGGAAAAGCAGAGATACTTATGGACAAGATAGCAGAAAACCAAAGCTGGTCCCAATATAAAGTTCAACATTGTCACCAAACACAAGAAATACCCGAGGAAGTAAATGCACTATAAACCAAGATGGATGATTTACTCCATTGGCTTGACCAGAGGGCCAGATATAAAGAAGATCAAAGGGCCATTGAAACGGCATACAAATGCCCACATCAACCTACTCCAAGTCAACCCAATAGCAAAGGTATGAATTCAGGTAATACTTCAAACCAAACTACCTTGAGGAATTAAATTGCGCAGCAAACTAAAATTAATTCGAATCTTAAAAAAAGGTTAGAAGCAAATGAATTCTCTTTAAAAGATATACATGATAAAATAGATTCTCTAGTAGCTATTTTTAATGAACAAAATATTCTTAATAAAAATGTAGAGCTTAAGTTAGCAGAGCTAGCCACTGTTTTGCATGTTGCCACTAACATTGAGCAGGTAAAGAATATAACTACAAGAGGAGGGAAATCCACTAGAGATCCCCCTCATCCAAGAGGAACAAGAAGAGCACCGGCAATACCAGTAGTGGTAGAAGAAGAGAATCCCAATGAAGCAGAAGAATTGCTACAAGCACCAAATGACCAAGAAATGAGAAAAGATTATCACGACACCAACTATTTACCATTTCCTAGAAGAAACAGAGGACTGCAGTCGGATGAGCAGTTTGGCAAGTTTGTAGAGGTTATCCAAAAGTTATATGTCAACATACCTCTACTTGATGCCATACAGGTCCCTACATATGCAAAGTACATCAGAGATATTCTTAACAAAAAGAGACCACTGCCAACCACTGAGGTGATCAAGCTGACAGAAGAATGTAGTGCGGCCATCCTTAATAAATTACCAAAGAAGAAAGAAGATACAGGATACCCCACTATTGATTGCTCGATCGGGAACCAACACTTCAACAATGCACTTTGTGATCTTGGAGCAAGTGTCAGTGCGATGCCTTCATCAGTCTGCAAGAAGCTTGATTATGCAACACTAGAACCAACATCAATGTGTTTACAACTAGCAGATCAAACAATTCGATACCCATTGGGCGTGGCTATGAACATTCTAGTCAAGATAAGAGATTTTGTTATGCCATTAGATTTCGTGGTACTAGACATGAGCCCCGACTCTAAAGTGTCCATCATCCTTGAAAGACCATTCCTGAGCACCGCCAATACACACATTGATGTCGGAAAGGGAGAAATTAAGTTCAACATAAATGGCCAAGAAGAACACTTCACATTCAATCCTAGACCAGAAAAATCCATAGTGAAGAAAGTTCATGAAGAAGAATCACCAAAGGCATCACCTCTGGAGATGAACACATCAGAAGAGTAAAAATAATTTGGAGGTCCAATTTGGGGGACCCTAAAATCTCGAACCCTCACTGGAAGGTAAATCGGTATTTATCCACACTCATCAATCTCTTGCATATTTAATTCTTGCATTAATCATGTTTACTTTTATAATATCCAAAAGCCCCACATAAATAATTTTATGGAGTGTAACAACCCATATTTATTAATTATAGTGGTGGCATAAAAATGTTTTGCTTAATCATTCTTAGTAAGTTTTCATTCCTGCATTTTCTACCAAGTTTCTAGAAGCATGACCCACATCCTTTGGTCCCACATGTCATAGACTCTACCTCGCATATATCACATCACATTATTTCATCCACTTACACCCATCACAACCACCAGACATCTTCCACAGTCCAAACTCCACCCACGACCAATAATTTTGCATGAAGACACAACATGTAAGGCTGAGGAAAAAGCTCAGCCACTTTGGGGCCTAGAGGGGGGCGGCCGCCCATGCCACTAGGGCGTCCGCCCTGTCCCCTACACCATCTATAAATTCCTTCCTCTAGCCTCTTCTTCACACCACACACATTCCAAAAAACATCTCCAACTTTGAGTTTCCGAGTTTAGTAGTTCTGCTCTTCTGAGAGAAGGAAGAAGAGAGTGGAAAGAGTTTTGAAGAGAAATGATAAGTAGAAGTCGCTTAGAAGCTAGTGATCACATTATCCAAGCGTAACTAAAATCTATTTAGGGGGAAGTGCTGCTGAAATCTCCAATAAAATATTGTCTTGAACGACTAACCCCCGAACGATTGTCATCTGGACGGCTAACCACTAACCGTCTCACATTCTCCACAAGTTTTTGTTTTTGTCATCAAGTTTTTGAGGATGTTTAAGAAGGCCGCCAAAGCCGCCAAGGAAGCCTTGAAGAGTGTTGGGATGAGACACTCGTCTTGGCTCTCCTCTCGTCACTCCGACATGAGCGTCGATCCGCCGACCAAACAAGCACCCTCATCATCATCAGGTAATACAAGGAAGGTCCTTCTGAAAACAAGTGACCTTGGATTAATTTCTCAGTGAGAGAAAGAAGTCTTCCAGAAGCTGAAAAACAAAGACTTCATTCATACCCCTACCATCAATCCTACCCTGCTAGAAGACACAGGTATGGACTTTGAATTCGATCTTATTTTCCGAATGATTGAGTGGACAGACTTTTGGAATGTCACCGAAGTAGGATCCCATCTTTTAACCATTGAGTTTCTTTGCACCTTACAATTAAGTGAGGGCAGGATTGCTTTTCGGTTTTTCAAACAAAATTGTACTTTGTCATGAAGGGAGTTGATTGACCACCTCGGTTTCTCTCCAAGAGCTATCCTAGACTTAGATGCTGATCTTATAAATTTTGATAAACACTAGTTCTGGAAGGAAATTTCTAGAGACTAACACTTTTTGCAACCCTGAACTAGTGACATAGAGCATCCCACACTTCGTATGTTTCATAAATGGATAGGATTTGTTCTGTTCCCTAGAGATGACATCAGGAAGGTAAGAGTAGGAGATCTACAACTTCTTTTTGCTGCTATTAATAAAGTGCATGTTTCACCTGTAAGTTTATTAGTTTCACATTGGCTTAGTACACCAAATCTGCAAGGTCCTGTTGGTTGCACATCTTTGATCACTCGTCTAGCCACAAACATGAAATTATTAGAAAACTCATCACTTGACTTCATTGATGAGTTCCGACTTTATTATGGCTATGACTCATTTAGACAAGGAAGAATGTTAAAGAAAGAACACAATATTATGTATATGCTTTATGATAAGGGCAAGGTCCGGTTACCTAACCCAGGCCTTGGGCTCCATACTGTCCAAAGTTATTTGATTGAAATTGAAACAGGGCCAGTGAATCAAAGAGCACCACATCGCGTGGCCTCTGAAAGGATGGCTAGTCACCAAGAACGTACATGGCACGGAGTTGATCCAGGCCCAGAGGAGCCGGCGCACATCAGTTATAATGATTACAACCCTCGCATCCTTAGGGATCCATGGGGTCAACATACTCAACAAGAGAAACCAGCTCAAGAAACATGGCCAGAAGGGCAAGACCAACAATGGCAAACGGACCATACCAATCTAGAAGATATTCCACTGACCCATATGGGGCATCAGGGTCTAGAACCCAGCCTCACTTTGATGCAGGTCGAGCCTCCGACGCCACATACGCATTCATCGGAGATTATTACCATGAGACCAGCGCCTTCTACGCCCGCACCGACAACAGCCTCCTTGCCATCCAAGAGACACAAGCCCGACACACCCAATTACTGGAGCAGCAGCAGAAATGGAACCTTGACCACGCCATCACAATGCAGGAAATGCAAGAAGAGAACGCCGCTATAGGTGAGAACGTGTCTACTCTACTTTAATTCTTTAACCTCCAATGAAACCAGCCGCAGCATCAGCAAGCTTGGGGGAGTGCCTCCCCCAATAATCAAGGTAAGTTTTCTATTTTCCTTTATTTTTTTATAGTCATTTTCTATTTTTGTTACCTTTACGTATCTAAAAAAAGAAAAAAATATATCTAAAAACTTAGAAATCCCAATAAATATGTTCTGTTTATTTCACTGTATTTCTTAATCATGAAAACCAAATAAAAAGAGTGTGTAGATAAGTATGTTTTATTTTTTAATCTGTCTTGAATAAAAAGTTAGCATGATAGAAATAATAAACATTGCTCTATTTACTTTCTTACAAGAACATAGCCTTCAATATAAAGTTCTCCCAATAAATGCTAAAACAATGATCTAAATACCTGTAGGAGCATAAGCCTAAACTAAGTCTAGGTAATTGATTGACATGATATGAAAGTCCGAGCTACTGTTTATCTTGTTCTTGCAACACTAAATTCTAGAGATTTATTTTGAAAACTTAAAAATACCACATGATGAGTTTCTGTATGACGAGAGTTTAAAATCCTACCACAGCCATATATACATGCTTACTAGATTAGGAAACCACACATTTACATACTACTTATGAGCATTGAGTGTGGTCAAGCTGTGTGACCCTCAGAAACTAGTCATGTGGTCTGAATCAAGATTCACGTACACTCCACCCATACACATCCTAGAAAAAAGCATCCACATACATTCACTCATTTCCATCTCCAGATCCACCAAAAATATTCTGCTCCTAATCCGGGAGAGAATAGAAACAAATAAATATTCTCCTGTTCCTGTTTTTCCCTGTGAAATAAATGCTTCAGTCAACTTTTTAGCTCTACAAGGATGAGTGCTCTGGAAAAAAAGAGAAGAAGAAATAAAAAGGGGCAAGTGCCCGCCAACCTCGGAAAAAAAATATATAAAAAGTGAGAAGGAGAGGTAAAAATAGACAAGTGTCCGACAGTAGAATTAGGGGTACAAGATACCCACTTGAATATATATATATATATCTCGAGCATCTCACTCCCTTCGAAAGGTTTCAAATAT
Source organism: Microstegium vimineum (assembly GCA_022036555.1). NCBI lineage: Eukaryota > Viridiplantae > Streptophyta > Magnoliopsida > Poales > Poaceae > Microstegium > Microstegium vimineum. The sequence goes on along the minus strand of CM039125.1, from coordinate 29,744,747 downwards.
GAGAAAGGTATATATTCCATCAAAAGGAGCAAAAAAGTAGAATTAGACTTTCACCTCTATTATTATCACTACCACCATCATCATCATACACCATTCATTCGCCACACATGCACATCTTGATTTGACTTATTGACTCGTTCCTTTGGATCCATGGTTTGACTATGCAACATATGTCTTGTAAGTATGTATTTGCTATCTCCCACCTATTAGCTCCGGATATCATAAGCCTTATTAGAAGTAGGGTGATAAAGAAGGCAATACCACAATGCCTTATACCACAAATACCACATATCTAAGAGAAGGGCATACACCATCAATGCCTTGGTAAGGATCCAGAAATACCACAAAAGAGAAGTTGAGAGAGTCATGCTAAGGAACTCTGAGTTTTATTTGAAAATTTATGAGAACTCCAGAACAGAGGTGAAATACAGAGCATGAGACATAGTGCTTGACTTGATTATTCTATCTTTCAAATACTCAAGACTCAAGTGCAGGTACTAAGCCCCATGGTAAAAGAAGGATAATTCACTCTAATCTAGAGGAGAATTTTATTTTGAACGCATGTGTGCTTGTTAGAAAGTAAATTTTGAAGGAACTTCTAATCCATCTGAGTTAGCTGTTTGCTCAGGGACGAGCAAAGGGTAAGCTTGGGGGAGCTTGTTGACGGTCGTTAAGTATCAATTTCTATATGTCAACAAGAACTAAAAAGGACTTAATTGAATCACTACCATAGACTTAGGGGGTCCAACTAATAGATTTCCACAAGTTTTGGTAAGTTTATGTTTTTACATGGAGTTATCAGGAAAAGAACCAAAGAAGGTCCACATGTCATGTTTACATAGAGAGAAAGGACCTCCGCACAAACAAGAATACTCAGGAAGACTCTAGAAGGGCCTGGACCAAGCCAGAGGTCGAGAGGGCCCACACCTAGGGCGCCCACCCTAGGGTTTGGGGCGGCCACCCTACCCCTGTAACCAATCAGGGTGAACTTCGCGGATCGTGCCTAACCTCCTTTGAGGATGAATCTAAACCACTCGCTTAAGGTCGGTTTGATCCGATGGTCCATGTTCATTTGAGGGGGCTATATAAGCAAGGCCCTGCCATCCCTGAGGAGGAGGAGAAATCTTAGAGGAAGCCATCAAAGCTAGGGTTTCATATCCCTCTCTCCATCAGAGAATTAGAATAGCTACTCCCAATTCCTTCAAGTTCTATAGGATTGATTAGATAGATTTAGAGAAGTAGAGCATCGCACTCTGGATTTTGGATCTTCGTCATAAAGATTGGTATTATCTTGTATCTTTCTCTACGACTTTATTCTTAATATCATTATGTTTCTATTTATTATGTTCTTAGTTTATTCTAGTTCTATATTTGATATAGTTATGATTGATAATGAGTTTATGTATGAGTTTGCAAAGCGCTTAGCTCTTACCTCGAGGGAGTTAGGTGGTAGATTCAGATGTAAGCGTGGTGCTTAGATGCTATTTACCTGCAAATGTATCCTATTGGCCGGGTCACGTGGTAGTTCGTGGAAGTGATAGTTCCATTGATTCTTATATAGTCCACCCCCCGTTGGTAGGACAGGCAGAATTGGTATTGCGGAGTAATTCATGCTATGTTCTGGCTTTCTTTAGCGATGTTCCTTATACATAGATGAAGAGTCTTTTATGCTATATATGATCTTATATGTGCTAGAGTATATTATGACTTAGTAGGTTAGAACATACTTAGAAGTTATCCTCTTACTAGTCCGACGTCACCTTACATTTATATGGAGTAGTCTATCTCTAGTCTCTGTGTTATTTATCTTTGAGCTTACGCGTCAATATCTTTATTATTATTATGGCTTACCCCCTGCCAAAGCAAGTGACTGTGTGACTGAGTTTCTCATAAGTAATCATGCTCTGCAAATCCATCTCTAGTCTAAACCCTTGTTAGTTCATGCCACCAATGTTTTGCTTTTCCTTTAGAAAAATTATGAATAAACTATACCTGGAATTACTTCCTGGTGAAGTGCTACAATTGGTATTTTATCTGTGCGCTTGCGGATAGAATAAATATATTTTCTAGAGAGTCTTTACATTCATAAATACCACCGCACATTTCTAGCGTCATGCTGGGGATGACAACCTAGTATTCATAGTGGTGTTAAGAAATGTCAATAGGCAGCAGCTTCAGACTATTCTGAGTCTTCTAGTGCAACAGCCCGCAGAGGCAGGAAAAAAGGGAAGATTGGAAGGTTGCTCAAGAAGATTTTCAGCACATGCACCTATGCTTCCACTACTGCCTATGAGGCAAGGTTGGAGATTAGAGAGCAGCAGGGTCTTCGACAGCTATCTCTCCTCTTCCTCCCCCAGTGCATAGTGAGGAGTCCAGTTTCAGTGATGATGATGAGGATGATGAAGATGATGATGAGATTAAGGAGCAGCAGCCCTAGAGACCTCGCACATGTGCTTTAGCTCCAGGTGTTCACTTCACCAGCTCTACTCGCCGTGGTGGACACATAGTTATCTCCTCTACCTTCGACGACACCAACCGTATGGATGAGGACATCGACTAGTTTGTTCTTCTTCTTCTTTGTCTTTCTTCTCTTTTTGGTGACTTGTTGCCAAAGGAAGAGAATTACAAAGTGAAGGGGGTACAACTTTTCTTCGACGATGGCATCATGGAGGAGCAGCAATAGGAGCTACCTATCTTTATCTAGTTTTTAGTTTGTGTTGACACCTCTTAAGTATCAATTCTAAGTGCCAACTAAGCAGAAGAAAGGATATATTTGCAACACATGGTGTTTATCTGTTTCTGCAGGGAGACAACTGCAAAAGAACAAAAGAGGCCCACAAGTAAGGATTACATAGACACATAACACCTCCGTATGAAATAGAATACTCTAGAAGGGTCAAGAAGGCTCAGGAAGAAACCAGAGGCCAAGCGGGCCCAGAGGCAGGGCACCCGCCCTACCCCTTGGGGCGGCCGCCCTAGGGCAAGGCCCAATGAGGGTCTTCCTTGTGGACCCTCTCTCCACTGCCTTTGAGATCACATCTACACCATCCATTAAGGTCGTTTTGATTCGACGGCTGACCATCATTTGAGGGGGCTATATAAGGAGGACCCTTGCCCCTGGCAAAGAGCAATCCATTATTCATTTACATATTTTCCAGAGAGGATCCCTCACGGACTGTTAGAAGGACTGGTAGGGTTTATAGGCCGCGTGGTAAGCATTCTCTGAGGTGTCTCTTATCACGACGGTTCTCCCCAATAGAATAATAGCTCATATCTTATATAGACTAGAACGAGACTACAGTCGCGATCTTCTCTAATCGCTCATATCAAGATCACCTTGTTTGTAGCCTAAGGGTTAATAGCATAAATTTGGTTAGTCAGATGCACCCTTTCTCCCTGTGGATAAATATATTACGATGCTCTAGATAATCTCCCGGGTGAAGTGCTCACCGGTATCCGTGCGCTTGCGAATTACTTCCAAGTGATTTCTCTGTTTGCATTAACAAATATCAACAAGCATTTTTGGCGTTGTTGCCGGGGAGAAAGACGGTTTGCTAAGATAACCTTGAATCTTGCTATTTTCTTGTATCTATACTTTTATCTTTTCTTATCTTTTTCAAATTATTTATTTCTTACCTTTTCTATCCTTATGGAAAATCTAAATTCCACACCTATCTATCAATTTTCTGCACCCACGGAGACCGACCTATTACCATGGGAGTCATCACAACTTATCCAAACTCCCCAGTTTAGGTTGAGTCCGCGGTTGATTGCAATGATTCAAAGCCTATCCTTTTCAGGAAAGGAAGACGAAAACCCTTACCTTCATATTCGAGACTTTGAGCAAACATGTGATTGTCTTCGCATAAAAGGCATATCTGATAAAACTTTCCTTTGGAAGCTTTTTCCTTTTTCTTTAAAAGGAAGAGCTAAACAATGGTATAATCAGAAGGTAAGTCAACAACAAGGAGATTGGGGAGTTTTGCGCTCCAACTTTTGTTTAGACTTTTATCCCATCACTTAAATCGTCGACCTTAGAGTCAAGGTTCTAACCTTCAAACAAGAAGAGAACGAATCTTTGGCTTATTCCTAGAAACGTTTTCTTGAGCTTTTAGAATCTGGGCCACACCTTAGCATCGAAGGCCCTGTTCTTCTTCAACATTTTTATAAAGGTCTTCGTAGAAAGGATAGAGAGTTGCTAAACACCACATCTGGAGGTTCTTTCTTTCATGTACCATCCATAGAAGCAAAGTTGACCTTAGATAGAATACTAGATGTTGAGTTGGATAATACCAGCCATGAAGAAACTCACGAAGCTGAAGACAATACCTTGCCAGATCCAACATCTACTTCAATTGTCCCAAGTTCTGAGCCTAAAAAGGAAGAAATTCCACCACCTGATTTCATGTTGGATATAGATCCTGATCTTTTCACTGATTTCGGAAATATTTCATGCTATGTTTCTATTTCAAAACCCCGAAATCATCACCTTAGCAACCATATATACCAAACGCCAGACAGAAGCATTTTGAGAGAGCTTGTATCAATCATAAGTAGCGAATGGTTAGAAGAATCAGAGCTTTCCTCTGATGTGATCCGTTTGGATTCACCTTCTATTTCGATACACTGTGCTTTCAATTCAGATCAATTTGATGCTCTCTATAATCCTGTTGTGGGGGTCAATATCATGTCTAAATCACTTGCGCATGAATTATTGGGCAAAGTGACTTTAACCCCAACAACAAAGTTCATGAAGAATCTTGACGGACATATAGTCCCTAGGCTTGGAATTTTACACGTCTTACCCATTATGGTAGATGGTGCCATGGTTCGTTTGAACTTTTATATCTTTGATACATGGGACCATGACCTTTTGTTAGGGAAACCTTTTAGAAGACTTCTTTATGAAGGTCAAAATGGGAAACTAAACATTTCCTTTGGAAAGAGTTTTCAAATCCCAATGACAATCTCTCATTCTTTGAACAAAAAAACTGAATCTTATCTTTTGCCTGATCCTATGGAGGAAATAAAAACTGCTTCTCTAGAGCTTTTCAATGAACCAGATTTGGAAGAAGATGCTCCTTTCTTCATAGAAGAGGAAGCTGACCCTTCTGAACCTGAACCCTTAGACGAGTTTGCAGAAACGCCTAGACCTCCTGTAGAGCTTAAACCTCTACCACCCGGTCTTACGTATGCTTTCCTCCATAATGATCCAGAGTCTCCTATAATCATAAGTGATAAACTCACTCAGGAGCAAACTCTGCGCTTGATGGCTATTCTAGAAAGACATCGTTCAGCCTTTGGTTACTCACTCCAAGATCTCACTGGAATCAGTCCTATCATTTGCACTCATTGCATTCCAACAGATCCTTCTGTTTCACCTTCTCGAGAGCCCCAATGAAGACTCAATAACGTGGTGAGAGAGGTAGTTAAAAAAGAAGTTTAAAGTTGCTGCATGCAGGGATTATATATTCTGTGCCGCATAGTTAGTGGGTAAGTCTAGTGCAAGTTGTGCCTAAGAAGGGAGGCATGATTGTTGTCACAAATGAGAAGAATGAGCTGATTCCTCAACGCACCGTCACAGGATGGCGGATGTGTATAGATTATAGAAAGCTAAACAAAGCTACAAAAAAGGATCACTTTCCTTTACCTTTTATAGATGAGATGTTAGAGCGGTTAGCCAACCACTCTTTCTTTTGTTTCTTAGATGGATATTCAGGGTACCACCAAATCTCGATCCATCCTGATGACCAAAGCAAAACCACTTTTACATGCCCCTATGGAACGTGTGCTTATCGTAGAATGTCTTTTGGGCTATGTAATGCTCCAGCCTCTTTTCAAAGATGCATGATGTCTATATTTTCTGATATGATTGAAGATATTATGGAAGTTTTCATGGATGATTTCTCTGTTTATGGAAAAACTTTTGATAGTTGTCTTGAAAACTTAGACAGGGTTTTGCAAAGATGTGAAGAAAAACATTTAGTCCTTAATTGGGAAAAGTGTCATTTTATGGTCAAAGAAGGAATAGTGCTAGGACACCTAATGTCTGAAAGAAGCATTGAGGTAGACAAAGCTAAAATTGAAGTAATTGAACGGTTACCTCCGCCTATAAATGTGAAAGGAATAAGAACCTTTCTTGGTCATGCTGGTTTTTATTGAAGATTCATAAAAGATTTTTCATTTATTGCGAGATCGCTAACTCTTTTGCTAGCCAAGGATGCTCCTTTCATATTTGATTACGCTTGTTTAAAAGCTTTTGAATTATTGAAAACAGTGCTCATCTCTGCACCAATCATTCAACCCCCTGATTGGTCTTTACCTTTTGAAATTATGTGTGATGCTAGTGATTATGCTATGGGGGCAGTTTTGGGACAAACTAAGGATAAGAAGCATCATGCAATAGCTTATTCTAGTAAAACTTTGACAGGATCTCAACTTAATTATGCAACCACTGAAAAAGACCTCCTGGCTGTTGTTTTTGCTATAGATAAATTTAGATCTTATTTAGTAGGAGCCAAAGTAATTGTTTATTCTGATCATGCTGCTTTAAAATATCTGCTCACTAAAAAAGATGCTAAACCTCGTTTAATAAGATGGATCCTGCTGCTCCAAGAGTTTGACTTAGAAATTAAAGATAAAAGGGGAGTAGATAACCCTATTGCAGATCACTTTTCTAGAATGTATTTTGAGAATCCGTAGGAACTACCCATTGATGATTCACTCCGGGACGACATGCTCTACGGAATCAACAGATCCGACCCCTGGTATGTAGATATTGTTAATTTTATGGTTTCATGATACATACCACCAGGAGGAAACAAAAGAAAGCTTATTCAAGAGAGTCGTTCACACATATGGGATGAGCCATACCTCTTCCGAGTATGCTCTGATGGCTTACTCAGGAGATGTGTGATTATTGAAGAAGGAATGAAGATCATTGAAAGATGCCACTCATCACCATATGGAGGTCATTATGGAGCATTCTGCACACACGCAAAGATTTGGCAATGTAGATTCTATTGGCCAGCAATGTATGAAGACACCAAAGAATTTATCAGAAGATGCGGGCCATGTCAAAGACACGGCAACATAAACTCAAGAGATGTCATGCCACTCACTAGCAATCTGCAGATAGAGCTCTTTGATGTCTGGGGAATCGACTATATGGGACCATTCCCCCCATCAAAGAATTGTGAGTATATCTTGGTGGCGGTTGACTACGTCTCCAAGTGGGTGGAAGCATTACCTTTCAAACATGCCGACAATGTGAACTCAAAGAGAATGTTTGAAGAAACTATCTTTCCAAGATTTGGAGTCCCTAGAATAGTGATAAGTGATGGAGGATCACATTTCATTGACAAACGCTTTGAAAAGTACCTAGCAAGGCATGGGATCTGCCACAACGTCGCTACACCTTATCATCCTAAGACAAGTGGCCAAGCAGAAACCTCAAACAAATAGATCAAGAATATTCTTCAGAAGACAATGAATGAAATGGGAACAGCATGGAAGGACAAGTTACCCGATGCACTCTGGGCATACCGGATTGCATACAAAACTCCAATTGGAATGTCTCCATATCAACTCGTATAAGGGAAGACTTGTCACCTACCTGTTGAACTAGAGTTAAAAGCACACTGGGCCATAAAAAGATGAAATATGGACTTTGATGCCGCTGGAGAGAATTGACAAATGCAATTATTAGAGTTAGAGGAGTGGAGAGAAAAAGCATACCACAATTCGAAGATCTACAAAGAAAGAATTAAACGATGGCATGATAAGAAGATCAATAAGAAGGAGTTCACACCCGGAGATAAGGTATTACTTTTTAATTCCAGGGTGAAGCTCTTCGGACACGGAAAGCTACGAAGCAAATGGGAAGGACCATATAAGGTAATCAATTCATCATCCCACAGAGCAATCACACTTCAAAATGACGAAGGTACGTTATTCAAGGTAAATGGTCAACGTCTCAAAATATTTCTAGAGCCTAATGAAGAATTATAAGAAATAGACGTAATTAATTTCTACCTTTTAAGTGAATTTTAAAGCCCAATCACTTTATCTTTGCATTTCTGGGCCATGCATATGTTTTTCGGTATAGAGAACCTTCTAGAAACGAGTGCGCGGAAGGAGCCCCGCAGAGCCCACATAGCCAGGGCGGGCGCCCTAGGGTGTAGGGCGGCCGCCCCACCCCTGTCACCTCTCGCCGCCGCCTTCTGCACTCCCGAACCTTCTATCCTCTCTTATCCGATAAACCTTGCAGAACACTTATCCAACCATTTCCCCATGAGATTTGCTCCGTAGATGCTTCTAGAGGCTATTTTCCACCCCTTTATAAAGAACCCCTGACGTCAGCCATCATCATCATTCAATCATTCCCTTAGCTCTCGCTTAGAAGCTTGCTAGATCTCCTTGTTTCCATGGCCAGCAACAGCAACGCTGATAGGAGGATGGTCCCCTACGGGTCCAATCCCAACCAGCTCTCGCAAGAAGATCCAGATTCCAAGGCCTTAGTCTTAGTCCATGATGAGCTCCCGCTAGCCACCATTCCACCAAAGCAGCAGCGCTATAGCAAATCTTACTACGCCCAGCATGTCCTCGTTGCACCACCGCAACCGCTCTTGCTTAAGGGACCGAAGGAAGAACCCATCATCGAAGTGCCTGCCGGCACCAAGGTCCTTCCACCAAGACCCAAGGAGAGGGTCGTAGGAGTGAAGACCCATCGAAATGCAGAGCTCAACATCATGAAGTACACCACCGAAGAGGAACGTCCCTACTTCGAGGGAATCCGGGCACCCAAAGTTAGATTCGTGCCACCAAAGGACGCCCTGAAGCACTCCCTCAACTCCTTTGAGTCATCCCCAAAGCTCCGCAAAACCGTAGCGGATTTAGAAAAAGACTTCCATGCTAGAGATGACATGACCATCAATCTACAAACCTCTCTAGACTTCTTCTCTAGGCAGTTCACAAACCTGAACACCACAGTAGATGGTCTTAAGCGCGGTGTAGATGAGCTTAAAAAGAAGATGAAGTTTTTAGAACGTCGCTAGATGTTTTAACGAGTTTTGCAGCTCTTGAGGCATGAATAGATCCATTAGCTAGAAGTTAGTTTGTTTTCATTTTCCCTTTGTTTGCATGCCTCAAAATAAATAATAAATAAAGATCATTTCCTATTATTATTGTGCCTTCCTTGTCTCCACTGTTGTTATCTAAGAAAACAGGAAACAAGTATGGGGGAGACCCCCGATGATGAGACGAACAGATTCAACCACAACGATCAAAAATTTCGGAAACAAACAATGCAACAACCACGCTCGACAAAGCAGAGGCCGAGGGGCCACCCAAGCTGGGCGGCCGCCCCACTACCCAAGGCGCCTGCCCTGGGCTGAGCACCTCCTGCTCCCTCCTTCGACCACGGTCAGGTTTGCACCCTGCACGTTACATTTTTTCATGCACATCCCTAAATTTCAATTCGTGCAGTGAGTTTCCATAAATAAATGCTTTAAACATGATAAAATTATAAAATGTTTCCTTAAAACATCTTCATGATATAGACTCTCTGTATGAAGTTTCCTAGAGTCCTGCTAATGTTGGGAATTAAGTTAGAGTCTCCATGTTGCTTAAGTCATTGTGGAATATAAGATGGTAGAATATGAGAACTTAATTCTTGATAATCTCTGTCACTTGGAGAATTTCTTTAAAATAAATAACTACCACCTCCTATATGCTTTACACGTACCAATCAAAAGCCAAAAGGCTACTTACTTTGTATTGAGTTTGTTCGAATCGTGTGGATCCTTGTTAGAATTTTATCATACTCCGAAGGTCAAGGCTTCATTCATACATTACAAATACAAAAGATTCTCTCTTCAGAAGTAGTGTTGCATTAGAGGCATGGGCTATGCAAAAATAATTAATTCGAGGAAATAAAAATGGGCAAAAGTCCGACAACCTCGTAGTAGAATTGGGGTACTTCAAGCACCCACTCAAAAAATATATATATACAAAGATAGCCCATGGTTCCTCTAATAGCAATGCACCAGCAAGAGATGACATTATAATAAAATTTGACCAACAAGTCTTGATCTAAGAGTATGGCATTATTCTCCTCGGATCCCAGTTTGACCAGGCAACACATGCAAGGTAAGTATGCCACATCTACCTACATTTTTTGAGATTCATAAGTGATCTGAGAGCACCAGTAAGAGGAAAGAAGTAAGCTAAACATGCAAAAACTCCAAGTGACAGGATTGATAGATGAAGGGTCTCTACTTCTAGCTACTTTATTCCTCAATTACTCATAGTTTTATGGTGACTCTGCTGAGAGCTCCCGCAGTACAGGTAAAAAGGAATCTTTCTGCTATTGATGTCTAAACCTTAAGCTTATGTTTTCACCATCCTTTTCTCGAGGACGAGTAAAAGCCTAAGTATGGGGGAGCTTGTTGACACCTCTTAAGTATCAATTCTAAGTGTCAACTAAGCAGAAGAAAGGATATATTTTCAACACACCACCTAGACATAGGGTTTTAATTGACAGAATTCCACAAGTTTTGGTGTTTATCTGTTTCTGCAGGGAGACAACTGCAAAAGAACAAAAGAGGCCCACAAGTAAGGATTACAAACACATAACACCTCCGTATGAAATAGAATACTCTAGAAGGGTCAAGAAGGCTCAGGAAGAAACCAGAGGCCAAGCGGGCCCAGAGGCAGGGCGCCCGCACTACCCCTTGGGGCGGCCGCCCTAGGGCAAGGCCCAATGAGGGTCTGCCTTGTGGACCCTCTCTCCATTGCCTTTGAGATCACATTTACACCATCCATTAAGGTTGTTTTGATCTGACGGCTGACCATCATTTGAGGGGGCTATATAAGGAGGACCCCTGTCCCTGGCAAAGAGCAATCCATTATTCATTTACATATTTTCCAAAGAGGATTCACCAGAGAGGATCCCTCACGGATCTATTCTCTAGGGCTTATCATACATGTGAGATTAGAGTCTACTCTTCTAGATTGAGAGAGTTAGAGTGGAGGTGTGGATTGGAGGAAGCCCGGCCTGTCGGTGTCTCCTCTCCAGTTTGTATCGACGGGATCAAGACTCCTAACCCGAGGCTTGCTCCTAGGATTTCTTCGGTAATTCGACTTCTAATTCTAGAAGTTCTCTCTTTTATTATTCTTTGGTCTATGAGTTTACTTTATTCTCTTCGCGTAGAGGGTAGGGTAATCGTCTCTAGCATAAATGTGGTGTTTGGGCTAGGATCCTCATAGATATCCCCTGTCTAGCCGGATCTGTGGTAGTAGCTCAGAAAGTGACAATTCCGTAGATACCTTTGGAACCCACAATCCCGTTAGAAGGACTGGTAGGGTTTATAGGCCGTGTGGTAAGCATTCTCTGAGGTGTCTCTTATCACGACGGTTCTCCCCAATAGAATAATAGCCCATATCTTATATAGACTAGAACGAGACTATAGTCACGATCTTCTCTAATCGCTCATATCAAGATCACCTTGTTTGTAGCCTAAGGGTTAATAGCATAGATTTGGTTAGTCAGATGCACCCTTTCTCCCTGTGGATAAATAAATTATGATACTCTGGATAATCTCCTGGGTGAAGTGCTCACCGGGTCCCGTGCACTTGCGGATTACTTCCAAGTGATTTATCTATTTGCGTTAACAAATATCAACAGTTTGTGAGTTGAGAGTTGTCCTAAAAACACTATTTTATTGTAATATTGCCACTTATGTACTTGATTTATGTTGGTTGTGGACATGTACTCTCTTATTTATGCAATGCTTGTCTTAGTATGCCTTTAGTTTACTATTATATCTTGTTGTGTGGTCGTGCTTTTGCTTCCGCAGCCTTGCTGTTAGCAGTAGCCGTGGCAGTGCCACTCTGCTGTTTGACAGCAAGCAACTCTGATTGCTTAGACAGGTTCTTGTGCATCACGTATATATTTTGACACTTGTTTAAGCACCCACAACAGCCTTGGATGTAGGGGGAGCCCTTTTTCACTCTAGTGTGTGAATCTTGGCTTTTCATGCCAAATTGGAAATTCAAATTCCCATTCACACATTTAGGGAGAGCTCCTACACCCATGACTCATCTTATCTCAGATTATTACTTCACTTTTGTAAGCTCTAAGTGTGTTATCATCAATCACCAAAAAGGGAGAGATTGAAAGTGCAATCAAGCCCTAAGTGGGTTTTGGTGACATGACAACATAATTAGAAAACTAATGAGACTCTTCGAGTTGACAAGCAAGTTAAACATATGGAGGTTGATGAAAAGGTTGGTGGACCCCTCCAATTACAAAAGTGCATGGCAACAAGCTCAAAGGACTTTATTTCATTTCTATTTTGAATTTGAGTTAGGTATGTCATACTATTAGGAGGGATTCAACATGCATGCCAACAAGTGAACCAAATGCTATATCTATCTATCATACACCTCCACATACACCTTTGTCTGAACAACCAACAATTCTATTCTTTATCCTTTGTTGTTTTAGACAGGCGCGGCACTGCCGTGACTTGAATTCTTCCCGTTGGCAGAGATGGGGTATTTCTTATCCCCTTCTATCCCCCAACGGTCATCTCTACCATTCCACTCATTCATTTCAACCAGAACAGAAAGAGAAGATCTCCCTTGCTCCCCTATCTCTCTTGGAAGCTCCCCAACTCTCCTCCATTGATTTCCACTCAAATCTTTGAGAGTTTGAGCCTCCAAGCTTCAGCAAAAGCTTCTCCCTCGAATCTACTACTTCCTCAAGCATTTGGTTCTCGTGGTGGCCGATGGTTTGAGTTTGTTACTCTTGGAGCTTGCTCCTAGCCGGCTAGCGCGTCGCCCTAGAGCTTGCCCTCTCTTGTGGCAGCCTAGGGAGGTTTGTAACACCACCATTGAACTAATACATTACCCCTCATCTCAAGAGTTAGCACTCTTGACTGGAGATTGAGGAAAAGGCAAGCCTTGGTGGCGAGCCCGAGCCTTGTGTGGCGCACCTCAATAATGTGGACGTAGGCAAGCCTTAGTGGTGAGCTGAACCATGGGATAAATCCTCGTGTCAACTTGTGCTTGTTCATTTGCTTTGATATATTTTGCTCTCAAGTTGATTTCTAGGGTTTGTTCCCGATCTACTTAGTGGGAGTGTTCCTACCATATCCAGGTGGTGCTATAGCTTCACAACACTCCTAGGAAGGTTTCTATTCAAGTGAAATCTCAATTTGCTTCTCAGTTTTTGAATTCCATATAGTTCTGTTTGACTGGCCAGCACTGCCGCTCCAGAGAGCAGTAGTGTCGGGCAGCGCGACAGTGCCGGGCTTTAGAGCGGCAATGCCACGCCTGTGAACTAACAGCTTTTGCAAGTAAATTTTAAACAGGCATATTCACCCCGCCTCTAGGCTTAGCAGGTCCTTACAAGAAGAAGATTAGTCCTCACATATATATATTTAGAGATAGTGAGATATATAGGAAGATAGAGTTTGGAGAAAGTACTAGCGATCTCTACGCTTGCACTTGATGGGATCAAGTTTTTTGGAGCTTGCTTTTGAGATTCCTCTAGTAATTGACTTCTGATTCAAGTAAGTAACATTGTTTATATTGTTCTTTAGGTTCGTGACTCTCTTTTGAGTACTTTAATCCTTATTGCTCTTGGTTTAAAGTAGTATTCGTAGTCTAAGTGTGGTGCTTATACTCGGTTACGGTTACTCATAGATGTACCCTATTAACCAGACCAGTGGTAGCTCATAAGGGTGAGTTGTATAGCCTCGTTGAATCTTATATAGTCCATCTCGCATTGGTAAGTCGAGCAGGAACTTATCAGTAGGAAGATCATACTATGATTGTGTTCTTCCTATGCGATTTTCCTAGTTGAACAACACAAAGTTAGGTTTGAAGACTCTAGTTATCTTTTGTATACTCTTATCCTTTCAGGCCTTATTTACTACTCAAGGGTTGAGTTAGACTTAGTTCCTTACACATGTTCCTTGGATTCAATATAAACTGGGTACTTCTGGTGAAGTGCTACATTGGTATCTATCTATGCACTTACAGATGTGCGCCTTAATAAATACCAACATATACGCACGATGGTGGATTATGTGGTGGAGGTGCGCTTGATCAGGAACTAGATGGTGACACATGCATAGGGACATGAGGTTTAAACAGGATCAAGCCGTCAATACAACATAATACCTTATGTCTTGTGTTCTAGTGGATTGTATTGTTATGATCTGAGATGTCTCCTGTTTTGAGGGGGTGGGGTCCCCTACCCGCCTTATATAGCATAGGTAGGGTTACAAGAAAAGTATCTTAGTCGGTTACATTTAGATCTAGTCAGTTACATGATGAATATTATAAGGAATTTAATATCAGATCCATTTTTATCTTCATATTTCTTCTGAAGCCTTGTGGAGTACGTCGAGTAGTGTCTTGCACCATAAGTCTTGATCTTGTGGGCTAGACCATCTCTGATGGTGCTACTAATGTCTTATCTTATGGTACGTGAGCCTATCCCCACACCACCTCAATGAAGAAGCTTCCAAAGAAGTCACATACAATTTTAATCTTGTAAAATTTGACACTTGAACTCACCAATGATGGCCACTGGCTATATCATCGTCGAGAGACACGAGTTGCTGGCGACACCAAATCACACAATGACGAAGCAATTCTAAAAGGGGTAATCCAACCTGATTTTTCCAGATAGGAGCAAACATACCTTGTAGCACCATCTCCGAAAGACGCACCATGATTTTCACAACAGTCGAAAGATGTTATATATGCATAAAAGAATAGGATACCACAACCGTTGTGCCGCTGGATTACCCATCATCAACCTCATGCGAAGAAAACTAACCCTAACCCTAGTAGACTAGATGAGGGTTTGTACAGCTGTCATCGATACTCCAGCTTCTCTCGCCCTCCGACTGCATGACTGTCACTGGAGGCGAGCAGAAATCGGCGAGATCGACTCCTACCGGATTCAAAATTGCCTCTCCTGTTATGTAGCAGTTGAGGTGAAAGAAAGATCAATAGCAAGAAAAAAAAGAAAGCGCCAGCTGCTATATGACGCGATAGACGACATTCTTGTTGGGCCGAGGCCCAATGGAGGGTTGTGGCGCATGGAACAATGGAACATGGTGGAAACTGCCGGAATCAGATCCTCTAACTTCACATGGATTGACTGCACCATGCAGTCGCACATCTGGACCATACGTTGCTGATCCAACGACAGGTCCACTGAAGTGACATGGGCTGTGTAAAACAAAGGCACATCATACGCTCATAGCCCACCAGGTTTAGCCAAGAGCTCCGGTGAACAACGAAAATCGTCGCCGCCGTCTTCCACTCGGGCACCGCATGGACTAACGTGCCATCACTATCACGTCATGGACAGCTGTGCCCTCTTTGTCGTCTCACCAAGGGCCCCGTCACCGCCCGCATGCCGAGCGTCGCACCGTCGTCGTCTCCTATCATCGAGCGTCGGGCCGTCGTCGTATCTCACCGAACGTCGTGCCTACAGCAACGCCCGAGGCAACAACGTCGCCATGAAGATCCCCTCGTGAGCTGCTACGGCAAATCCATCATGCTTCAGCTCGACAACACGCCATTCCTCACCTACCAGCTAATGGCCGCAGAATTGACGCTGCATCAGCCATCAGCCATGATTGAGCGATACACTCTTCTGTTTCCTCAAGGTCCGACGTCGGTGCAGTTCTCGTATGGCATGTTGTAGCTGTAGGGGTCCACCAAGGAGTTCAAAGAGAATCCAGGCGCCTCTGGGTTCGGTGTTGTGTATCGCGGTGTGTTGGGAACTGGTGACTGTGAAGCAGCTGCAAGGATCGAACAGAGGATGACGTCGCTCGCCGTCGCCAAGCGTTGCGCCCGCGGTCGCGCCAAAATACGCTACTTTCTACAGTACGCGCTAACAAGCCATGTTGTTGGGCTGAAGCCCGTGCGGAGGAAGAGAGCCTGAGCTCAGCTGCTCCGTTGGATGCCACGAACGGTAGGGATAGAGCGACTGCACCCTACAATTGTGCAGAGCGACTGTAGAGGATCTCATTCGACATCCCCTAACTTCTCCTCAGCGATGGCAAAGGGCAGTCGAAGAGGGTTAGAGGGATCGCCATCTGCTACGGATCCTACGTCTGCGCGTTAGCTGGCAGTCTGGCACCTGGTAGTTTCGGAATGAGATCCTCTGCAGTCGCTCTGCACGACTGTAGGGTGCAGTCGCTCTATCCCTGTCGTTCGTGGCATCCAACGGCTCTGCCATCGCTGAGGAGAAGTTAGGGGATGTCGTTCCGTTAGAGCCGAGGAGCCAAGAGACGGTTCCTTGCGGCGGCGGCGAGAAGGCGGGGACAACTCGATCTCCCTTTGTTGGCCAGACCCGATGGAGCCGAGGGTTCCTTGCGGCGATAGTGGCCCCGAGCTGGGGGCCGCGAGAAGGCATCAACGGGAGGGCGAGCGAATCCATGCCCTCGATGCGCGAATCCTGGAGCCTCAGCGACAAAGGTCGAATTCATTCAGGTATCCACCACTCACGTTCTTGTATCTCTATCTCATCGTATTTTGTTCTTTATTTTTTCTGTAGTTGTTCTTCTAGCGCATCGATAGATCTAGTATGTCCATGTCGATCTTCTGCTAGTCCATTCAGATCCCGTCGGAGGCACCAACCTCCTCGTATTGTCCAGAGGATTTCTTTGCTTCATGAGTCATGTACCTAGATGTGTGATATCAGCTGGCTATCACATATTTTAGGTTTGAATGCGAACCTCCATTTAGTAGGTGCTCTCACCATTTTACTAGCTTTCTGCACATTCTATTTACTTGCTCAAAGAAATCTCGATAATTGAGTATTTGAAAGGAAGTCTTGAATGGCTGCTGATGAGTGTTCACCAAGCTGTAGGTGAATTTACTTCTACAGATTGGGATATCCAGGGTTAATTACTCCTATCAACATATATACATGCATGTGATGCCATGGGTCATCCTCTTTAATTTCCCAAACTGAATCCATTGGCTCAGGACATGGAATTGTGGCTGCATTCTTCAATTCCTAGTTAGCCAAGTATATATCTTCCCTTTTTTAAAGGCAAATTTTGCTTAGGGACATTGCACAAGAGTCGGTTTGCGTACCTGTGTTCATAGGGTTGAGTATGCGTGCCTGTTGAGTGTGTGTCTGTACTTGTGTAATTCACAAAAAACAAAAGTCTAATATGCTGTTGGACACGGCCAACTCCAAAATATGCCCAGTACCATTATGAAATCGGACACCACACCCATTAAAATATTCCTTTTCGTGGTTTGGGAGAGAGAAAGGATGGTGAATAGACAAAATTACCCTGTGAGTCATCTTCCACCTATGTCCATTATCCTTGGCAGCAAAGGGAGGGGCGTCGGGCGCTCGTTGGCTCGCGGAGCTGTGTTGTGCTGGCCGACTCCCTTGTTCCTACTGAGCCGCTCCCTTCGTTCCTTGGCCTCACCGGCGTCGTGCCGGGGCGGGCGGGCCTCACTTAGGGCAGGCACGACCTCGCTAGGGGCACGGCCATGGCCGACGGTGGAGATGGGGGTTCGGCCTCACTAGGGGTAGAGGCACGACCTCGCTAGGGATGAGGGTGCGGCGGGGATGGGGGCGCAGTGTAACACGTCACTTGGGACGTGAGGGTGGCTGCTGCTATGGGAGCAGGGGTGTCTACGGCTGTGTGGGGGCGGTTAGGGTTTAGGAGAGGAAGGGGGTGGCGCAGGGAGAGGGAGAGGAGGGGCGGCGGCAACAAAGAAGAGGAGAGAGGGATAGAGGAAGGAGCAATAGCTCTTTTCTTGCCTGATTAGATTGATTACATCCCCCCTATATTTATAGTCTATATAGAACTTGTGTTCCAAGTAACTATGAGAGATATCCTTATAGATTGGATTCTCCTTTCTAAATCAAACTCTAATATCCTAATTTACTTTCTATTCCTATTTTATTGCCTGGCCATTACTGCTCACGCGAGGGTACTGTAGCACTACCACCGCCGTTCCTGGGTGCGCGCCCCTCTCATGGGCTGCAGCTGGCCCATTGGCAGTGGCTGGGGAGGTTCCATTAGGCGTGTGACACGCAGCCTCGCCGAGCGGCGTGTGGCCATGGTGGCGGTGGAGCAGTGAAGTGCGTGGGGAAGGAGGTGTCAGAGGTTGAAGGCGAGGGCAGTTTAGACATTTCCTCCACCTCTCTCTCTGTCTCTTCAAAACTGAAAAATGAATAAAATAATCGGTGCGCCGTCTCTGGGCAAAGAACCACGAATTTGTAATGTCCACCAGCAAATTTCGACATTAGCGGTGTTCACTTTCCAATTACACGTTTCTCTAGATTCTCACACAAATTTTCCCTTTTTAAAACAGTTGAACAAATGGTAATATATGTCAAAAATATAACGTGCTGACAATCTAATGTGTCTCTAAAAACTCCATTCGTTTCTCTCCATCTGTAGCCTTAAGCCCTTAAGCATGAAATTTAAAGATCAACTCAACATCCTATTTATATAAGACATGTCAAGCTTCTCAATCGTCTATTTCTGTAGATTGGCACAAGCAAGGGATGGAGCACCCTGCTTCGTCTTCTCCATAACTTGGCACAAGCAAGGCATGGAGCACCCTGCAATACCTTGGTTCATTAATACTTTTGGTTGATATCCTTTTTTCCAAAAACCTCTCCTGCATATGAGAAACTAACATATGTTGTTCAGCAAGTGTCTGCCATCTATGAGCTCCTGACTAATGCATGCTTTTAGCACAAGCATCGTTTTTGGTATTAGGATAATATATATGTGCTTTCTTCCATTTTTATACTTCACTTATACTGGATCTGTCCAAATTCAAATATATGAAAATGATGACACTACTGTGTATTGCGTCTCAACTATATATGTTAACCATCTCCATATCCTATAACTATAAGCTGTGCATAAATGCTTTGAGAAGAAGAAATGCATAAATGAATTTCAGAGCTCTGCTTTTATGTCCAATAGTTCCTAGTTAAATTAGTCCATCCAGTCACAAGAAGCAGTACTTTGAACAATTGACATAGACATTGAGTTGTGCAGTTTCAGAGAGCTTATATGTATATAAGGTTTAGTCAGAACAGAGAGACCTTATGTAAAGAACCTTGCTTCTAGTTTTTTTTCTAGGCTATGTAACAAGACTTTGTGCTTTATGGCTGATTAAAGAAGTGAATAAGCTTGGAACACAATCAAACACAATTGAGTTTGCTTATTTGTTTGCGATTTTTAACAATGCTCAATGCTGCACACTCATAGTTCAGAGTTGTTATAAATACAAGTGTGCAACCTTGTTAAAAATCACAAACAAATAAGAAAACTTGTGTTTGATTGTGGTCCAAGCTTATTCACTTTTTTAATCACCCATAAAGCATGAAGTTTTGTTTCATAGCCTAGAAATTTATCTATGTTCAGAGCATCCTTAAAAACCCTAGAAGCAAGGATCCTTACACAAGGACACTTTGTTCTGAACCTAAATCTTATATACACAAAATCTCTATGAAACTGCACAGCTCAATGTCTATGTTCATTGTTCAAAGCAGTGTTATCATGTCACCCAACTAATAGCGATTAATCGTGGCTAGTTCTAAATCCTAATAGTTCGAACTCGACTCGGGGGGACGACTCAATTAGGGCGACTAGTCTTTTGTTGTCTGATTAGTCATTCGCTGATCGCGATTAATGGGACGACTAGGTGCTAGACGACCAAAAACTGAATTGAATTACTGGGCAGCTGAGACATGTGTGGCTTAACTTTCTCAACCAATTGACCAATCGGGAGTAATCTTCTTGCTTGATTTTTACTTCAGAGTCTAGAACATATAATATACTAGTGTGTGTATGTATATATATATGGTATAAGGGTGCATTTTTGCTACTCTCGGGACTAATTACTCCCATCTTCAATAAACCACATTGCAGGGGGTAGTCGCTACAAGTGAGTCGCAAGTCGCGTATTTTTTCGACTGATTACGCGAACAGGAAATACTAGTTATATACACCCTAAATCTAGAGATATACACATGGGAGTAACTACCCTAAAATATGGAACGTAGCATGTGATTTTACGTGAAAAAATGTGCGACTTGCGACTCACTTGTCAGCCTCTCCCACAATTTAAATCTTTTTTTTCTATTTTAAAAACACGATTTCTGGACAGACATTTCTACGGGTGGTTCTTAAGAAACCGCCTATGCTATGGTCTCATTTTCACTGGCCCCAGCGCAGGTGGTTCGAAACAACGCCCGTAGAAATGTGTTTCGAATCGCCTCTATAGTATCGCTTTATACTAGTGGCGGTATAGTTCTATTATTGGATGCAAACATAGTATCCATGTCCCAAATGACATTCAATATAAATCTTTTATTTTAGTAGTCTATCAGTTTTTTTGTCAACATTTTGAAAAGCAATAAACTAAAAGGCTGGGGTATCAAAATCAATATATATATATATATATATATGTGTGTGTGTGTGTGTAGAATAACACTTATTTGAATTTTTTCACGCGATAAGTTTTAGAGTATCTTAAAATAAGTATATAGGGAAATTCCTTTTTACACCTACGTGTAGTTACTCTCACCTATATATCTTTAGATTTATGATGTATATGATCCGACGAGGTATATGTAGATAAAGTATATAATCATACTAGACTATTTATGGTAGTATATATATGAAGTATGCAAGTATACATAGAGTATAGGATCATACTTATTTTATATACTATAATAATAGTATTATAATAATATATTAAAAAATATGGACTCTTTGAATTTTTTCACGCTATAAGTTTTAGAGTATCTTAAAATAAGTATATAAACATACTCAAACTGATAAATGAGTATACATACATACCTAATATGGTTTATTAAAGATGGGAGTAACTACACGCGTGAGTAGGAAAAACATACCCTATGTATACTAGTTGCCAATCGCGACTAGCCACCTGGTTGGTCCTTAGGTAGCTAGGATCGACTTGATAACATTGGTCTCCAGTAATATTGTGATGCTTGGACTGGCACCATTAAAGACACCCATTCTTGTGCTTCCAAATTTCCTAGGCCACCTGGAAAATGAGTGTATTAAGCCGTTTTTTCATCTCCATAGGTACACCCTTGATTGCCTGGTACCACCATCTTGAAATTTTCCTAGTAGAATAGAACTGCACTGATGGAGCTTAACCCCAATCTCTGAAGAAGATACACCATATCTGTCTAGCGAAGACGCAAGAGAGAAGACACTGGATGGACTCTCCTGCCAGATCGCAAAGAGGACAGGCCGCTGGATGAGGGAGTCCCTTCTTTGCTAGATGATCACTAGTCCAGCATCTGTTGTTGATTGCAAGTGAGGAACTTGTAGTCTTGGGGTGCCCAGCTCTTCCAAATTCTTTTCCATGGAGGAAATTGAATAGTGCCACGAAAGTAATCATTATCGGCTGATTTCCTAGAATAAATACCAGACGTGGTGAGCTTCCATCGGTGCTGATTTCCCATGCTCTCTTGCAGCGAAATATTATCAACCAAATCCCATAACAGGGTACTCACTCAGGACAGGGACAGAGAGAGAACCTTTAATATACAAGACCCAATGGCAGTCTCCAAAGCCTGCACCACCGTGCGCTGTTTTATGACTGTCTTATTAATTGTTTTGAACAGATCAGGTGACAACTTAGAAACTGTATTTCCTCACAACCACCTATTGAACCAGAACAAGATGCTTTCACAATTACCAACTATGGAATCCACCG
The DNA here is from genome assembly GCA_022036555.1 of Microstegium vimineum. Classification (NCBI taxonomy): domain Eukaryota; kingdom Viridiplantae; phylum Streptophyta; class Magnoliopsida; order Poales; family Poaceae; genus Microstegium; species Microstegium vimineum. The sequence continues at coordinate 29,722,970 of CM039125.1, read as the reverse complement.
CATCCTTGAAAAGAGATTGAGCATTTTGAGGGATTTGAATAGGTAATCCTAACAAGGCTGTGAACTTTCTGTCTTGTCAAGCCAAATCTACCTAATGCGAAGAGAGCATCCTAAGTACTCCAGATCATGAACACTGAGCCCTCCATATTTTAGTGGCATTTATACTTGATTCCAGGAAGCCACACAGTTTTCTCCATTTTTTTTGACCGACCCATAAGAATCCCCTCCTCTTATCAATTGCTTTAATCACCCATTTAGGAAGATCCAACAATCATAGAGTAAATGGGTATAGTGGTCAGAACCACCTTTACTGTAACAAGGCGGCCTACTCCATTAATAAGAGAAGCTTTCCAGTTTGGGAGGTTATCAACCACCTTGTCAACCCGTTTCGCCAATCCGCTTTGCTGTTTTTTGGATGCTGAAAGGAAGGCCAAGGTAAGTGCAAGTAAAATCCTTGATTTCACAAGATACAATGTTTTTTAGTGATAATTCTGGAGATGCCAAGTTGGTTCGTAGACCTTTAGTTAATTTTAGGGCTACCACCACAGATTTTGTTGCAGGAATAACATGTTCACTACTCTTGCAAAAATATACCCAAACACACCTAGGGCTTGTTTGGTTTCTGCCCAAGCAAGGTTGCCTGGCGCTGGGAGCTCCCAAAGACGTCTGGTTTTCGAGACCTGGGGTCTAGATCGATGCCTGGTAGGTATTGAACCAAACAGACACACCATCGCCTAGTCTCATCCTCCCCTTTTGGCGCACAAGTGTGAAGCCTCGAAATTGTTAAGGAAAAGCTAGTGGCATAGGTCATCACACTAGTTTTAGAATTAGACACCAATTTATGGCATCGATTAATTTGTCACAACTGGATTCCAGAGCAGCCTACATCCAAGTTTGTGTGATGTTAGCCTTCAATTCTATTTTCTGGAATAAATAAAAAGTTTCCTATATCTAAAATATCATGCCTACTGGTGTCTAAAGAAAACTTCGTCAATTTTCTCATTAGATAGAAAAATCTTTAAATCTTTATTATAGTAAAATGCATCATTCTGAAAATAAAAAAGGTAAATTGAACTTCAGGCAACAATTACAAAAACCATAACTGCTACTACTGTTAAATCTTAAATCAGAAGAAGCATTCCACATCATCCCACATTTTTATTTCTCATGTCAAATATTGCACATTGATGCAAGAGTAGTTCAAAATATACAATAAAAAGGATATTAAAGAATTCATTTCAAATACTGCTGCTATTCAAATAGAGCGGCCCAAGCTATTACAGATTTGGAGTACAAATCATGTATGAAGATAGCTCCAGATTGGTCAGTTGATTGAAAAACTGGAGCCAAATCGTCCCAATCTATTTCAGATACAAACCATGTCTCAGCTGGCCATTAATTCAATTCAATTTCTTGTCGTCCAACACCTAGTCTCTGATTAATCTCTACTATAATTAAAAACTTTTCCAACTCACTTCTCTTCTTCAAGATCAACAACTCACAACACGCCCAGCTCTCCTACACGCCCAGCTGCCACACCCGTGCCTCGAGGTTGCGGCCATGGTTCGATACTCAACTCGTCTATTTTTTTTTTTTTTCAATTATTCGCTCGAGCTACCTGAGAAAAAAAACACAGGCAGATTTCCGCGGCCGCCCGCTAGACTAGGGTTGGCTACCCACCGCTACGCCTGATCCGAGTGCCAATAGCCCGGGGTAAGGGGGCAGACACCCATCATCGCCTTGACCGCTTCGTCTCTCAGCTCCAAGCCCATGGTCCCATCATCGCCTTGACCGCCGACGGCACAGCCCTCCACCTTCGTTGCGGCGCCGTTTCGCATCCCGAGGCACGGAGATGCGCCGCAGATGCCGCTCGCGCGGAAGATGAGCCGCGAATCAGGACGCGAACTCCATCGGATGGCGGACGTACGACAGCGCGACTCCCGTAGCCCCGCCGCGATGTGGGCAGACGTCGGCGACGGGCGGAGGCGAACTGCCAGGCATGCATCGATATCACGGTACACGCCCGATCCCCTTGTCCCCAGCCGTACTCCAATCCTGCGCCCTTAAATTTGATGGGAGGATTCTGGTTTGATTGGGTTTATGGGTTGTTTGGATGGGGATCTGGCGATCAAGTGGATTAAATTGGGGATCAAGTGTTTTTATGATTTGTGATACCCTGATGCGATCTTTTGTTTATACACCAGTTTGGTGATCTAAATAGTTTAGCTTGTTGAATTTAGGAGTGTTCGCTGCTCAGGAGTTGGTTCAGTAATGAGTTTTGCAAAGTTCGGACCTTTTGGGGATTTTTTTTTATAACGGAGACCTTTGGGGAATTTTAGTGATTGTCACTGTGTTACAAGTGCCATGCGATTGCATAGTATTCTTAGTTCAGGTATGGTTGATGATAATGTGCTGTTTCGCTGGGCTTGTTTTTTTTTTCTTTAAGAGAGAGAGAGAGAGCTTGCTTCAGCACAGATCATGCGCGGTTCAATGTTATGTATAGATCACATTGCAGTTGGGATGTCATAACAGCAACTCAAAAGGAGAATTAGGTAAGTACGAACTCTAAGCAAAGGATACCCTGTCTAACTTATGTCTTTTTGGATGAAACTATTTTGCAAAGGATAGCTCTGAATGTTCGCTCACCAGTTGCTGCCTTGCTTGAAATAGAAGGTTCAGTCCTGATAGGCTAATTATTTCTTGAAATGAAATGCTATGTGGGCTTTAGCTTGGTTAATCTGCTAGATTGATGTTTTCTCGGAGCTAAAATTTTGTGGAACATAGGTTATTTTTTCTGTGGTATTAATGTTGTTATCTTTTTCTTGGTCAGCAAATAAAGAAGTTCCCCATGCACATGGACTGTAGAACACTCTGTTTCTAACTAATAATTACCACAAATGACTATTGAGTATGATTATGATCATGGGAGGATATATCTCATGTCAGAGTATTGCTGAGGTGATGACTTTTACATGCATACCTTCAACGCCATAAAAGAGTTTCTGAAAAGGTTGTTAAGTATTTCATCCAACGGTTAGGCAAGTGATTCGTCAAGCGTCACTCTCCAATAATAGTAATAATCCTCTAATAATATGGCAATGCTGATCAGAGATTGTGTTGAGATAAGTTTTTTTTACAGCTTTGTAATACATTCAAAGATTATTTTTTATGCAAATCAACTAGGTACAACTGTACAAGCAACTTTTGAAGTTTTTCGCAAAGCCAACATATCCAGCAAGTCCTAATACACTGCATGATGCTCCAAGTTGTATTTCAGATTGTTGATTCACATTTCCATCCATTACATCTTGATTCTCTTTGGAGCGTCACTGCATCAGTGAAAATGGAATTAGCAAGTCATGGATAAGTGTTGCAATTAGCGAGTTATGGATAAGTGTTGCAATTAGCAAGTTATTTACACTAAAGAATAATTTGTCATACTTTTTTTTATTTGTTTTTGTTGGACTGCAGATTTCGTGGTCAACCGGGCAAGTGATATATGGACAGTGGCTTACTAGCTCAAATTATAAATACCCTTTTTTTTTTCCATAAGCTAGAACTAAAGGTATTGAGCTTTGGATGAAGGAGGCTTGAAGGGGATGTTGTAGGATAAATGAAAAACATGTAATTGTACCATGATATCAACTTGCTTTTCTTAATTTGAGCGACACATTTTACTAAGCGATTATGTTTTGCTGGATGTCACTCTTTACAATGTTGTGACTAGCGTTCGAACCAATGATGGTAATACTGATTACTTCCCGATTAGAATTGGGCTTCATCAAGGGTCAGCCTTGAGCCCGTATCTCTTTGCCTTGGTAATGGACGAGATTACAAGGGACATTCAAGGGGACATCCCTTGGTGCATGCTCTTCGCCGATGATGTAGTGTTAGTTGATGAAAGCTTGGCGGGAGTAAATAGGAAACTTGAGCTGTGGCGGCAGACCCTTGAGCCTAAAGGTTTTAGACTAAGTCGGACTAAAACTGAGCATATGAAATGCGACTTTGGCACAACGGCTCAGGATGAGGGAGATGCGAGTTTGGAAGGTCAAGTCGTGCCTAAAAAGGACACCTTCCGATATCTGGGATCGATGCTACAAAGGGATGGAGATATTGATGCAAACATTAGCCATAGAATCAAAGCAGGGTGGATCAAGTGGCGTCAAGCTTCTGGCATTCTATGTGACAAGAGGGTACCCCAAAAGCTAAAAGGTAAGTTCTATAGGACAACAATTAGACCTGCAATGTTGTATGGAGCCGAATGTTGGCCCACAAAGGCTCGACATGTTCAACAAATGAGTGTTGCAGAAATGCGCATGTTGCGTTGGATCTGTGGTCACACAAGAATGTACCGAGTTCGGAATGATGATATACGTGATCGCCTAGGGGTGGCACCAATTGAAGAAAAGCTTGTCCAACATCGGTTGAGATGGTTTGGCCATGTCCAGAGGAGACCGCCAGATGCACCAGTGCACTGTGGAGTCCCAAGCCAAGCTAATAATATAAGGAGAGGCAGGGAAGGCCGAAGTTGACATGGGCGGAGGCGGTGAATAGGGATTTAAAAGCTTGGGATATATCTAGAGATCTATGTTTGGATAGGATTGCCTGGAAAGCAGCTATTGAAGTGCCGGAACCATGACTTGGGTATCTTGTTGGGTTTCAACTCTAGCCTACCCCAACTTGCTTGGGACTACAGGCTTTGTTGATGTTGATGTTGATCAATTAATTATTAGATCACTGGAACCGACTTAGATCATGTTTTTGATATTGTCAAGATTGTTTTGCTGCTATCATTGGAATGGATAATGTTTTTTTCTAACAATTATATTGGTTTTTTCTGTAATTTAATTTGGTTGTTTTAGTTTGCATATATTTTAGTTATAATTTATATATAGTCGAATGTTTGCCGTAGCGTTAGCACGGGCACTATACTAGTCGTGATTAGTCAACGACCAATTGGACAACCAGAAAACTAATTGTCGTAATTGAGTCGTTCCCCATAGTCGACTTCGGGCCATCTATTAGGACGACTAGTCGCGTATAGTCAGACGAATTGGTAACACTGTTTTCTCTTAATGAAATGATGCACAATTCTCTTGCGTATTCGAGTAAAAAAACAGTTAATTAATATTGATAGCTGTATTGTTTCAAATATCTTCATTTCTTAATTAACTTCTGTCTTTTTCTCGCTTGATCAGGAACATCTTTCATCTATTAACTCAACGAGAGGTCTCACCTAAAACGAAACACCATGCCAAAAGAATATGGAATATGTCTCCAAAAAATGATCCTGATTTAATTGAGTTAAGGTTTGCAGATGCAGATGCTAAACTTGATATTTTTTCTTGGTAAGGAAAGCTTGTTTTATGATATTATCCATAACATATCAACTATTGAGTCACATGAGAGTCTGTTCACATCTGTATTTTTATTGGCTGATTTGTTTAAACCTCACACTGTGTACAGGGCAGAATCACAGTCCCTGCATCGCTGGACTGCCAAGTATTGCCCTCTTTTGCCACCTCCTAGGTCAACTATTGCAGCTGCTTTCAGTCCAGATGGAAAAACACTTGCGTCGACACAGTAAGTTTATTGACTTAGGTATAACAAACTGAACTGAAAAACATGCCAACTAACTCGATCTGTTTTCTCAGTGGTGACCATACTGTGAAAATAATTGACTGCCATACGGGGAAATGTTTGAAGGTTTTGAGTGGACACCGACGCACTCCTTGGGTGGTATGTCTATCATACCTGCATATATTTTTTTCCTAGTGTATTTGGATTAGCACCATGTCAATCAAGCTCTTGCAAAGAAAGGAATCTAGTTATTATAGTGTGATTGTTGATTTTTCAATAATGCTCTGGCTAGAAGAACATTAATTAATTTTATAATTTTTCTTTCCATATTATATTTATTACTTGACAATCTTGCTAGTTGACAGCATTTTTTTATTTGTTATTACAAGAATAGACGAAATGATCTTTTTGAACTTTCTTTGCATCCCAATATTACCTCAGAAAGTTAAGCTGCTAACTTATTGCAGGTCAGGTACCATCCATTACATTCTGACATCCTGGCTAGCGGAAGTTTGGATCATGAAGTTCGTCTATGGGATGCTAATACATCAGACTGTATTGGATCACAAGACTTCTGTAATTTCTCTCAGAAGACTCCTTGCATTCTATTCATAACCAATTTGGAGAACAATGTAACTTATATTTGATGTTCCTCTGGCAGATCGGCCAATTGCGTCCATTGCATTTCATGGAAGAGGGGAAATTCTGGCAGTTGCATCAGGTCACAAAGTGAGACTTGCTGTTGATTTTGAAAAGCGAGAAGAAAAATAAAGTTTTTCTGTACTGTTTAATAGAGTCCGTTAACATACCATATACTAATGCCCAAATCAATTTATATGTTTCTGTGTCAGTTGTACATATGGAACTACAATAAGAGAGATGATGCTTCTTTCCCAGCCATCATACTAAAAACCCGCCGTTCGTTGAGAGCTGTGCATTTTCACCCGCAGGGGGCTCCATATCTTCTAACAGCCGAGGTAGAAATATAGAATACCATGAGGTCTGCACTTATGCCCTTCATTTTTTCATGTTTGCTGTATGAACTTATGTATAACTTCAATTTCAGGTTAATAATATAGAGTCTGCAGACTCACCGCTGACTCTGGCAAGATCCTCTGGATATTCAAATTACCCTTCGGCCCTGCTGGTGACAAACACTAATTCTAGATTCTGTCCACGTCAGTCCAATGTGATGTCACCTTGCTTACTGTGGCCTGCGTACTTCAGAGATGATGGAATTTTACATGTGCTTGGCAATGACAGTAGTTCAACCACTGTGCAGCAGAGATCATCATTAGTTCAACCTTCCACATCAGATACTGCAAATCTACAGATTGAACAGTTTGCGACCCCTATGGATGTATGTCCTGGAGAGCCAACTTCATCTAATTACATATCAGATGCAGTCACTGTGCCTACTTCAAATGGAATTGAAATGCATGGTGCTGGCGGCCAGTCTAACTCAAGACTGCAGGGTGGCAGCTCTACTAGTAATCTTGAGAGGTTCAGTGCTAGAGATGATTTGCAAGTGTCTTCCCTGAGCAGCACTGAGCCAATGTCATCAACAGCTGGGCCTTCAGGATCTGATTTACGCCGTGCTATGCCACTGAATATGCTCCTCACTGGTGGATTAGATGTTCCAATGCTCCTAAGAAATGTAGGAAGTGGACAACAGGATCATTCTCTCTTTGGCAACTCACGTAACTGGGAGGTGCCATTTGTGCAGGGTTTCTTGATGGCCCAAAACCATACAGGTTTGCACCCTGCACTTGTGAACAGTAATGTCCTTGTAGACCTATCTATTGCTGGTACTGCATGGACTAATAACTTGACTAGGGAATCACCACACATGCATTTCTTTGGACGTCCAGGTGCTTCATCATCGATTCCCCTTACTGCTGGCAGTTCTAGGGGACCAAATCGACACTATGCCTCACGCTCTGTACCTGGCGTTGGGAGCTTGCTCCTAGGTCCTCAAATTGACGAAGCTGAAGCTCATGCTGCTTCACTAGGTGCTGGTTCAGAAATCACTGCGTCAATGCTTGCTCCTGGTACTGAATTGCCTTGTACAGTGAAACTCAGAATATGGCGGCATGATATCAAGGAACCATGTCTTCCTTTAGAACCTGAGGCATGCCGTCTGACGATTTCTCATGCCGTTCTTTGCAGGTGCTTCACTGTGATTTCATTTCTTCTTAATTCCATTTTGGTAATATATATAAAAAACTGTTATTTCTACTACTGATATTAGTTTACTGTTTTGATAATATTGCAATGTAACTAATCGTAATAAGCACAAGCTTCAGCCCTGTTTGCACTGTAAAACAATTTGTGAATAAATTGCTCTGTTGTGTATATGTTTTGTCATATGTGAACTGTACCTGTACATTTGTTGCATCTTGAGCTTCAGCAAGGAATTGCGACTTTATATTACTTACTCTGAACTTGCCAATTTTACAGTGAAATGGGTGCCCATTTTTCCCCATGTGGACGATTTCTGGTAGCCTGCGTTGCATGTTTGTTACCTCAAACAGAAGGCGACCATGGTAGCCAATTGCCTGTGCCTTATGAAGGGGCTGGATCATCACCAACTCGTCACCCGCTTCCCTCTCACCGAGTTATTTATGAGCTTCGGGTTTATTCACTTGAGGAGGAGACGTACTTTTTCTCTTCATTGTCTTTTTTCTATTTTTATATACTAGGTTATTACTGTTTGTGAATGGCCCTCATATCTCAAAACTGGTTATATCTTTGCAGCTTTGGGGATATTCTTGCTTCCAGAGCAATAAGGGCAGCACATTGCTTAACTTCCATTCAGGTTTTCTGCAGTTATTTGTGTTTCTTTGCATTTTTATATGTTGATAGCAACCTTTTATCATGTTTTATAACCTGCCACTTGTTTGGGACCACTCTATAACAGTTTTTTTTTTTCGGTTGCAAAAAGCATTTAGCACCTGGCTCTGATGAAAGATGGATCTTACATTTCTGCAGTTCTCATCGTTGATTTGGATCCTGTTTGTTTCTCTTTTGATGCAGTTCTCACCTACTTCCGAACACATACTTTTGGCTTATGGTCGTCGTCATAGTTCGCTCCTTAGGAGCATAGTCGTGGAAGGAGAAAATGGGATTCCTGTATATACTATTTTGGAGGTAGATATGACAATCATATTCCAATTTTCAAATCATAGTTTGATTGGTGTATTAATTATTGTATGGGGGATGGTGACAGTGCTTGTTCTGCAGTTGCATGATACTTACTCTCTGATACTTGGGATTCAAAATGACTAGCTAATTATCCTCCACAACTACTAATATTGCTCATACTTCGTGTACAATGTAAGCCAAATTATCAATCTTTTTTTTTTCATTTATTACTTTAGGTATATAGAGTTTCAGATATGGAGCTTGTGAGAGTGCTTCCTAGCACTGAAGATGAAGTCAATGTTGCATGCTTTCATCCTTCACCAGGAGGTGGCCTTGTTTATGGGACTAAGGTGGGCAGAAAGTTATATTCAATAAACAAAAAGGTATGGTGGATTGCTAATGCTTTCATTGTGGTGAACTATATAGGAAGGGAAGCTCAGGATCCTTCAGCACAATGGTGCAGACATGACAAACATGGGGGTGGGTTGCTTCATTGAGGAAAATATGGTTGAGGTAGCGAATTTTTTTCCTTGTTTAGTCATTGCCATTTATTCAACCTGCTTGCTTTGCTACGTCAAGACTTTTCCATGTTTATTAAGCTGATTTTTGAGACACTTCAGTTGAGTGGGGCCTGAAGCGTATCCTCCATCTACGAGCCCTGTAGGCCTAAACCCTCACCCCCTTTAACTTCGTAGTTGTACCCCCAAGCAGTGTTATCAGATCGTCCGGATCTCGATTAATCATTCTAATCGGTACCCCCACACTTGATTAGGCACTCTGACTCTATGAGAGCGATCAGTATTGAGTTGCATGCACCGACCAGTCCAACACAAAAGCTTAAGCTGATGGGGAGAGGTGGACAATTCACTTATATTTCAACACCCCCCCTCACGTGGAGACTCCCTCAGGCCTCAGACGTGGAATAAGAGCGAGCAGCAATTGTTTTATTTTAGTTGCGCTAACTAGGATTCGAACTCGGGACCTTTGGCTCTGATACCATATTTATTGAGTTGCATGCATCGACCAGTACAACCCAAAAGCTTAAGCTGATGGGGAGAGGTGGACAATTCACTTCTATTTCAACAACCAGAAACATGGTCGTTCGATTAATCATCGACTAGTCACGATTAATCATCCTACTGCATAACCTGACGGACTAGACCTCAAATAAGCAGATGGGCTGCTTTAGCTTACTGGGCTAGCTCTGTTTGGGCCAAGCCCATTAGGGTTTCTCCTATATCTCTCCTACTTTTCCCCACATCCTCACACCGTGAAACTTTCAGCTGCCGGCTGCAAAAGTTGCTGTGCGCGTGCAACAGCTCCATCTCTTCCCTTCCTCCCTTCCGGTTCCCAGCTGTCCGTCCATGCATCTTCCCTGCTGCGTCCTCCCTCCTGCTGTAGGGCTGCAAGGGTCAACGGAATGTCGCGGGTGTGCAGGACATAATGAAGCTCGCCGATTCTCTTTCCCATCTGTAGGTCCAAGGGAGCATGAAGATGAGCTCATCAGTTGCATCAGCTGCTGCTGCTTCAGCATCCTCCTCTTCTCCAGATGTTGCACACCTTATAGAAAAGGCTATAGCAACACGAGAATATTGAGTTTCAGACACTCCAACTAACCAGAAATATAGTCTTGATGTGTCATGCTCGATTCTTACTATATGGGTGTGATTGGTTGCACAACAAGTCTCCAGCCAGGATGGTTTGGCTGTGCAGGACCAAAGGACCTGGGTTGAGCTTGTGCAAGTGGTCGTGTTTGGTTGTCTTTGTTGTTGGTCCAGTATGAGACGAGTTTGTGTTTGGTTGCATGCATGCATCATAGTTTTGGGTGTCTGACACATGGCCCCCTGCATCATGCCTGAATCAAGTCGTCCTGTATGGTGAGGGAAGTGAAAATTGAGAAGATGAAGGCGTGCAGGATGGAGGAGAGCAGATGTATGAGACGAAACAGGCAAAACGTGCGAGGACCAAACACAGCACATGAACGAGACCAAGCAGAAAAAGCGTGCAGGACGACCTGGTTTGGGGAACCAATCACCCCCTATAAGTATATAGTGTATGGTATATATACCATATATATATATGTCCTGGTATATACAGGACAATTATATAGACGACTAGACCAACCAGGGCCGACCAGTCGTCCTGGTCGTCGACTAATCGTCCTGTTTGGTACCAGGGTGACTAGCGATGACTAGCCGATCTAATAAGCTTGCCCCCAAGGCCGTTTCTCTTTTCCTCATTGAATTTGAATGTAGGTGTGCCAGTGGTCAAAATAAAACTACTAATAACTCTAAAAATACACCATACATTATGGATATCAGCTTATGTGCACATGTTGTGGAACCATTCCACAGCAAACTGATTGGCACCTGTGTCTTGATCAGTCATGTATTCGCTAGGTGTTTGATGAGCCGGTACTACTCCATGGTTCTTTCTTTTTCTGTCTGGGCAGTGAGCCAGTGATCGAAGAGTTTCATGCCTTGGTTCAGTTGGTTGTACTTTGTGAGGGAGAGAGGGAGGTTTGAGTTATAAGTTGTGACATGGAAGCCATGGTGTTCAATACTTTAAAAATATTTTTCTCAAATCTCAAGTGACCAGATGCCTGGATTTGGTCTGCATTTGGTTTACTTCCAAGCAAGATCTCCCTATTAGCATCCACGGCAGATTTTGTAAGTACAAATTTTGCCATAGATCAACAGGACCTATCTACCTGTCTGCCCATCTGCAGAATTTTTGTTATGCCACTGATTGCTTTAATCATCTTTTCAGCCCTGCTCTGTAGGTTTGGAGCAAGCTGGAGCGTTTCCCCCTTTTTTTAGACACCCTGGTGCCAGAATCTATTTTGTTTCTTGAGCTTGGCTTGGATTATAGAAACAATAAAATAAATGAGTCAAGGTTTTAGTGATGTTTTTATTGATTTTATCCAACTGTGGTCGGTGGTCAAAGGTGCTTGGGCTATAGTATTACAAGTTTCCTTGGGATATGTCCTAAGTTTTTAACAACTTTATACTAATGGTTTTGACAAACCCTGTGAATTATAGAGTTCTACCTGCTGTTGACTCAAGCGATGCAAATGCTAGATACAGCTACTCTTATTTCAGTCTTGGGCCCATCGTCAACACCTTCCTATAATGGTGATTACCCTGTGATGAGAGGGATTGGCCAAAATCTACATGGGAGGCAGTTGTCAAATTAGATTTAGAGATCTTATCCCAAGAAATGCCATTGGATAGCACATGAAAATTAGATGCAAGAAACAATGTCATGTAATTCAGTTTCTTCAACTACTAATTTAGCAGTACCATTACTACTAATTTATTACCAGTACCAGTAAATATTTCTATTTTTATTGTATTTATACTCTCTATAGCCTGCCTCTTGTTGGGATTCATCTCTGGCCTGCCTCTGCTTGGGAGTTGACTAATGGCCTTGCTGCTCTTGGGTTCATCTGCTTCTTGCTGGGTTTCGTCTCTAGCCTGCCTCTGATTCTGAGTTGTGGATAATGGCTTTGTTGCTGACTTGCTGTTGTTGTTTAACTTCGTTTCTGGAACTATTCTCTTCTTTTTCCTCCTTACCTGGTTCAGTTTCAATCAGCAGCGATGCATTTAGGCACGTACATAATCACTTTTACAAATGTGATATGGAAGTATGTAAATGAAATATGTTTCTTATGTTCTTTGTTTTCAGATCCAGAGGTATGCATTGGAATGCTGAAGCTTGACCATGTGATATTTAATCTTACTTCCATGGTAATTACTGAGCCCTAATTTTTGTATCTCTATTATCTTTTATGCTGTCATGGCTGCATTGTTGGCCTCAAACATTGTCTGGTTGAATTTGTCATTAGCTGTTTATTACTTTTGTTGGCAAGAAGCTCAATGATTTCTATAAATTTAACTTGCAGTGGGAAGTAATGGACTTGGTTGTTGATCTGAAAGCATGATTGTTTGCCATTACAGGAAGTTTTCTCAGCAGGCATCATCTGTGTGATCTGTCCAAGGGAAAACATTAGATCCATCTCCAACTAGATTATGACAGATAATTCTCAATGAGTTTATTTCAAGTGCCTTGGGGATTGGTATGTGACTGTTTGCACTTTAGGATTAACTAATATTCCTGATTTGGATATAATATCCTTTTTCTCTGCTGCTAGCTCTACAAGGGATCTGAGTATCTTAAGCCATTTTTATATAAGTAGGATAATCGAAGTAATTAATGCTGTGGGAAACATTGATATCCAATTTACCGATTGAAAACCTGTCTTTACAAGCACTGTCAGCTCTTACTCTTATTGGTGACCAATTTCACTTTCTTAATCCTCTTCCTGGTGTCTGTGCACCTCTGAAAGGATTGGCTTAAAACAACTTGCTTGAGCAAGCTGCTCTTCAAATTTATTCCTTGGTTCAAGAGCCTTGAATATTTAGTCCAGTTTTGCTTTATTTTTCGTGTAATCCTTTGGAGCGCCTTTGCAACCTTTGAGCATCCTTGTCTGCCTTACGTTTTTGAGTTTATGTTGGCTTCATGTGAAATGACCCCTCACCTCAATGGTACCCCCCAGGTCCTAAGTTCGACTCCCAGTGGGAGCGAATTTCAGGCTGGGGGTAAAACAATCCCCTCCCTTGTCCCCATAAGCCAAACCGCAGAACGGCCCGGTGCGCAGGGCAACGGATTTCCGCTGCGTCAGGATGGGGGTGGGGGTTCGGGGTGTTTTCTTGATTTGTGTGAGATCAAATCTCTTCTGAGCAGTATGCCCGGGGCTGTCATACCCCAGCAGGTCAAGTTTTTTATGAACTTCATGGGCTAAATTTGATTTCACCTTTAGGTGTAATGGTAAATGGTTCTATACCAGCTTGTAAAACTTTTGAGAATTTCTTGCGTTTTTTTGCTAATCATACTATTTATGGTTAAGCCTGTCTAGATTTTTTTTTATTATTATTATTTTTTTGTAAAAATGGGTATGGACATAATACCTTGTATGCATTTCTAGTGAAAAATTGGGTTTTTAAACCTTGGGGAAATGATTCTAGTGCCTTGCTTCATAAAATTTTCTACATTTAGTTCATCAATGAACACTAAAATTACATTTGAACTACAGGTGTAAACCATCTAGCAAAAGAATGTTTTATCATAGCCCCTAGAATATCTATTTTTTGGTTTAAAAAAAGAATATATTTTTTGGCAGAAGAATGATTCTAATGCCTTGCTATTTGCAACTTGATTTAGGTCTGTGCAGAGGCGGTAGGAGATGTAAATCTACATGGGCATCGTCGTGGCTCCCATCACGATGCTGTAATTATACCATCGTACATGTATATTCCAATCAGCTTAACTCGATTGCTGTTGTATTTCAGAAAGTTGACGGTGCTAATCCTTTTGAAGTAAAAGTTACTTTTTGTTGTATACTTAACCTCCTTACAAGCGGTCGATGATTCAAGAAGTTACACTGGCTAATGGAATTGTCTAGGAAAACCGTGTATTTTTTTTCCCTGTTCTCGCCTGGGGTGAGTAATGATTCAACGTCTGGAGTTTCTATTTTAACTGTATTTTAAATGAAATACCAACTGTATTTTACATGAAATACCATCTCAAAAGCCTGTTGCGACTTAAGGTTATGGCTTCCATGAGACGTCTATGAGGGCTGGTTGCTAGAATGCCGTGCTGTTGTCATTAATTTTTTTTTTCATTTCGTCACTGGTGGAAGATTATTAGACGCGGCAGTCTGAACTGAACGCGTTATATTTAAATCACTATTTATTTTCATTTCGTCCCTGGTGGAAGATTAGACGCAGTCAGAAAGTGTTACATTTAAAGCTCAGTAGAGGAAGTTGCGACGAAAACCATGGAATCATTTGGTATCCTGTAAGCAACCATGTCAGCTAAATTGCTTGAAACCAAGTACAGGATATAGTTAGGCTCACCGTCTAACACTAAAGGATAATCCTTCAGACACTCAGTCTGTAGCACCCGATTACAATCACGAGGTGCATACCTCACCCGAACATGGCTAAAATTTTCGGCGATTAAGGGCGTGTTTGGCTGCCACACGACTCCCTGCTGCAGCAGCTGAGGCCGCAAGCACGGTGGACAAAATGGCCGGCTGGCTATTATCGACGTGCAACATGCAGCATGTGATTTGCTCCCTCGGTTGATTCAAATTGTGGTGGTGGCTGTAAGGAAAATGTAGTTTAGATTTTAGTAACCGATGATCAACATGATCGAATTGGACTAATATATTTATAAGTGTTTATTGTGTAGTTTAATCGGGTCTAAGAGCATTTGCAAGAGTACCTAATATTTTCTTCCTAAAAACATAGTTTATAACTCCTAAAAAAGTATTAAAATGAATAACTCCTAAAAACATAAAGTCTTTCTTGATTGAATATATCCTCAAATATAGCTCAGTCAAAATACTATGAAAAAAACATTATCGGTTAATTGTTTTCATGTACATCCCTAAATTAAAATTGTGGCGTTAGCACGGGCATTACACTAATTCACTTCTAATATATAGAAGACAATTTTACATAAAAAATCATATTTTATTTCTAAATTAGACTAACAACTTTAACATATTCTCTCTCATCTGAAACTATTTTCTACTCTTTATTCTTTCCAAGCCTTTCTGTCTTTAGATTGTCGGATAAAAATACCAAAGGGAAAGAAGATACACACGACTTCAAAACGCGTAACTTTATGCGGCATAGGGTGACTTTTCTTAAGTTCTAAAAGATTAGAAGAATGGATTAGGAGTTGGAGAGGGATTTTTTTCATTTGCCTAAAAGCCAAGGATTAGGAAGAGATTTAGGGAACTCTTGGAGATGCTCTAAACATGATTTGGATGAAGGCGACGTGTGATCCAAATGATGAACACTCAAGAAGAAGCACAATGAAAACCTACAAGATAAAGGAAAGTCCAAAACACGAAAATGGAATGAAGCCAGGCAACAAGATCTCGAAGAAACTGAGTGAAGATAGGGTTCAGAGGCGACACCACAACTGAAGAATAGGTGCCAACTTAGCAATAAATAGCTTTACTAATCTTGATGCTAAAACATTGCCTAAAAGAATGAAATTTAAAAGTAATGCTCTTTTCGCAAAAGTTTATGCTACCCTGTTAAACTCCACTATATGAGCCTTACATTTCCTTGAGAGTCTTTTGTTTTCTCCTAACAGGTAAGTCTAGCTGAGTACATTCGAGTATTCAGGGTTTTATCCCACCCTGTTGCAGGTGATGGTCTCATTCCGCGAAGGTTGGCGTGACTAACCACCGGTAGGCACGGTGACTCTGTAGTTACTTCTCATCTTTATATTGTTGTTGGAGGACGCCACTTTAAGCTACCAATGTATTTCAACTTAAGTTACTATAATCATTTCAAAGCAAATTTGTTTTCTTAATTAGTTTTAAACTCAAACTTGTATTATATATGAACTCTATTGAAATATTATTTCCGCTGCAAAACTCTATGTATTTTATTTGTATTTACTTAATCTTGGGATCTTGGTTGTAATGTGATTTACTGAGGTCTTTCGGGACACTCGACGGACTACTGGGTTCATATAAATGATTGTATGTGCTTGTCAACACGTTAAGCGGAGACAGACATACTTGGGATCTTGTATGAATTGGATGGTTCCTTCATATTTGGCCTTGATGATTTCCTCGACCCTGGTTGCCCCCAGCAAAGTTGCACAAAAGATGTACAATATTGCACTGGCTTCCTAGAAATTGAGCAAAGAACTGGTTTGTCGTGGCCGGAGGTGCAGTGACGATGGTGGTACTTTATTCTCATTCTCATGATTTCTGCCACTATGAAAGCATCTAGGCCCTATGGTTTCATTGATCAACGACAATGCAAAATTACTATGGCGAACGTGTGTTTTGCAGAGGCAAATTGGTAAGTTAGGACATAGTAATGGATAGTGATTGGGCTATCAATGGTATTCATGCCCCAAGATGGATTCATTTCGGTTTTCAAAGGATTGGCGACAAGGTTGAAGCTTAGGCTAGGTCTATGTAGAATCATGGACCCTTGTGTTTAGGCGATTAATGACAATACTAGATCACTATGACTAACGTGTGTTTTGCAGAGACAAAGTCATTTATGTTAGGTCATGAGTGATGCATTTTGAATGGGCTTAATGGATATTCATGCCCCCAAGATGGAAATCGTTTCGGTTGCAAAGGATGGAGATACACGACGAAGACTAGGCTAGTTCTTAGTGCCATAAGGTTGAGAAGGGCACTAAGTATAGCTAGGGCTTTTGTTTTTCCTTTGACCGTACTACAAAGAGGGGTATGAGGTTAGTAGCTTGATCTAGGAGAGTTTAGGAAAGTGGGTATATGCACACTTGTCACAACTAGTCCTAGAGACCTTGCTTTCAGCCCTTGACAAACCCTAGAAATGGTAGGAGCAAAATCCCTTGAGAAACCTCAGCGAAAACAGTTGTTTTAGAGGGAGAAAGAGGCTCCGGACCACTCTGCTAAGTGGGCACCGGACCAAGGAGAGTAGTCCGGTGGTCCCTGACTTAGGCAGATTCTTAGCTCGAGGAGCTCCGGACCACCTGTCTTGAAAGCACCGGACCATAGGAGAGTGGTCCGGTGGCTTGGTTCAGAGAGTCAGAAGGCTCCGGACTAATCCGACGGTTAGTCCGACGGCTAGTCCGACGCCTCTTGACAGGAGTTTGGTTTTATGCAGAGAGCTCCCTGGCTCCGGACCAGAGCGTCGGACCAAGGAGAGTGGTCCGGTGGTGTGTAAAAGAGAGATAGGTTTTCACTCAGAGAGCACCGAGGCTCCGGACCAGAGCGTAGGACCAGTGCGTCGGACCAAGCAGAGTAGTCCGACGGTGCCTGAGTTTGAAACGTGAGTGAGCTCCGGACCAGTGTGCATGGTCCGGTGGCTACGCAGAGAGAAGAAAAAGTGAAAAACGGCTAGTTTTTGAGGTGGGGACTATTTATAGTTGCCTCCTTGGTCCTTAGAGGTCTTCTTGGCCATTGTTTCAGCTGGTGACACCTTGAGAAATCTTTTGGAGAGCCAAGAGTCTAGTGAGGGAGAGATTGGAGAGAGTTCATCTTGTTCTTCCCTCCTAGAGTGATTAGGAGTGACTTGTGTGCATCCATCCACCTTCCTAGCCTTGAGTGGGTCAAGTGAAGGTCTTGTGCTTGTTACTCTTGGTGTTCGACAACACCTAGACGGTTTGGTGGTGTTCGGAGGAAGTGACCGCCGGGAGTTTGTTGGCGGCGCTTCTCCAAGCTCTTGTGATCGGTTGTGGGCGATTCACCGAGCCGGAGTGGCGAAGAATCAGCCCGTAGAGAGCACTCTACCCTTGCGCGGGTAGAGGGGGAGCGATACCTTGCGAGGTGCTCCAACGAGGACTAGGGGGGTGTGTCGACACCTCGATACCTCGGGAAAAAAATCGCTGCGTCCATGAGATTTTCTCTTCCCTAGCTCTTTAGATTTCCGTCGTGTTTTTACATTTCCTACTAGAATTGCTTAGGTTGTTTTTATTTCCTATGAACTGCTACCGCTTTCTAGTTAGGACACACGGATGGTAGGCACTAGGGGGTGATTGGCATTTGATAGGTTTTTATATTTGCTTTAGAAATTTAAAACAAGCCTAGTTCACCCCCCCTCTTGGGCATCTTGATCCTTTCAATTGGTATCAGAGAAAGGTTGCTCTAAATTAGGCTTCACCGCCTAGAGCAAGATGTCCCATGGGGATGGACCGCCACCCATGTTCGATGGGGATGACTTTCCGTATTGGAAAGTGCGGATGGAGGCCTACCTTGAGGCCGTGGATGTCGGCGTTCACAAAGCCGCCACCCAAGGTGGATCGGTGTTCGCCGAGGACCCATACTTTGAGAAGAACAATGCCAAGGCAAAGAATATTCTTTTCCATGGCATTTGCAAGGATGTGTTCAACCGTGTGCGGAATTGCAAAACCGCGCATGAGATTTGGACAAACATTTGTGCTCTACATGAGGGCACTAAATGTGAAAGAGAAGAGCGCTATCACCTTATCATTGCTAAGTTAAATGCTTTCACCATGCTATCTCATGAAAATGCTAATGAAATGTATTCTCGCTTGAATGTGCTTGTAGAGGAGTTGAATGGCCTTGGACTCTCTCAAATGACACTGGCCTATGTGGTGCGCAAGATACTTTGTGTCCTTCCAATAGACAAGTATAGCCACATCGTCACAGTTCTTCATCAAGGCGATCTCTCCGCAACTACACCAACACAAGTGTTGGGCAAGATCAATGCTCATGAGATGTACATGAAGATCAATGATGGAACTTCATCATCCTCCAAGAAGAAAGAGAAGGAGGAGAAGAAGGACTTGGCTCTCAAGGCATCCTCCAAGGAGAAGTGTAAGATTCAATATGTCATTGAGAGTACAAGTGATGATGATGATGAAGACAACATCGCTCTCATGGTGAAGAAGACCGCCAAGATGTTGAAGAGGCTAAACAAGAACGGAGTCAAGTTTGACTCAAAGAAGAAGAAATTCTTCACAAGCTCTTCAAGAAAGCCAATCTCCCAAATGAAGTGCTACAATTGCGGCACTCTTGGTCATCTAGCTCATGCATGTCCCGAAGAGAAGAAAGACAAGTTCAAGAACAAGTTCAAGAACTTCAAGAAGAACAAGGGCGGCAATGATGACTCAAGTGATGATAACAAGAAGCAAGACAAGCCATACAAGAAGAAGAACTTCAACTTCCACAAGAAGAAGAAGGATGGCAAGGCTTACATTGTGGGTGATTGGCTCACCGACATTGATGATTCAAGCAACTCCTCCGATGATGAGAGTGAAGAAGAGAAGGTGGCCGCTTTGGTGATTGGTTCTTCGATTCCACCGCCACCATCCTCCGTCATCGCCGGGCTCATCCTCTACACACCTATGCCTTATGGCTAAAGGTGACAAGAAGGTACAAAAAGAGGATGATGGTGATGACCTCTCTAGTGATGATAGCGATGATGAAGAAGCACCTTCCTATGATGAACTAATTAAAATTTGCAACAAATATGCTAGCATCATAAGGAAGTACAAGAGTAAAAATGACAAACTTCTTGAAATCAAGGAAAACTTGCATGATAAGCTTGATAACTTGTCTAGTGCTAATGATGATTTGAAGCTTCAGATTAACTCTCTCACATCTAGCACTAGGGAGCTCAAAGCCTCTCTTAAGCAAGCCAATGAGAAACATGATAAGCTTGAGAGGTCATCCCAAGAGCTCCTCACAAGGTTTAACTTGCTAAAAGATGACTACAATCAAGTGAAAAGTGATCATGGCACACTAGTGGTAGCAAATGAATTACTTACTCAAGATCTTACACATGTTGCTACTAACCCGTGTGCTAAGTGTGCAAGTGCTACCTCTTGTGATATCGAGCTTGATGATGTGGCTCTTGAGCAAAGTGCAAAGTGCAAGGGCAAGAGAGTTGTAGAAGCCGACAAGTATGATGATTATGTGAAGATGAGTGAAGAGAACTCAAAGCTCAAGGAAGAGCTAATCAACCTCAAGGCAAACAAGCCCTTCACCATCAAGCCGGCTTAAGAAGAAGACAAAGATGCTATCACCTTGATCAACTCTCTTCGAGAAGAGATTGCCAAGCTCAATAATGACAAGACCAAGCTTACAAGTGGCCTTGAAAAGTTCACCAAGGGCCATAATCTCCAAAGTGAGCTTCTAATGAGCACCGTCATGAAGAGTGACAAGACCGGTATTGGGTACAAGGAGAACCAAGTGATGAAGGCCAAGGTCAAGATTGAAGCCAATAACTACTACAAGAACAAGTACAATGGCTACAATCAAGAGAAGCCAAAGCCGAAGCCTAAGAGGTGCTTTGGATGTGGACAAATTGGTCATCTATCATTTCAATGCAAGACTCCACTTCCCAAGACCTTGCCCAAGCACACTAGGCCATTTGCTCATGATGCTCACTATGTCATCAACAAAGATTCCAAGGGTAGACCACTTGGGGTGTTTCTTGGACCACCAATGAAGAACAAGCCTAGGGTTCTTTGGGTTGCTAAGGAGTTGGTTGACAAGGCAATGGGGCCCCGCACTAAGGGGGTTCCCAAACAACAAGCTTAACTCCAAGTTGCTTGTGTGTAGGTGAACTACAAGACCGGTGGGAGCCATTGGGTAATTGATAGTGGTTGCACTCAACACATGACCGGCGACCCCCGGATGTTCACCACACTTGATGAGGATTGTGCAAATCAAGACAAGATTACTTTTGGGGATAATTCAAAGGGCAAAGTTCAAGGGTTAGGCAAAGTGGCTATCTCCTAAGATCAATCAATCTCAAATGTCTTGCTAGTACAACCATTGAGCTTCAACTTGCTATCGGTTGGTCAACTTTGTGATCTCGGGTTTCATTGTCTCTTCACACCAAATGAGGTGATTGTGACCAAGATTGAAGATTCATCAATGATGTTCAAAGGGTTCCGGCACAACAACCTCTACTTAGTGGACTTCACTTCCAATGAAGCAAACTTGCAAGCGTGTCTATTCTCCAAGAATTCTTTGGGTTGGCTATGGCATAGAAGATTAGCTCATGTGGGCATGTCAACCTTGAAGAAGCTAGTCAAGAAGGAAATGGTTAGAGGAATCAAGGATGTGGTGTTTGAGAAGGACAAACTTTGTAGTGCATGTCAAGCCAGCAAGCAAGTGGCAAACACTCATCCAACCAAGGCTTTCATGTCAACCTCAAGAGTCCTAGAGTTGCTACACATGGACTTATTTGGCCCTACCACCTATGCTAGTCTTGGAGGAAATCTCTATTGCTTAGTGGTAGTGGATGACTACTCTCGGTACACTTGGGTGTTCTTTCTTCAAGACAAGGGAGAGACACAAGGCATCTTCAAGAAGTTTGCTACAAGAGCTCAAAATGAATTTGATGTGAAGATCAAGAAGATTAGAAGTGACAATGGCACCGAGTTTGTGAACACAAAGATTGAAGATTATTGTGATGAAGTTGGGATCAAGCATGAGGTGTCCACCACATATACTCCACAACAAAATGGTGTCGTAGAGAGGAAGAACCGGACACTCATAACTCTAGCAAGGTCTATGCTTGATGAGTACAACACTCCCGAGAAGTTTTGGGCGGAGGCAATCAACACCGCTTGCTATGCGGCAAACCGTCTCTTCGTCCAAAGGCTATTAAAGAAGACCCCTATGAGCTTGTCAATGGGAAGAAGCCGGATATTTCATTCTTTCGGGTGTTTGGTTGCAAGGTGTACATCTACAAGAAGCGTCAACACTTGGGTAAATTCCAACGGCGGTGTGACATTGGTTTCCTTGTTGGTTATTCACTTAAATCCAAGGCATACCGTGTATTTAACAAAGCCACCGGCTTAGTTGAAGAAACGTATGACTTGGAGTTTGATGAAACTAATGGCTCCCAAGGAGCGCTTGAGGATATTGATGTAAGTGATGAACCCTTGAGGGAGGCAATGAAGAATATGCCAATTGGTGCTATCAACCTGCAAGAGGTGGAAGAAGTTGAAGATGAAGCAAATCAAGATCCTTCTCCACCTCACACGCCTCAAGTTGATGAAGGAGATCAAGTGAGAGAAGCTCAAGAAGACACTCACATTCCTCAAGATCAAGCCGAGGCCGAAGCAAGCAATGTTGAAGCACCACATCCTCCTCCTCAAGAGACAAATAGAAAATCAACATCCATCCTTCAAGCTCACCCCCATGATCAAATCATAGGGAGTCCATCAAAGGGAGTAATGACTTGCTCTAGACTTGCATCTTATGTTGAACATCACTCGTTTGTTTCGTTTGTTGAGCCTACTAGTGTAGAAGAAGCACTTGCGGATCCGGATTGGGTGAATGCCATGCATGAAGAACTCAACAACTTCACCCGGAACCAAGTGTGGACACTTGAAGAGAAGCCAAAGGATGCAAGAATCATAGGCACCAAGTGGGTGTTTAGGAACAAGCAAGATGATCAAGGCGTGGTTGTGAGGAACAAAGCAAGATTGGTGGCAAAGGGGTTCTCTCAAGTAGAAGGACTCGATTTTGGAGAGACCTTTGCTCCGGTTGCAAGACTTGAAGCCATCCGTATCCTTTTGGCGTATGCTTCACATCACAAAATGAAACTCTTTCAAATGGATGTGAAGAGCGCCTTCTTAAATGGTTTCATTAATGAACTTTTCTATGTCTCACAACCTCCCGGGTTTGAAGACCTAAACTTGCCTAATCATGTGTATAGGTTGTCCAAGGCACTCTACGGTTTGAAGCAAGCTCCAAGAGCTTGGTATGAGAGGCTAAGAGACTTCCTAATCAAGAAGGGCTTCAAGATCGGGATCGTCGACACTACACTATTCACCAAGAAGCTTAATGGAGAGATCTTTGTTTGCCAAGTATATGTCGATGACATTATATTTGGGTCAACAAACCAAGACCATTGCAAGGAGTTTGGTGACTTGATGTCCAAGGAGTTCGAGATGTCAATGATTGTCGAGCTAACCTTCTTCCTCGGCTTTCAAGTGAAGCAAATGAGAGAAGGAACCTTCATCTCTCAAGAAAAGTACACTTATGATCTACTTAAGAAGTTCAAGATGGAGGATTGCAAGCCAATCAAGACCCCAATGCCTACTAATGGGCATCTCGATCTCGATGAGGGAGGTAAACCGGTTCACCAAACTCTTTATCGCTCTATGATCGGTAGTTTACTTTACCTCACCGCATCTAGGCTGGATATCATGTTTAGTGTGTGTATGTGTGCTAGGTTTCAAGCAAACCCTAAGGAGTCGCATCTTTGTGCGGTTAAAAGAATCCTTAGGTACTTAAGGCACACCCCTAGCATGGGTCTTTGGTATCCCAAAGGAGCTCCCTTCCAACTAGTTGGCTATTCCGATTCGGATTACGCCGGGTGTAAGGTTGATAGGAAGAGTACCTCCGGCGGGTGCCACATGCTAGGAAGATCACTTGTTTCTTGGTCCTCAAAGAAGCAAAACAGTGTGGCATTGTCAACCGCCGAGGCGGAATACATTGCCATGGGAGCAAGTTGTGCACAAATCTTATACATGACCCAAACACTCTTTGATTACGACGTGTTTTTAAAAGAAGTTCCACTTTTGTGTGATAATGAAAGCGCCGTAAAGCTTGCTAACAACCCGGTTCAACACTCTCGCACCAAGCACATTGATATTCGCCATCACTTTCTTAGAGATCATGTGGCTAGGAAAGACATCACACTAGTTGGAGTTAAGAGCGAAGATCAATTGGCGGATATCTTCACTAAACCACTCGATGAAACAACCTTTTGTAGGTTGAGAAGCGAGTTAAATGTGCTTGATCACTCTAACTTCACTAAAAGATGAGCTTGTGTGAATCATGCATTCATTTGTAATATATCTTGTTTAATTTGGTAATGCACATAGGCTTGGCTAACACGGTTAAGATAACCGCCCTCAAAGCGTGTGACAAAGCTTAACCGCGGTTTAAACTTGCAAGCAACCTAGATTCAAATTCCGTTTTGCATTGCATATGCATAAGTGTTGCTTCTTCGTTTCTTTTCGGTTAAGTTTATTGGTCATCATTAGGTTCAACACTTAGGGGGAGCAATTCAACGTCTAGCTTCAGCTAATACCCCTCTAGTGCCCCTAAGGTGACCCTTGGAGCTTTATTGAACTATTTTCTTATGAAAACTAATTCTAGCCTATGGCAAACTACTTCTAAAATTGAGGGTTTGAGAGATGGTTCTTATGTTAAGTCCAACAAGTGTTTCTCTTTGCTCTTTTTTGTTGGTACTTGGCTAAGAGAAAAGATTGGAGAGAAAAATAGGAAAATTCAGAGCAATATTAAGCACCGGACCACCCTCCGGACCACTCTGCATTGGTCCGACGCAGTGGTCCGACGCCCTGTCCCTCACTGCATAAATCTTTTCCAGCCAAAGAATCCGTCGGACCAGTGTCCGACGCTGCACCGGACCAATGACAAGTTGTCCGGTGCCTCTGTCATTCTGATCTATTCACCGTCGGACCAGTCCGGTGCTCCATCGGACTAGTCCGGTGAGTCATCCGGTGCAGTAGTCCGGTGGTCTGTTGCTCACTGCATTCTCTTCTCTGGTACCGTCGGACCACCCGTCAGACCAGCCACCGGACCAAGCGGAGTGGTCCGACGCTTCGAAAATTTGCGATATCCCCCCACGAACGGCTCTGTTTCGACAGTTTCTCTATTTCCGTCCGTACGCCATCTCCGCCCTGCTCCGCCGCCGCCATTGCCGCCAGCTCCCCTACGCCAATCTCGCCGCCGGTGAGCCTCCACCGAGCTCCACCTCTCCTCGCCAAGCTGCGCCACCGCCTCCCAGCTCCACCGCCGTCCTCCACCTCGCCGGCGGCAAGCAGCTCAGCTCTCCGCGCCCAAGCTCCCCTGACAAGCGGGAATACTCACCACTATACTACCTGCCAAGCTGAGCCACCTAGGGTTTCCCCCCTCCATCTCCATTGCCTCTGCAAAATCAAAGGAATTAGGATTTTCCCTAACCCTAGGGTTCGGGGTTTCGACGTTCGCCCTCGACCGAATCCATCTTCGACGCGTTCGTCCTCGACCGACTTCCTGTCATCGTCGTCGACCTCTCCACTTCTCGCTAGGGTATGGTTTCGATCTTTGACGTCGCGTTTTGTCGAGTCGTAGATAGTGTCATGCCTTAGTTATTATTCCTTGCAAATCTCGTCTCCTTAATTCAATCCACTCCACTAAAATCTTATTGCCAATTGTAATTCGCAGCTGGTAAATCCCGTTCGGAGAGTGCTTTGGTACTTGAGATTGCTCTGAATAGCTACTCTTTCTTACCTCGGGTATCCATGTCAGATTTCATTCTATCACTTATCTAAATGCTTGCTTCTATACGGTTTCTTATCTCGAGATGCTATATATGCTTATGTATACCTTGTCTATTCTATCTAGCAGCAGTCAGTGGCAGTTGAACTTGGGGCAAAGCTCGCGAGTAAGGATTGAGGCAAAGCCTCAGAGGTTCAGTCCAGTGGCTTGGAGGCCCCTCTGACAGTTGTGCTTGTGGTTTGATCAGTTGACAGTTGTTACTTGCAGCGATCAGTGTTTCTTGTGACAGAGATCAGTGGTTCTTGAGGCAGTATTCTTGTGATCTGTCAGTGGTTGCTTGTCAGTGGACAGTGGTACTTTGCTTATTTCAGTATGACTCGCAGCACTCGTGCTCACGTAGCTGGGTCTGGTGGTGATGCTCCTCCTCCTCCACGTCCTTCTAGAGACAAGGGCAAGAAGCCAGTGGTTGAGAAAGCGAAGAAGAAGAAGCGCAAGCTCACAAAGGCTGAGAAAGCCGAGACAGTGGCCGATGCAGCGGACCGCGCAAAGCGAGGCGGTCGCCGAGGTACCATGAGACTCGGCACCCCTCCGCGGGATCTTCCCACTTCTCCTCCAGCTGGGTCACACACTGAGGACACTCCACAGGAGCCAGAGCTTGTCACAGAGGCCCTGGGTACACCGTTGGCACCTAGTTCCTGGGGGCGCTCCACCCGCTCCCAGTCTGCTCACTCACCTCAGTCAGCGGCTCCCACAGCAGCTTCAGCCTTAGTTCACCTCGATCTGAGGAATCTTACAGCAAAGCAGGTGAAGAAGCTCAGATTCGTTGCTCTAGAGAAGTGGTGTCCGGATCAGAGAGACCCCAGAGCCTCACCAGGTTGGCATACACCTCTCATGGAGGATTTCTATCGAGCAGCTCAGTTGACTAGCATTCAGATTCGACCACACAGGGTTTGCTCCTTAGAGAGCATCGTTGAGCTAGCTAGTGAGGAGATCCGCCCGTTCTTGACTTACCAGCCGGGACTCGCCGATTTACTCGGGCGTTCTGGTAACTATATAGAACGATGGGTCAGAGAGTTCTATGCTTCAATTTGGGTGGATCCAGAGCACAAGTTTGTGCAGTACACCTTTAGAGGCGAGAGGTACAGGCTATACTTGACCAGACTCAGAGAGATCTTTCGCTTTCGTCAGGAGGGTGGTGAGTTTGACTTGCACTACGAGTGTTACCGAGGAGCTTCAGTGCCTCGCAGAGCTCGAGGAGGCCGTACTTTGTCAGTGCAGGAGGTGGCTCCTCTGTTCAAGCCACCTTTCTCAGAGGGCTCCAGGCGTAGCCTCGCAGAGCTCAGGCCTACAGTTCATAGATTGAACGAGGTGCTCCGCCGTACTCTGCTACCTCGCACGGGGTACAAGGAAGGATTGACAAACATGCAGCAGCTTCTCCTTCAGACCCTGGTATCTCAGACACCATTTGATATTGCAGATTTTCTAGTGTCAGAAATAGAGGATGTGATAGCAGATGGCATGAGGGCCCGACGACAGTTTCCCTATGCTCACTGGATCTCTGCGATTATTGCTATTGAGCTAGAGGGAGCACACCCTGGACTCCGTGCTTTATTGGATCAGTCGCCGTCTTCTTTCCCAGATTACAGAGTCCTGGGGTCGTTTGATAGCCGGTTTGGAAACCGGGTCCTCCGTCTTGTCAGAGAGAGGACAACACCAGCTGACAGAGCAGATGTTGATGCTCAGGATGAGGCGATTCGTGGTGTTGAGCAGCAGGAGCTCCATGGTCTAGATACTGGAGCTGATGTGACTCCTGAGGATACTTCCGAGAGCTCAGACGCAGACTTCCAGCCGGTTCCACAGATGCCCCCACGGGCGCACGACACTGAGGCTGGCGGCTCTGCCTCTGCCACTGAGACGATGATGCTCAAGCTCCTTGACAGGATGAATGAGCAGCAGAGCTCTCTCGTCACTGCAGTTACACAGGTCTAGCAGCGACAGGACGAGATGCAGCGACAGTCAGAGGAGCGTCACTTCGAGATGCAGCGACAGATGCTCGCTATGCAGCTAGAGTCCCAGCGACTTCAGTCACAGTCACAGCAGCTGCAGCAGCAGAACATGGCATTTATGGCACACATGATGAAGTGGACTGGCGCTCCTCCTCTAGAGTTCCCTACAGCTCCACAGATTCAGATGATGAGCACTTCTCAGCCCTCACAGTCAGTTGGGCAGCTTGGAGGGCCACAGTTCTCAGTAGGACCTTCAGTTGGCCCCTCAGTGGTCCCTTCGAGCTCCACCGGTCAGTCAGTCACTCCCACCCCAGCCATACAGTCCAGTGGACTTCAGGGTGCTGGATTGACCACCCCGTTCCAGTCACCGGTGAATCAGATGACTCAGTGGTTGGACACCTTTGGACCTACTCAGCAGTTCACCCCTCTCACTACAGGTTTCACTCCACTTACCACTACGATGGGTGCTACTGCTAGAGATCTGTCAGCGTCCTTCAGTGACATTACCGGTCAGCCGTCCCCCACTGGTCCTCAGATTGCAGCAGAGGTCGAGGCCGAGCTTGTAGCACCGACAGCTGATCAGCATCGTTCCTCAGTAGATTCCTCAGAGGCTACACACGACAGCCGGGCTCCAGCCGTGTCTACCCCTCCGACAGCTGCAGTCGCTACCGATGCTATAGTTGTCACCACCACTCCAGTCCAGCCTCAGCAGTCTCCGGTTCTTCAGACTCTAGACGAGTCAGTGCGTGAGGCACCACCGGTCACAGCAGATCCTGAGGCTCCCGCAGAGACACTAGCACCGGTTACCGCTCCTACTACTTCTCCAGCTACTGTTCCCGAGTCTTCGACCGCAGCAGACCTATCAGCTTCCGACCCCCAGACCGCTTCACTACCAGCTACCGACACTCAGGGGGAGGATTCAGATGATGAGACCTATCTGGCAGCTTTCAGGGTCCTCGACCGCTCCACGACTGCTTCCACTCCACCTCCGGACGCTTAGTT
Source organism: Microstegium vimineum (assembly GCA_022036555.1). Taxonomy (NCBI): domain Eukaryota; kingdom Viridiplantae; phylum Streptophyta; class Magnoliopsida; order Poales; family Poaceae; genus Microstegium; species Microstegium vimineum. The sequence goes on along the minus strand of CM039125.1, from coordinate 29,694,431 downwards.
TAGGTGTTTTCGACGCCAAAGGGGGAGAGGGAGAGTCGAGTAGATGGGCTAGCTTTAGGGGGAGCTAGTAGGACTCGTTCTTTTTGATGTGTATAAACTCTATTGCATCATGCATCACGTTTACCGTCTTATTGCATTGTATGATATGTGTGATGGTTGAGACTTGATGGTTGTGTGACATGTGTGGACTTTCCTTTTTATATATCATGTCACTTGGTTATGCTATGTTGCTTCCACGCTAATCTCTGATCTTTTGGCTATAGCATATCCTTTTTGAAATCATGTTCTATGCTCATTTCATATCTATTGTGCTTGTCATGGCTTGAATGGTTAGGCATGTACTTGTCTTTCTTATTACTAACCCATGCCTATCTCATGTCAAGTCATGCCTTCTCTTATCAAAATTCACTCATTATTCTCTACTCGAGCTTGTATTGTCGTCAATCACCTAAAAGGGGGAGATTGTAGAATTATGGACCCTTGTGTTTAGGCGATTAACGACAATACTAGATCACTATGACTAACGTTGTGTTTGCAGAGACAAAGTCATTTATGTTAGGTCATGAGTGATGCATTTTGAATGGGCTTAATGGATATTCATGCCCCCAAGATGGAAATCGTTTTGGTTACAAAGGATGGAGATACACGACGAAGACTAGGCTAGTTCTTAGTGCCATAAGGTTGAGAAGGGCACTAGTATAGCTAGGGCTTTTGTTTTTCCTTTGACCGTACTACAAAGAGGGGTATGAGGTTAGTAGCTTGATCTAGGAGAGTTTAGGAAAGTGGGTATATGCACACTTGTCACAACTAGTCCTAGAGACCTTGCTTTCAGCCCTTGACAAACCCTAGAAATGGTAGGAGCAAAATCCCTTGAGAAACCTCAGCGAAAACAGTTGTTTTAGAGGGAGAAAGAGGCTCCGGACCACTCTGCTAAGTGGGCACCGGACCAAGGAGAGTAGTCCGGTGGTCCCTGACTTAGGCAGATTCTCAGCTCGAGGAGCTCCAGACCACCTGTCTGGAAAGCACCGGACCATAGGAGAGTGGTCCGGTGGCTTGGTTCAGAGAGTCAGAAGGCTCCAGACTAGTCCGACGGTTAGTCCGACGGCTAGTCCGACGCCTCTTGATAGGAGTTTGGTTTTATGCAGAGAGCTCCCTGGCTCCGGACCAGAGCGTCGGACCAGGGCACCGGACCAAGGAGAGTGGTCCGGTGGTGTGTAAAAGAGAGATAGGTTTTCACTTAGAGAGCACCGAGGCTCCGGACCAGAGCGTCGGACCAGTGCGTCGGACCAAGCAGAGTAGTCCGACGGTGCCTGAGTTTGAAACGTGAGTGAGCTCCGGACCAGTGTGCATGGTCCGGTGGTGTGAGCTCCGGACTAGTCCGGTGGCTACACAGAGAGAAGAAAAAGTGAAAAACGGCTAGTTTTTGAGGTGGGGACTATTTATAGTTGCCTCCTTGGTCCTTAGAGGTCTTCTTGGCCATTGTTTCAGCTGGTGAAACCTTGAGAAATCTTTTGGAGAGCCAAGAGTCTAGTGAGGGAGAGATTGGAGAGAGTTCATCTTGTTCTTCCCTCCTAGAGTGATTAGGAGTGACTTGTGTGCATCCATCCACCTTCCTAGCCTTGAGTGGGTCAAGTGAAGGTCTTGTGCTTGTTACTCTTGGTGTTCGACATCACCTAGATGGTTTGGTGGTGTTCGGAGGAAGTGACCGCCGGGAGTTTGTTTGGCGGCGCTTCTCCAAGCTCTTGTGATCGGTTGTGGGCGATTCACCGAGCCGGAGTGGCGAAGAATCAGCCCGTAGAGAGCACTCTACCCTTGCGCGGGTAGAGGGGGAGCGATACCTTGCGAGGTGCTCCAACGAGGACTAGGGGGGTGTGTCGACACCTCGATACCTCGGGAAAAAAAATCGCTGCGTCCATGAGATTTTCTCTTCCCTAGCTCTTTACATTTCCGTCGTGTTTTTACATTTCCTACTAGAATTGCTTAGGTTGTTTTTATTTCCTATGAACTGCTACTGCTTTCTAGTTAGGACACACGGACGGTAGGCACTAGGGGTGATTGGCATTTGATAGGTTTTTATATTTGCTTTAGAAATTTAAAACAAGCCCAATTCACCCCCTCTTGGGCATCTTGATCCTTTCAGTCTAAGTGTCGTTTGGAGATGGAGAGACAGTTAGAGTAGTCTAGGGACTTTATTTTCCTTTGGCCGTACTATTAAGGGGTATGAGATTAGTAGCTTGACCTAGGAGAGGTTAGAGATGTAGGTGTGGTGCACATTTGTCAAACCTAGTCTTGGAGAGTCTATAAACAACCCTTAAGAAGTACCTTTCACAAAATGTCAAGATCCGAGGTGATTGGGAGGCTCAAAGAGAACCAGGCCAGTTGCCCAGTAGGCACCAGACATAGGTGAAGGGTTTGGTGTCCAGGGTTTACTTAGAGTGAGTTGGAAGGCTCTGGACCCTGGTGAGAAGGCGTCCAGACCATAAGTGAGCAGTCTGATGCAACATAGAGAGTTCAAAAATCGAGGGTTTGCCTCCGGACCGAGTCTAGAGCTAGCATCTGGACCATATGGGATGGGTCTAGAGCTACACAGAGAGCTCCATAAGTGTGAAATTTCCTCTAGACCACGTCCAGAGCTTGGCTTCAGACTATATGCTATCGCCCGGAGGTAAGGATGAAAACGGATTGGATACAAACGGATATCATTGATATTGTATTTGTTTTCATATTTTTGTTCGGATTCGAATCCGGACACGGATGGCTATCGGATACATATACGAATACGGATGGTCTCGGTTACGAATACGAATAATGAGTATCGAATACGATATGAATCGGATTCGGAGAATATCGGATACAAATATCTATTCGAATATTGAGTAAAAGATATACACATATATATATATATCTTATAGATTAAAAAAACAGCAAGCGTCACTAGACATCGATGGCAGCTTCATTCCTTCTCCTCCTCTTGTTCTTGCGTGTGATCTGTGTAGTGGCCTGTTGGGCTGTCTATTGGCCCAACGGCTGTGGGCCTCTTCTAGAACCTACGGGATGGGCTTGCTGTGGTGTGGTCGTGTGATGAGGGCTGAAGACTTGAAGAGGTAAAACTTTAGTACCACATTGGTTACTCACAGCAGAGCGTGGAGGGAGGAAGCTATAAATTGATGGGCAGGGGCAAGGCAATAGGCCATTCATTGCTTGATTGTCTGTAATTGGATAATATCCGTTAGATGCAGGTCAGATACATCCTGTTTTTTAACGGATATCCGATATCCGACGGATAATAGCAATATTGTATTTGTATTCGGCATCCGCACAAGTTATCCGTTTTATTATTCGTATTCGAAAAATTACTCGGATATCCGATGAAGTATCCATATTTTTGTTCAGATTCGTTCGGTCGAACGGACGGTCGGATAAAAATCCGATCCGTTTTCACCCTTACCCGGAGGTACTGAAGAACAATGTGGAGACTGTTGAGTCTGTGAGGTCCAGACCATTGAGATATAGTCCAATGCCCCCATACTGAGTCCGGTCCGGTGGTACGCAGAGAAGAGTTGATGAGTGTAACGTCTAGTTGGAGGCTTGGGGAGTATTTATACTTTCCCAACTCGTCCATACTAGCTCTCTTGCCCATTTGTTCAGCTGAGGAAACTTGTGAAAGTGCAAGGGAGTGGAAGAGCCTAGTGAGGTGATTGAGATTAGCAAATCCGTTCGTGAGAGCCTCATTAGTGAGATTGTGAGTGACAAGTGTGCATCCAAACCACCTTCATAGACTTGATTGGATCAAGTGAAAGTCTTCTACTTGTTACTCTTGGTGATCGACAACACCTAGATGGCTTGGTGGCGATCGGAAGCTTGGTGACCATTTGGAGGATTGTGGATGGCCCAACTCCACTTATTGTGATTGTTTGTGGGTGATTCACCAAGCCAAAGATGTGAAGAATCAGCTTGTAGTGAGCACTTGGTCCCTGCGCGGATCAAGGTGGAGGGATACACTCGCGTGGGTGCTCAAACAAGGACTACAGAGGGGTGTCCACTTCTGTTGAGTTTGTTACTCTTGGAGCTTGCTCCTAGCCGACTAGCATGTCGCCCTAGAGCTTGTCCTCTCTTGTGGCAGCCTAGGGAGGTCTGTAACACCACCATTGAACTAATACATTAGCCCTCATCTCAAGAGTTAGCACTCTTGACTGGAGATTGAGGAAAAGGCAAGCCTTGGTGGCGAGCCCGAGCCTTGTGTGGCGCACCTCAACAATGTGGATGTAGGCAAGCTGAACCATGGGATAAATCCTTGTGTCAACTGTGCTTGTTCATTTGCTTTGACATATTTTGCTCTCAAGTTGATTTTTAGGGTTTGGTCCCGATCTACTTAGTGGGAGCGTTCCTACCATATCTAGGTGGTGCTACAGGTTCACAACACTCCTAGGAAGGTTTCTATTCAAGTGAAATCTCGATTTGCTTCTCAGTTTTTGAATTCCATATAGTTCTGTTTGACTGGCTAGCACTGCCGCTCCAAAGAGCAGCAGTGCCGGGCAGTGCGACAGTGCCGGGCTTCAGAGCGGCAATGCCACGCCTGTGAACTAAGAGCTTTTGCAAGTAAATTTTAAACAGGCCTATTCACCCCGCCTCTAGGCTTAGTAATTTCCACCTCCTAGACGGCTTGGTGATCGAGTCTCCGTCGAATCACGCAAGAAGCTTGTGCGTGGCTCCGAAGAAGAGCTTGTGAGGGGTGTTGTACTCGCCCCGTGGGAGATCGCGAAGAGCAACTCTAGTTGAAGCGTGTCATTGAGCTACCCTCACTTGTGGGTAGATTCTTGCGGCGCCCGAGTGAGTAGGCTAGGCTTGTGAATGCCTATTAGCCGCCGAATCACCAAGTGAGTGGTCGACACAACGGGGACTAGCTTGGTGGCGACCAAGTGAACCTCAGGAGAAATATCACCGTATCAACCTTGTACATCTTCTCGGTGGTTTGCATTCTCCAAATCATTAACTTGTATTTACTTATTCATACTTGTGCTAGTGATTAGTTGTTGCTCTTCTAACTAGTTTAGCTTATGTAGCTTTCCTAGTTACCTTCTAGCTTGTGTAGCATAGAAGTAGCTCTTGAGTGGCTAATTGACTTGTGTAGCCTTGTTAGTTACATTGCTTAGTTTGTGTAGCTAAGTAAGTTGAGCTCTCTAGTTGACTTGTGTAGCCTTGCTAGAGAGCATTGCTAGTGAGCTTAGGTGCTTTGTGCTTTGCTTACTAGTATGTGTAGGAGCTCCCGGTGTGCTTAGAGTACTAGTTGCTTAGGTTTGTGTGACCTTGCAACCTAGACTTGTTTAGGTGAGCTTCCTAGCTTGGTACCTTAGTGAGCCCAATTAGTATACTTTGCTAGGTGCTAAAGTTGTAGATAGAGGGGTGTAGTCTTGGCTAGACCGATAGTTTTAATTTCGCATTTGTTTCGGTTAGCCGTGACGCTTAAATTTTAGAAATGACTATTTACCCCCCCTCTAGTCCGCCATCTCGACCCTACAGCTATGTAACAAGACTTTGTGCTTTATGGCTGATTAAAGAAGTGAATAAGCTTGGAACACAATCAAACACAACTGAGTTTGCTTATTTGCTTGCGATTTTTAACAATGCTCAATGCTACACACTCATAGTTCAGAGTTGTTATAAATACGAGTGTGCAGCCTTGTTAAAAATCACAAACAAATAAGGAAACTTGTGTTTGATTGTGGTCCAAGCTTATTCACTTCTTTAATCAGCCATAAAGCATGAAGTCTTGTTTCATAGCCTAGAAATTTATCTATGTTCAGAGCATCCTTAAAAACCCTAGAAGCAAGGATCCTTACACAAGGACACTCTGTTCTGAACCTAAATCTTATATACACAAAATCTCTATGAAACTGCACAGCTCAATGTCTATGTTCATTGTTCAAAGCAGTGTTATCATGTCACCCAGCTAATAGCGATTAATCGTGGCTAGTTCTAAATCCTAATAGTTCAAACTCGACTAGGGGGTACGACTCAATTAGGGCGACTAGTTTTTTGTTGTCTGATTAGTCATTCACTGATCGCGATTAATGGGACGACTAGGTGCTAGACGACCAAAAACTGAATTGAATTACTGGGCAGCTGAGACGTGTGGCTTAACTTTCTCAACCAATTGACCAATCGGGAGTAATCTTCTTGCTTGATTTTTACTTCAGAGTCTAGAACATATAATATACTAGTGTGTGTATGTATATATATGGTATAAGGGTGCATTTTTGCTACTCTCGGGACTAATTACTCCCATCTTCAATAAACCACATTGCACGTCAACAGGGGTAGTCGCTACAAGTGAGTCGCAAGTCACGCATTTTTCGGCTGATTACGCGAACAAGAAATACTAGTTATATACACCCTAAATCTAGAGATATACACATAGGAGTAACTACCCTAAAATATGGAGCGTAGCATGTGATTTTACGCGAAAAAATGCGCGACTTGTGACTCACTTGTCAGCCTCTCCCACAATTTAAATCTTTTTTTTCTATTTTAAAAACACGATTTCTGGACAGACATTTCTATAGGTGGTTCTTAAGAAACCGCCTATGCTATGGTCTCATTTTCACTGGCCCCAGCGCAGGCGGTTCGAAAAAACGCCTGTAGAAATGCGTTTTGAATCGCCTCTATAGTATCGCGGTATAGTTCTATTATTGGATGCAAACATAGTATCCATGTCCCAAATGACATTCAATATAAATCTTTTATTTTAGTAGTCTATCAGTTTTTTTGGTCAACATTTTGAAAAGCAATAAACTAAAAGGCTGGGTATCAAAATCAATATATATATATATATATATATATATGTATATATATATATATATATATATATATATATATATGAGTAGAATAACACTTATTTGAATTTTTTCACGCGATAATTTTTAGAGTATCTTAAAATAAGTATATAGGGAAATTCCTTTTTACACCTGCGTGTAGTTACTCCCACCTATATATCTTTAGATTTATGATGTATATGATCTGACGAGGTATATGTAGATAAAGTATATAATCATACTAGACTATTTATGGTAGTATGTATATGAAGTATGCAAGTATACATAGGGTATAGGATCATACTTATTTTATATACTATAATAATAGTGTTATAATAATATATTAAAAAATATGGACTCTTTGAATTTTTTCACATGATAAGTTTTTGAGTATCTTAAAATAAGTATATAAACATAATTAAACTGATAAATGAGTATACATACATACCTAATATGGTTTATTAAAGATGGGAGTAACTACACGCCTGAGTAGGAAAAACATACCCTATGTATACTAGTTGCCAATCGCGACTAGCCACCTGGTTGGTCCTTAGGTAGCTAGGATCGACTTGATAACATTGGTCTCCAGTAATATTATGATGCTTGGACTGGCACCATTAAAGATACACATTCGTGTGCTTCCAAATTTCCTAGGCCACCTGGAAAATGAGTGTATTAAGCCGTTTTTTCATCTCCATAGGTACACCCTTGATTGCCTGGTACCACCATCTTGAAATTTTCCTAGTAGAATAGAACTGCACTGATGGAGCTTAACCCCAATCTCTGAAGAAGATACACCATATCTGTCTAGCGAAGACGCAAGAGAGAAGACACTGGATGGACTCTCCTGCCAGATCGCAAAGAGGACAGGCCGCTGGATGAGGGAGTCCCTTCTTTGCTAGATGATCACTAGTCCAGCATCTGTTGTTGATTGCAAGTGAGGAACTTGTAGTCTTGGGGTGCCCAGCTCTTCCAAATTCTTTTCCATGGAGGAAATTGAATAGTGCCACGAAAGTAATCATTATCGGCTGATTTCCTAGAATAAATACCAGACCTGGTGAGCTTCCATCGGTGCTGATTTCCCATGCTCTCTTGCAGCGAAATATTATCAACCAAATCCCATAACAGGGTACTCACTCAGGACAGGGACAGAGAGAGAACCTTTAATATACAAGACCCAATGGCAGTCTCCAAAGCCTGCACCACCGTGCGCTGTTTTATGACTGTCTTATTAATTGTTTTGAACAGATTAGGTGACAGCTTAGAAACTGTATTTCCTCACAACCACCTATTGAACCAGAACAAGATGCTTTCACAATTACCAACTATGGAATCCACCGCATCCTTGAAAAGAGATTGAGCATTTTGAGGGATTTGAATAGGTAATCCTAACAAGGCTGTGAACTTTCTGTCTTGTCAAGCCAAATCTACCTAATGCGAAGAGAGCATCCTAAGTACTCCAGATCATGAACACTGAGCCCTCCATATTTTAGTGGCATTTATACTTGATTCCAGGAAGCCACACAGTTTTCTCCATTTTTTTTGACCGACCCATAAGAATCCCCTCCTCTTATCAATTGCTTTAATCACCCATTTAGGAAGATCCAACAATCATAGAGTAAATGGGTATAGTGGTCAGAACCACCTTTACTGTAACAAGACGGCCTACTCCATTAATAAGAGAAGCTTTCCAGTTTGGGAGGTTATCAACCACCTTGTCAACCCGTTTCGCCAATCCGCTTTGCTGTTTTTTGGATGCTGAAAGGAAGGCCAAGGTAAGTGCAAGTAAAATCCTTGATTTCACAAGATACAATGTTTTTTAGTGATAATTCTGGAGATGCCAAGTTGGTTCGTAGACCTTTAGTTAATTTTAGGGCTACCACCACAGATTTTGTTGCAGGAATAACATGTTCACTGGTCTTGCAAAAATATGCCCAAACACACCTAGGGCTTGTTTGGTTTCTGCCCAAGCAAGGTTGCCTGGCGCTGGGAGCTCCCAAAGATGTCTGGTTTTCGAGACCTGGGGTCAGATCGATGCCTGGTAGGTATCGAACCAAACAGACACACCATCGCCTAGTCTCATCCTCCCCTTTTGGCGCACAAGTGTGAAGCCTCGAAATTGTTAAGGAAAAGCTAGTGGCATAGGTCATCACACTAGTTTTAGAATTAGACACCAATTTATGGCATCGATTAATTTGTCACAACTGGATTCCAGAGCAGCCTACATCCAAGTTTGTGTGATGTTAGCCTTCAATTCTATTTTCTGGAATAAATAAAAAGTTTCCTATATCTAAAATATCATGCTTACTGGTGTCTAAAGAAAACTTAGTCAATTTTCTCATTAGATAGAAAAATCTTTAAATCTTTATTATAGTAAAATGCATCATTCTGAAAATAAAAAAGGTAAATTGAACTTCAGGCGACAATTACAAAAACCATAACTGCTACTACTATTAAATCTTAAATCAGAAGAAGCATTCCACATCATCCCACATTTCTTATTTCTCATGACAAATATTGCACATTGATGCAAGAGTAGTTCAAAATATACAATAAAAAGGATATTAAAGAATTCATTTCAAATACTGAATAAAAACTATCATCAAAGAAATCTGCTGCTATTCAAATAGAGCGGCCCAAGCTATTACAGATCTGGAGTACAAATCATGTATGAAGATATCTCCAGATTGGTCAGTTGATTGAAAAACTGGAGCCAAATCGTCCCAATCTATTCCAGATACAAACCATGTCTCAGCTGGCCATTAATTCAATTCAATTTCTTGTCGTCCAGCACCTAGTTATCTGATTAATCTCTACTATAATTGAAAACTTCTCCAAATCTCTTCTCTTCTTCAAGATCAACGACTCACAACACGCTTACTACAGATGCAACGGCTCAAATTAAAAAGTTAGAAGCCGCTTCCCACTCTCCTACACGCCCAGCTCCCACACCCGTGCCTTGCGGTTGCGGCCATGGTTCGATACTCAACTCGTCTATTTTTTTCTTATTTTTTTTGTCAATTATTCGCTCGAGCTACCTGAGAAAAAAACACACGCAGATTTCCGCCGCCGCCCGCTAGGTTCCTAATGTGGCTAGGGTTGGCTACCCACCGCTACGCCTGATCTGAATGCCAATAGCCCGGGGTAAACACAAGGGATAATTGGTTCTGTAGCATCAAAAGGTTGCGACTTCCGTAAAATATCACTGAAAGATTTGAGCCTTGTAAAATAGCACTGAAAGTTATCACCGTGAACTGAAAATAGCAGTCCGTTAATTTTTACACACAAAGACGATCATTTGACGTGAACTCCAAAATTTTGGTGACCTTTTTGCCCTTGCCTTATCCTGTACAGGAAAAGGACGGACACAAGCTGGGAAAGGGACAGAGCATCACGCACGGGAGAGAGTCCGGCCACGCTGTGCTTGGCTTCCGCCGGCGTCTTGGCGAGCTCCGACGACCGCCTGTCCCCGCGTGCGTGCTGCTCCCCGTGCGCAGGCCACTCCCCGCGTGGAGGCTGCACCGTCCGCCGCAGGCTGCTGCTTGCGCGTAGGCTGCAACGCCTGCGCCGTCCGCCGCGGACGCTCCTCGCGTGGAGACCGCGGTGCCCCCGCCGGCCACCGCCGCCGCCTCCTCCTCCTCGACTGTGTGCTGTGCCGGTCGCGACTCCTCCTCTAGTGCCGATTTGGTGGAACAATGAATCGATCTGAGATCCCTGACGGGTAAGAATGAAACCCTAGCTATCTACTTCTTCGTTCGTACAACTGAAATTAGTTATGAAGGGATTGCGATTTTTCTATGTTATCCGGTTTATTTGTGTGTGCGATTTCACTTGGTATGAGGATGGTCAGCGATGAGAAAAAACATTTGACAGCAATGCTAATTTTTTTTGCACCGTTACTATTTCAGGATCGATCCAAACAATGCATGTCGAGTAGTGATTGATGTTTCTTCCTACTCAACTGTTGAGGATGGTCGATCTGTGTACAAAAAGGGTAGATGCTTGGATTGGTGGGTGGATGCAGAAGAGTACTCTATCATTGACATGGAGAGAGATGTGTTCAAGCACTTTAGTTGGGCTAGTTATCAGGAGGTAAACTTTTGGTTTGTGGGTCAGAATAATCTAACAATTCTCCTTGTTACGGACCAAGAGCTTCTAACTTTGCTGCGAGCCTCAAAAAAGGTGGAGTTTATCATGACCGTAGATAGATATGAACATGTTGATATGGCTTTGATTGAGAATGAAGGACATGTGACAGATGGAGAGAATGACCTACAACTTCAGGTCACAGAAAAGTTCAAGGAAATGCATGTGAGTGCAGAATTGGATGGTCTAGAATGGGCTATGGAACCTCAACTTGGTGTTACAGCTATTGGTCCTTCTAGACTAGTGGAGGAGGAGGAGGAAGGTGACCAATATATGGAGCCGGGTGTTGAGCATGATGGAGATGATCCAGTTGGTGTTGATGAAGAGTGGAGGTATTTTAGGAAGGTACCTGAAGAGAAAGTATAGCAAGAAAGAAAAAATGGAGAGCAACGGGAATGTAACTGAACCTATAGATCCTGAGGCTGTGCCAAGTGATGAAGTCACCATGATGCGAGATGGTTCATATGTTGCACTCACTACATATGACAGAGACAACCCTGTTATACGGGAAGGTTCGACATTTGTTGACAAAAAAGCCTTTGTACTGATGTGTTGACACAAAAAGCGTCAGGATCTGCGAACACCTCGGGCTATTACCCGAATTCGATATCCAAAGGTGTGCTAGTCGATTTGACCAGTTAATCGACAAGGACGATAACTAGAACAAGATTTGAACAAGACAACGACAATACGCCTAGATGTCAAGATTCAGACTTGATCAGGATAACTAGAGCAGAGCTGAACGAGACAACAGCGATGCGCCCAGATGTCAAAGCTCAGATTACTTCCACGCGGAACTTGCAAGAGTTTGACGGAGATCAAGGAGATGCAGCCCGTCGAAGCTTGAAGAACTCGTAGATAAACTAAAGCTAATGCAATAAAAGGGTAAATTGCAGTAAAAGTAAATAAGAGTAATTGATTTATTTTATGTATTGATTGTGTTTTTCTCACGACCCCATGTACATATTTATACTCCGGCAATAGGAGTTGTAAACAGACACGACTCGTACCTTTCCAAAACAAACTCCTACTTTAAAGGAAATAACTGACTCGCGCAGGAGTCGGACCTAAATAACAATATTATTTTCCTAAACAAACACCTCTATTTTTAAGGAAACAAACGACTCGTGCAAGAGTCGGACTCAAACTTCTATAGCAATACTGGTATGAAATCACCAGTTTCCTTATGTTTTTCTTCGATGAAACCTTCCATCGGCAGACTCTTCAATCCGCAACTTCCATCTATTGTCATCGGCAATCCCTCGTTGACGTCAACCGACACGTTATCCTGTGCCCATCGGCATCGTCACTCCATGCCCATCGGCATCGGCAATACTTCCCAATCGGCAACCTTGCACTTCTGGTAACTTGTCTTCACCAATTAATTCTTATCGGCAAGAGTCGTCCAACTCGCATCGACAATAAGCTTATTTTTCTTGCAACATTCATTCTCATCGGTAAATTTAACCAATGACTTTCCCATGCCGATAGAAAACGGCTACCGATCAACGCAAGTCTTAGCTCATCTGACACATGCCGAAAAATGGCGTCAACACATGCCCCCCAATTTCGGAGTGTAGAATATTTTACGCGCCGAAATTTTCTCTACTGTAACCTTTCCCTCCAAGATACTTGCACGACCTCCTTGGTTACTGCGCGTAAAAATCGCAAGTTATTAACAAAATTCCACGACCGCAGTACGAACAGTTGTAAGCCCAGTCATATCTCCTCGATTGCCACGCATACCTATTGCATACCTCTCTACATTCCTGCTCAGTGTGAAGAAAATTCCAAAATACCCCTGACCAGGCTTATAAAAGTTACCACCATCCAATCTGTTTTTACCCTAAGCCTACTTTTACTTTCACCTGCCCTCATCTTCAACCTCGGCGGCAACTCCGGCGGCGACCCCGAAGAACAGCTCCGTGAGCTCAAGCAATAGTAATTTCTTCAAGCAGAGAACAAATCGCAAGGATTCCCTCAGCTCCAATGGCGATCCACTTCGACGTCCCCAAGGTAAATCTGTCCCCTTCTCACTTCATCTTCTGCAAATTCCTTTTCCGTATCAATTTTATAATCCTCTTTTCCCATTTCTTTCTTTGATTTTTTCCAAAACCTAGGAATTGTACAACAAAGTAGTAATCCCAGTTGAGCAATCCAATTTCAACTGCCTAGGTCCAATGGGAAATCCTGACCCCATCAATCTGATTAATGCGGAGACCAACCGCATCGCTTTCAGATCCGAGTGCTTTAGCCTAGGGTTATGGAAAGATGCCTTCCGTTCATGGCCTAAACCCACCAAGGGATGGAAGAACTGGTACCTCAGAGTAATCAGAACACAGGAAGTTTATTGGTCAGAGCGCAACCTGGACCAGTGCATTAGACTCTCCATTGCCGATATGGAAAAGAACGAAAATATGATGATGGCTGAATCTTATTTTGGTCTGATACAATGAATGCCTTCTTATTCAGACACAGACCAGCTACTCCCACCCTTGCCGATCTGCACATGCTTACCGGCCTCGATGTCTCCTCTGCCGATACCCCCGCCTTGTTCAATAGGAAGGCTGAGTATAAGGTAAATACACGCAATATCGGTGGCTGGACCGGTTATATCCACGAATATCAAAAGACTGGATCGGTAGGTCAAAGGGAGCATGCCATATTTTTGAACATGTGGCTAGAAAAGTTTATCTTCTGTGGCAGAACAGTCGAACCTACCACCATGTATCTCCCCACAACAGAACTTCTTGCCGATGGAACAAGACTCCCTCTCAGCCGATACCTTCTTGGATCGGTATACCATCTCCTACACCAAGTGTCTAAGAAGTTATTGTTAGGCGAGTCCATCGGCAACCTCGGGGGTCCTTGGTGGTTTATAAACATGTGGTTAAACGCACACATGTACAAGGTCCTTCAATTCGATTTGTTCAATCAGGAATTCCCAAGGGATATATCAGAAGACTACGTATATGATGATGACGAATCGGCAACCCGTCCCCCACTCAATTTTGGGGAGGCTATCATAGTGCTACCAGGAACCAATGCCAACACAGATCAATTCGGTAGGTTCTTCCAAAAGCTTTACTATGGAATCCCCATCGCAGAACGACTTTGGTGGCCTTATATCGATGAGAACAACCAATTCTCATTGTTATTCAACCTTACCGATTGGATCGTGCCACAGAATGAAACAATCATGAAGGCCAGCATTGTTCCCCGAGCCATTCCGGTCAACATCTTTGGAACCGGAAAGAACTCTCCTCCATCTTATGAGTTTTATTATCCATCGGCAGCAGCAAGGCAGCTGGCATTTGGCCAATTACCGATCAAACTCAGCTTTGCCAATGTGATAAAGCCAAGAGAAATCATCTCTAGTGCCATGGATTAGAACAGGATTGTCAACCTTTCTCCCCATGTCGATACATCAAACATTGATCTATCCTCCTGGGCATCAACATCGTTCATGACAGAGTTATACAAATCTTGGTGGCAAGAATGGAGAAGTCAACTATTCGCCAAGTCATCGCACTACTATCGGCACTTGATCGACGCTGATCACGTCATTCCCAATGATGCAGTAAGTTTATTCGAATACATTTCTTATTATTTACTTCTACCATCGGTATCTAACCTTTTGCTTAACAGGTTGACGATCCAATCCCCCAAATGAGCAAGAGTGGCAAGCCCTTCCATCTTCGAATGATGAGCCCCGTATCAATCATCGGCAACAAGGCTCCCACATTGGCTGCTTTCATACCTCAAAGGGTACCTAAGGTTACCCTCAAGCCCAAGACGACGCCCGCAAAGACCATTGCTACTCCATCGGCTGCTGCTGCTATCTTGGCGCGAGCTTTCGCAGTAAGTTTTACTTTTACTTATACCAATCACAAACTGCTCATCGACAATATTTACTTTACGTAACTTGCACCAAACATTTTTCAGGCAGCGAGGCCATCAGCAGCTGCTCCAAACGTACAAGCTTCTCCACCTCATGCTGTCGATGCCCCCAAGCTTTGTAGCCGAAATGCGTCGGCTCACCAACTGCTGCCTCGAGGAAAAAGAGACGTCTGAGGCTAGCCGTATCTACGCCACCAACTCCAGTCGCATCACTAACCGCTGACGCACCAACGGCAGAACCATCGTCGGCGTCCATTCCTGAGTAGCCGATGGACGAAACCCCCGACCAGGGGACAATACCACCACTACAGGAACCAGCTGCAACAGTATCGGCATCGGCACCAGCACCTGCACCGAATGAAACTCCCGACCAGAGGACGGCAACACCGCCGCAGGAACCAGCCACCATGGCAGAAGCAGCACCAGCAACACCAGCACCAACCGTCCCTCCAACAGAGGCAAGTGCATCAGCAACTACTGCCGATCCTCAAGATTATGCTATGCCGACCGACTTCCCAAGTCCCAGGCAAGAAATCCATTTCAAAATGGTAAGCCGATTGTCAAAACCCATAACATAAACTTATGATCGGCAAACCCTAATCTTCTTCTTTTCAGGCCCAAGACTCTCTCGATAGCTTGTTCTCCTTCGGCATCAACCTCCTTGACGAAGACGAAGATAAAGAAGGTTTTGCTCCAACAAACAGCTTGTTCTCCTTCGCCGCCAACCTTCCCGATGAAGACGAAGACGAAGAAAGCTCCGCTCCAACTTTATCGGTAGATGTCAAACTCAAGCTTGAAACATTGCTATCTTTACTGCAACAAGACACATCCCATCTCGTCCAAGACTCCTGAAAGGATCAAGATGCCCAAGAGGGGGGGGGTGAATTGGGCTTGTTTTAAATTTCTAAAGCAAATATAAAAACCTATCAAATGTCAATCACCCCCTAGTGCCTACCATCCATGTGTCCTAACTAGAAAGCGGTAGCAGTTCATAGGAATTAAAAAACCTAAGCAATTCTAGTAGGAAATGTCAAAACAAGACGGAAATGTAAAGAGCTAGGGAAAAGAAAATCTCATGGACGCAGCGATTTTTTCCCGAGGTATCGAGGTGTCGACACACCCCCCTAGTCCTCGTTGGAGCACCTCGCAAGGTATCGCTCCCCCTCTACCCGCGCAAGGGTAGAGTGCTCTCTACGGGCTGATTCTTCGCCTCTCCGGCTCGGTGAATCGCCCACAACCGATCACAAGAGCTTGGAGAAGAGCCGCCAACAATCTCCCGGCGGTCACTTCCTCCGAACACCACCAAACCGTCTAGGTGCTGTCGAACACCAAGAGTAACAAGAACAAGACCTTCACTTGACTCACTCAAGGCTAGGAAGGTGGATGGATGCACACAAGTCACTCCTAATCACTCTAGGAGGGAAGAACAAGATGAACTCTCTCTAAACTCTCCCTCACTAGCCTCTTGGCTCTCCAAAAGATTTCTCAAGGTGTCACCAACTGAAACAATGGCCAAGAGTTCCTTTAAGGACCAAGGGGGCAACTATAAATAGTCCCCACCTCCAAAACTAGCCGTTTTTCACTTTTTCTTCTCTCAGCGTAGCCACCGGACTAGTCCGGAGCTCACACCACCGGACCATGCACACTGGTCCGGTGCTCACTCTAATTTCAGACTCAGGCACTGTCGAACTACTCTGCTTGGTCCGACGCACTGGTCCGACGCTCTGGTCCGGAGCCTCGGTGCTCTCTGAGTGAAATCCTTTCTCTCTTTTACACACCACCGGACCACTCTCCTTGGTCCGGTGCCCTGGTCCGACGCTCTGGTACGGAGCCAGGGAGCTCTCTGCATAGACTCAAACCCCTGTCATGAGGTGTCAGACTAGACGTCGGACGAACCGTCGGACTAGTCCGGAGCCTTCTGACCCTCTCAACCAAGCCACCGGACCACTCTCCTATGGTCCGGTGCTTACCAGACAGGTGGTCCGGAGCTCCTCGAGCTGGAAAACTACCTAAGTCAGGGACCACCGGACCACTCTCCTTGGTCCAACGCCCACTTAGCAGAGTGGTTCAGAGCCTCTTTCTCCCTCCTTTTCAACCGTTTTCGCTGAGGTTTCTTAAGGGTTTTTACTCCAACCATATCTAGGGTTTATCAAGGGCTGAAAGCAAAGTCTCTAGGACTAGTTGTGACAAGTGTGCATATACCCACTTTCCTAAACTCTCCTAGGTCAAGCTACTAACCTCATACCCTCTTTATAGTACGGTCAAAGGAAAAACAAAAGCCCTAGCTATACTTAGTGCCCTTCTCAACCTTATGGCACTAAGAACTAGCCTAGTCTTCGTCGTGTATCTCCATCCTTTGCAACCGAAACGATTTCCGTCTTGGGGGCATGAATATCCATTAAGCCCATTCAAAATACATCACTCATGACCTAACATAAATGACTTTGTCTCTGCAAAACACACGTTAGTCATAGTGATCTAGTATTGTCGTTAATCGCCTAAACACAAGGGTCCATGATTCTACAATCTCCCCCTTTTAGGTGATTGACGATAATACAAGCTCGAGTAGAGAATAAAGAGTGAATTTTGATAAGAGAAAACATGACTTGACATGAGATAGGCATGGGTTAGTTATAAGAAAGATAAGTACATGCCTAACCATTCAAGCCATGACAAGCACAATAGATATGAATTGAGCATAGTACTTGATTTCAAAAAGGATATGCTATAGACAAAAGATCAGAGATTAGCGCAGAAGCAATATAGCATAACCAAGTGACATGATATATATAAAGAAGAATGTCCACACATGTCACACAACCATCAAGTCTCAACCATCACACATATCATACAATGCAATAAGACGGTAAACGTGATGCATGATGCAATAGAGTTTATACACAACAAAAGAACGAGTCCTACTAGCTCCCCCTAAAGCTAGCCCATCTACTCAACTCTCCCTTTCCCCCTTTGGCGTCGAAACACCTAAACTAAGCGTCTGGAGGTGGAGTGGAAGCAGCCGTGGACTGGTCGAGCACCCTGAAAGCTGCCAGATAAGTCTCATCATCGGAATCCTCCCCCTGAGTGTCTGTAGCTGGTAGTGAAGCGGTCGGGGGGTCGGAAGCTGACAGGTCTGCTGTGGTCGAAGACTCAGGAGCAGTAGCTGGAGAAGCAGTAGGAGCGGTAACCGGTGCTAGTGCCTCTGCGGGAGCCTCAGGAGCTGCGGTGTCCGGTTGTGCCTCATGCACTGACTCGACTGGAGTCTGAAGAGCCGGAGACTTCTGAGGCTAGACTGGAGTAGAAGTGACAACTGTAGCATCGGTAGCGACTGCAGCTATCGGACGGGTAGACACGGCGGAGCCCGACTGTCGTGTGTAGCCTCGGAGGAAGCTACTGAAGAGCGGTGCTGATCGGCTGTCAGTGATACAAGCTCAGCCTCAACCTCTGCTGCTATCTGAGGACCAGTGGGGGACGGCTGACCGGTAATGTCACTGAAGGACGCTGACAGATCTCTAGCAGTAGCACCCATCGTAGTGGTAAGTGGAGTGAAACCTGTAGTGAGAGGGGTGAACTGCTGAGTAGGTCCAAAGGTGTCCAACCACTGAGTCATCTGATTCACCGGTGACTGGAACGGGGTGGTCAATCCAGCACCCTGAAGTCCACTGGACTGTATGGCTGGGGTGGGAGTGACTGACTGACCGGTGGAGCTCGAAGGGACCACTGAGGGGCCAACTGAAGGTCCTACTGAGAACTGTGGCCCTCCAAGCTGCCCAACTGACTGTGAGGGCTGAGAAGTGCTCATCATCTGAATCTGTGGAGCTGTAGGGAACTCTAGAGGAGGAGCGCCAGTCCACTTCATCATGTGTGCCATAAATGCCATGTTCTGCTGCTGCAGCTGCTGTGACTGTGACTGAAGTCGCTGGGACTCTAGCTGCATAGCGAGCATCTGTCGCTGCATCTCGAAGTGACGCTCCTCTGACTGTCGCTGCATCTCGTCCTGTCGCTGCTAGACCTGTGTAACTGCAGTGACGAGAGAGCTCTGCTGCTCATTCATCCTGTCAAGGAGCTTGAGCATCATCGTCTCAGTGGCAGAGGCAGAGCCGCCAGCCTCAGTGTCGTGCGCCCGTGGGGGCATCTGTGGAACCGGCTGGAAGTCTGCGTCTGAGCTCTCGGAAGTATCCTCAGGAGTCACATCAGCTCCAGTATCTAGACCATGGAGCTCCTGCTGCTCAACACCACGAATCGCCTCATCCTGAGCATCAACATCTGCTCTGTCAGCTGGTGTTGTCCTCTCTCTCACAAGACGGAGGACCCGGTTTCCAAACCGGCTATCAAACGACCCCAGGACTCTGTAATCTGGGAAAGAAGACGGCGACTGATCCAATAAAGCACGGAGTCCAGGGTGTGCTCCCTCTAGCTCAATAGCAATAATCGCAGAGATCCAGTGAGCATAGGGAAACTATCGTCGGGCCCTCATGCCATCTGCTATCACATCCTCTATTTCTGACACTAGAAAATCTGCAATATCCAATGGTGTCTGAGATACCAGGGTCTGAAGGAGAAGCTGCTGCATGTTTGTCAATCCTTCCTTGTACCCCGTGCGAGGTAGCAGAGTACGGCGGAGCACCTCGTTCAATCTATGAACTGTAGGCCTGAGCTCTGCGAGGCTACGCCTGGAGCCCTCTGAGAAAGGTGGCTTGAACAGAGGAGCCACCTCCTGCACTGACAAAGTACGGCCTCCTCGAGCTCTGCGAGGCACTGAAGCTCCTCGGTAACACTCGTAGTGCAAGTCAAACTCACCACACCTCCTGACGAAAGCGAAAGATCTCTCTGAGTCTGGTCAAGTATAGCCTGTACCTCTCGCCTCTAAAGGTGTACTGCACAAACTTGTGCTCTGGATCCACCCAAATTGAAGCATAGAACTCTCTGACCCATCGTTCTATATAGTTACCAGAACGCCCGAGTAAATCGGCGAGTCCCGGCTGGTAAGTCAAGAACGGGCGGATCTCCTCACTAGCTAGCTCAACGATGCTCTCTAAGGAGCAAACCCTGTGTGGTCGAATCTGAATGCTAGTCAACTGAGCTGCTCGATAGAAATCCTCCATGAGAGGTGTATGCCAACCTGGTGAGGCTCTGGGGTCTCTCTGATCCGGACACCACTTCTCTAGAGCAACGAATCTGAGCTTCTTCACCTGCTTTGCTGTAAGATTCCTCAGATCGAGGTGAACTGAGGCTGAAGCTGCTGTGGGAGCCGCTGACTGAGGTGACTGAGCAGACTGGGAACGTGTGGAGCGCCCCCAGGAACTAGGTGCCAACGGTGTACCCAGGGCCTCTGTGACAAGCTCTGGCTCCTATGGAGTGTCCTCAGTGTGTGACCCAGCTGGAGGAGACGAGGGAAGATCCCGCGGAGGGGTGCCGAGTCTCATGGTACCTCGGCGACCGCCTCGCTTTGCGCGGTCCGCTGCATCGGCCACTGCCTCGGCTTGCTCAGCCTCTGTGAGCTTGCGCTTCTTCTTCTTTGCTTTCTCAACAATGGGCTTCTTGCCCTTATCACTGGAAGGACGTGGAGGTGGAGGAGCATCATCACCTGACCTAGCTGCACGAGCACGAGTACTGCGAGTCATACTGAAATAATCACAGAACCACTGCCCACTGACAACTGTCAAACACAAGTGCCACTGCCAACTGTCAGAACCACTAATCAAAGTAAGAACCACTGCTCTCTGGAAGGATCAACTGTCAACAAATAGAGCACAACTGACAGAGGGGCCTCCAAGCCACTGGACTGAACCTCTGAGGCTTTGCCTCAATCCTTACTCGCGAGCTTTGCCCCGAGTTCAACTGCCACTGACTGCTGCTGGATAGGATAGACAGGGTATACATAAGCATATATAACATCTAGAGATAAGAAAACGTATAGAAGCAAGCATCTAGATAAGTGATAGAATGAAATCTGACATGGTACCTGAGGTAAGAAAGCGTAGCTATTCAGAGTAATCTCAAGTACCAAAGCACTCTCCGAACGGGTTTTACCAGCTGCGAATTACAATTGGCAATTGACTTAGTGAATTGGATTGAATTATGGAGAAGTGATTTGCAAGGAATAATAACTAAGGCATGACACTATCTACGACTCGACAAAATGCAACGTCGAAGATCGAAACCATACCCTAGCGAGAAGTGGAGAGGTCGACGACGACGACGACGACAGGAAGTCGGTCGAGGACGAACGCGTCGAAGATGATGACGAAGTGAGTTCGTTCGAGGATGAACGCGGCGAAACACGCCTCCTAGGGTTAGGGCAAACCCTAGCCTCGAGATTTTGCAGGGCAAGGACAATGGAGAGGAGGGGAACCCTAGGGGGCTTGCTCAGGCTGGCAG
Organism: Microstegium vimineum; assembly: GCA_022036555.1. Lineage (NCBI taxonomy): Eukaryota > Viridiplantae > Streptophyta > Magnoliopsida > Poales > Poaceae > Microstegium > Microstegium vimineum. The sequence goes on along the minus strand of CM039125.1, from coordinate 29,673,192 downwards.
GGAGGTGGTGGAGCAGAGCAGTGCGCCGGCGAGGTGGAGCTTGCGGCAACGAGATGGAAGGCGGCGGCGAGGCTCTACAGGGCGGCACTAGGCGAGCATGGCAGCGCTAGCAGGCGTCGGCGAGGGGGAAGGCAGAGCGGAGCTCAGAGGAGGCTCACCGGCGGCGAGAATAGCGGCGCGAGTGCAGGGGCGGAGCTGCGGCGGAGCGGCGAGACGGCGGTGTACGGACGGCGGAAGGAAACACAGTGCAGAGACAGAGCCGCACGCGGGGGGGTTATCCGCAAATTTTCAAAGCGTCGGACCACTCCGCTTGGTCCGGTGGCTGGTCCGACGGGTGGTCCGACGGTACCAGAGAAGGGAATACAGTGAGCAACCGACCACCGGACTACTGCGCCGGACGACTCACCGGACTAGTCCGATGGAGCACCGAACTAGTCCGACGGTGAACAGATCGATATGACAGAGGCACCGGACAACTTGTCATTGGTCCGGTGCAGCGTCGGACACTGGTCCGACGGATTCTTTGGCTGGAAAAGATTTATGCAGTGAGGGACAGGGCGTCGGACCACTGCGTTGGACCAATGCAGAGTGGTCTGGAGGGTGGTCCGGTGCTTAATATTGCTCTGAATTTTCCTATTTTTCTCTCCAATCTTTTCTCTTAGCCAAGTACCAACACAAAAGAGCAAAGAGGAACACTTGTTGGACTTAACATAAGAACCATCTCTCAAACCCTCAATTTTAGAAGTAGTTTGCCATAGGCTAGAAATAGTTTTCATAAGAAAATAGTTCAATAGAGCTCCAAGGGTCACCTTAGGGGCACAAGAGGGGCATTAGCTGAAGCTAGAGCGTTGAATTGCTCCCCCTAAGTGTTGAACCTAATGATGACCAACAAACTTAACTGAAAAGAAACGAAGAAGCAACACTTATGCATATGCAATGCAAAACGGAATTTGAATCTAGTTTGCTTGCAAGTTTAAACCGCGGTTAAGCTTTGTCACATGCTTTGAGGGCGGTTATCTTAACCGCGTTAGCCAAGCCTATGTGCATTACCAAATTAAACATGTTATATTACAAAGGAATGCATGATTCACACAAGCTCATCTTTTAGTGAAGTTGGAGTGATCAAGCACATTCAACTCGCTTCTCAACCTACAAAAGGTTGTTTCATCGAGTGGTTTAGTGAAGATATCTGCCAATTGATCTTCGCTCTTAACCCCAACTAGTGTGATGTCTTTCCTAGCCACATGATCACTAAGAAAGTGATGGCGAATATCAATGTGCTTGGTGCGAGAGTGTTGAACCGGGTTGTTAGCAAGCTTTACGGCACTTTCATTATCACACAAAAGTGGAACTTCTTTTAAAAACACGCCGTAATCAAAGAGTGTTTGGGTCATGTATAAGATTTGTGCACAACTTGCTCCCATGGCAATGTATTCCGCCTCGGCGGTTGACAATGCCACACTGTTTTGCTTCTTTGAGGACCAAGAAACAAGTGATCTTCCTAGCATGTGGCACCCGCCGGAGGTACTCTTCCTATCAACCTTACACCCGGCGTAATCCGAATCGGAATAGCCAACTAGTTGGAAGGGAGCTCCTTTGGGATACCAAAGACCCATGCTAGAGGTGTGCCTTAAGTACCTAAGGATTCTTTTAACCGCACAAAGATGCAACTCCTTAGGGTTTGCTTGAAACCTAGCACACATACACACACTAAACATGATATCCGGCCTAGAAGCGGTGAGGTAAAGTAAACTACCGATCATAGAACGATAAAGAGTTTGGTCAATCGGTTTACCTCCCTCATCGAGATCGAGATGCCCATTAGTTGGCATTGGGGTCTTGATTGGCTTGCAATCCTCCATCTTGAACTTCTTAAGTAGATCATACGTGTACTTTTCTTGAGAGATGAAGGTCCCTTCTCTCATTTGCTTCACTTGAAAGCCGAGGAAGAAGGTTAGCTCGCCAATCATTGACATCTCGAACTCCTTGGACATCAAGTCACCAAATTCCTTGCAATGGTCTTGGTTTGTTGACCCAAATATAATGTCATCGACATATACTTGGCAAACAAAGATCTCTCCATTAAGCTTCTTAGTGAATAGTGTAGTGTCGACGATCCCGATCTTGAAGCCCTTCTTGATTAGGAAGTCCCTTAGCCTCTCATACCAAGCTCTTGGAGCTTGCTTCAATCCGTAGAGTGCCTTGGACACATGATTAGGCAAATTTGGGTCTTCAAACCCGGGGGGTTGTGAGACATAAACAAGTTCATTAATGAAACCATTTAAGAAGGCGCTCTTCACATCCATTTGAAAGAGTTTCATTTTGTGATGTGAAGCATACGCCAAAAGGATACGAATGGCTTCAAGTCTTGCAACCAGAGCAAAGGTCTCTCCAAAATCAAGTCCTTCTACTTGAGAGAACCCCTTTGCCACCAATCTTGCTTTGTTCCTCACAACCACGCCTTGATCATCTTGCTTGTTCCTAAACACCCACTTGGTGCCAATGATTCTTGCATCCTTTGGCTTCTCTTCAAGTGTCCACACTTGGTTCCGGGTGAAGTTGTTGAGTTCTTTATGCATAGCATTCACCCAATCCGGATCCCCAAGTGCTTCTTCTACACTAGTAGGCTCAACAAAGGAAACAAACGAGTGATGTTCAACATAAGATGCAAGTCTAGAGTGAGTCATTACTCCCTTTGATGGACTCCCTATGATTTGATCATGGGGGTGAGCTTGAAGGATGGATGTTGATTTTCTATTTGTCTCTTGAGGAGGAGGATGCGGTGCTTCAACATTGCTTGCTTTGGCCTCGGCTTGATCTTGAGGAATGTGAGTGTCTTCTTGAGCTTCTCTCACTTGATCTCCTTCATCAACTTGAGGCGTGTGAGGTGAAGAAGGATCTTGATTTGCTTCATCTTCAACTTCTTCCACCTCTTGCGGGTTGATACCACCAATTGGCATATTCTTCATTGCCTCCCTCAAGGGTTCATCACCTACATCAATATCCTCAATCGCTCCTTGGGAGCCATTAGTTTCATCAAACTCCAAGTCATACGTTTCTTCAACTAAGCCGGTGGCTTTGTTAAATACACGGTATGCCTTAGATTTAAGTGAATAACCAACAAGGAAACCAATGTCACACCGCCGTTGGAATTTACCCAAGTGTTGGCGCTTCTTGTAGATGTACACCTTGCAACCAAACACCCGAAAGAATGAAATATCCGGCTTCTTCCCATTGACAAGCTCATAGGGGTCTTCTTTAATAGCCTTTGGACGAAGAGACGGTTTGCCGCATAGCAAGCGGTGTTGATTGCCTCCGCCCAAAACTTCTCGGGAGTGTTGTACTCATCAAGCATAGACCTTGCTAGAGTTATGAGTGTCCGATTCTTCCTCTCTACCACACCATTTTGTTGTGGAGTATATGTGGCGGACACCTCATGCTTGATCCCAACCTCATCACAATAATCTTCAATCTTTGTGTTCACAAACTCGGTGCCATTGTCACTTCTAATCTTCTTGATCTTCACATCAAATTCATTTTGAGCTCTTGTAGCAAACTTATTGAAGATGCCTTGTGTCTCTCCCTTGTCTTGAAGAAAGAACACCCAAGTGTACCGAGAGTAGTCATCCACTACCACTAAGCAATAGAGATTTCCTCCAAGACTAGCATATGTGGTAGGGCCAAATAGATCCATGTGTAGCAACTCTAGTACTCTTGAGGTTGACATGAAAACTTTGGTTGGATGAGTGTTTGCCACTTGCTTGCCGGCTTGACATGCACTACAAAGTTTGTCCTTCTCAAACATCACATCCTTGATTCCTCTAACCATTTCCTTCTTGACTAGCTTCTTCAAGATTGACATGCCCACATGAGCTAATCTTCTATGCCATAGCCAACCCAAAGAATTCTTGGAGAATAGACACGCTTGCAAGTTTGCTTCATTGGAGGTGAAGTCCACTAAGTAGAGGTTGTTGTGCCGGAACCCTTTGAATATCATTGATGAATCTTCAATCTTGGTCACAATCACCTCATTTGGTGTGAAGAGACAATGAAACCCGAGATCACAAAGTTGACCAACCGATAGCAAGTTGAAGCTCAATGATTGTACTAGCAAGACATTTGAGATTGATTGATCTTGGGAGATGGCCACTTTGCCTAAGCCTTGAACTTTGCCCTTTGAATTATCTCCAAAAGTAATCTTGTCTTGATTTGCACAATCCTCATCAAGTGTGGTGAACATCCGGGGGTTGCCGGTCATGTGTTGAGTGCAACCACTATCAATTACCCAATGGCTCCCACCGGTCTTGTAGTTCACCTACACACAAGCAACTTGGAGTTAATCTTGTTGTTTGGGAACCCCCTTAGTGCGGGGCCCCATTGCCTTGTCAACCAACTCCTTAGCAACCCAAAGAACCCTAGGCTTGTTCTTCATTGGTGGTCCAAGAAACACCACAAGTGATCTACCCTTGGAATCTTTGTTGATGACATAGTGAGCATCATGAGCAAATGGCCTAGTGTGCTTGGGCAAGGTCTTGGGAAGTGGAGTCTTGCATTGAAATGATAGATGACCAATTTGTCCACATCCAAAACACCTCTTAGGCTTAGGCTTTGGCTTCTCTTGATTGTAGCCATTGTACTTGTTCTTGTAGTAGTTCTTGGCTTCAATCTTGACCTTGGCCTTCATCACTTGGTTCTCCTTGTACCCAATACCGGTCTTGTCACTCTTCATGACGGTGCTCATTAGAAGCTCACTTTGGAGATTATGGCCCTTGGTGAACTTTTCAAGGCCACTTGTAAGCTTGGTCTTGTCATTCTTGAGCTTGGCAATTTCTTCTCGAAGAGAGTTGATCAAGGTGATAGCATCTTTGTCTTCTTCTTGAGTCGGCTTGATGGTGAAGGGCTTGTTTGCCTTGAGGTTGATTAGCTCTTCCTTGAGCTTTGAGTTCTATTCACTCATCTTCACATAATCATCATACTTGTCGGCTTCTACAACTCTCTTGCCCTTGCACTTTGCACTTTGCTCAAGAGCCACATCATCAAGCTCGATATCACAAGAGGTAGCACTTGCACACTTAGCACACGGGTTAGTAGCAACATGTGTAAGATCTTGAGTGAGTAATTCATTTGCTACCACTAGTGTGCCATGATCACTTTTCACTTGGTTGTAGTCATCTTTTAGCAAGTTAAACCTTGTGAGGAGCTCTTGGGATGACCTCTCAAGCTTATCATGTTTCTCATTGGATTGCTTAAGAGAGGCTTTGAGCTCCCTAGTGCTAGATGTGAGAGAGTTAATCTCAAGCTTCAAATCATCATTAGCACTAGACAAGTTATCAAGCTTATCATGCAAGTTTTCCTTGATTTCAAGAAGTTTGTCATTTTTACTTTTTTACTTCCTTATGATGCTAGCATATTTGTTGCAAATTTTAATTAGCTCATCATAGGAAGGTGCTTCTTCATCATCACTATCATCACTAGAGAGGTCATCACCATCATCCTCTTTTTGTACCTTCTTGTCACCTTTAGCCATAAGGCATAGGTGTGTAGAGGATGAGCCCGATGATGAAGGAGGAGGTGGCGGTGGAATCAAAGAACCAATCACCAAAGCGGCCACCTTCTCTTCTTCACTCTCATCATCGGAAGAATCACTTGAATCAATATCGGTGAGCCAATCACCCACAATGTAAGCCTTGCCATCCTTCTTCTTCTTGTGGAAGTTGAAGTTCTTCTTCTTCTTGTATGGCTTGTCTTGCTTCTTGTCATCATCACTTGAGTCATCATTGCCGCCCTTGTTCTTCTTGAAGTTCTAGAACTTGTTGTTCTTGAACTTGTTGTTCTTGAACTTGTCTTTCTTCTCTTCGGGACACGCATGGGCTAGATGACCAAGAGTGCCGCAATTGTAGCACTTCATTTGGGAGATTGGCTTCCTTGAAGAGCTTGTGAAGAATTTCTTCTTCTTTGAGTCAAACTTGACTCCATTCTTGTTTAGCCTCTTCAACATCTTGGCGGTCTTCTTCACCATGAGAGCGATGTTGTCTTCATCATCATCATCACTTGTACTCTCAACGACATATTGAATCTTGCACTTCAAATTAGAGCAACAAGGCTCTGATACCAATTGAAAGGATCAAGATGCCCAAGAGGGGGGGTGAATTGGGCTTGTTTTAAATTTCTAAAGAAAATATAAAAACCTATCAAATGCCAATCACCCCCTAGTGCCTACCGTCCGTGTGTCCTAACTAGAAAGCGGTAGCAATTCATAGGAATTAAAAACAACCTAAGCAATTCTAGTAGGAAATGTAAAAACAAGACGGAAATGTAAAGAGCTAGGGAAAAGAAAATCTCATGGACGCAGCGATTTTTTTCCCGAGGTATCGAGGTGTCGACACACCCCCCTAGTCCTCGTTGGAGCACCTCGCAAGGTATCGCTCCCCCTCTACCCGTGCAAGGGTAGAGTGCTCTCTACGGGCTGATTCTTCGCCTCTCCGGCTCGGTGAATCGCCCACAACCGATCACAAGAGCTTGGAGAAGAGCCGCCAACAATCTCCCGGCGGTCACTTCCTCCGAACACCACCAAACCGTCTAGGTGCTGTCGAACACCAAGAGTAACAAGAACAAGACCTTCACTTGACTCACTCAAGGCTACGAAGGTGGATGGATGCACACAAGTCACTCCTAATCACTCTAGGAGGGAAGAACAAGATGAACTCTCTCTAAACTCTCCCTCACTAGCCTCTTGGCTCTCCAAAAGATTTCTCAAGGTGTCACCAGCTGAAAGAATGGCCAAAAGTTCCTCTAAGGACCAAGGGGGCAACTATAAATAGTCCCCACCTCCAAAACTAGCCGTTTTTCACTTTTTCTTCTCTCAGCGTAGCCACCGGACTAGTCCGGAGCTCACACCACCGGACCATGCACACTGGTCCGGTGCTCACTCTAATTTCAGACTCAGGCACTATCGGACTACTCTGCTTGGTCCGACGCACTGGTTCGACGCTCTGGTCCGGAGCCTCGGTGCTCTCTGAGTGAAATCCTTTCTCTCTTTTACACACCACCGGACCACTCTCCTTGGTCCTGTGCCCTGGTCCGACGCTCTGGTCCGGAGCTAGGGAGCTCTCTGCATAGATTCAAACCCCTGTCATGAGGCGTCGGACTAGATGTCGGATGAACCGTCGGACTAGTCCGGAGCCTTCTGACCCTCTGAACCAAGCCACCGGACCACTCTCCTATGGTCCGGTGCTTACCAGACAGGTGGTCCGGAGCTCCTCGAGCTAGAAAACTGCCTAAGTCAGGGACCACCGGACCACTCTCCTTGGTCCGACGCCCACTTAGCAGAGTGGTCTGGAGCCTCTTTCTCCCTCTTTTTCAACCGTTTTCGCTGAGGTTTCTTAAGGGATTTTACTCCTACCATATCTAGGGTTTATCAAGGGCTGAAAGCAAGGTCTCTAGGACTAGTTGTGACAAGTGTGCATATACCCACTTTCCTAAACTCTCCTAGGTCAAGCTACTAACCTCATACCCCTCTTTATAGTACGGTCAAAGGAAAAACAAAAGCCCTAGCTATACTTAGTGCCCTTCTCAACCTTATGGCACTAAGAACTAGCCTAGTCTTCGTCGTGTATCTCCATCCTTTGCAACCGAAACGATTTCCGTCTTGGGGGCATGAATATCCATTAAGCCCATTCAAAATACATCACTCATGACCTAACTTAAATGACTTTGTCTCTGCAAAACACACGTTAGTCATAGTGATCTAGTATTGTCGTTAATCGCCTAAACACAAGGGTCCATGATTCTACAACTCCACTGCAGTAAAGATAGCTTTTAAAGACATCCAAGGCCACTTGTCTGCCGATACAGAAGAAACACTCTTCCAGGCAGCGTTCCTTGAGAGCAAGCAACTCCAGTATCAAAGACTCTCTCGTTGCATAGCCGATAGGACTGCTCGATCAAAGCTTGAAGAAGAAATGCTTAAGTTCAAACAAATTGCCGATGAGAAGCACAAGGACATCGGTCAAGTAGAAGCTTCTGACGCCAATCTTGAGCAAGAGATTATTCATTTATCGGCAAAGAGGGAAGAGTTGTTGACTGAACTGAAAAGGGTTGAAGAAGCTCTGAACACAGCTAGCCAAAAGAAAGCTCAACTGCCCGACGCCATTAAGTCTCTGTGACAAGAAAGAGACAGAAACGCCCGACAAGCTATCCTGCTGAAGAAGAAAATCAAGCCAGTTGAAGGGTCTGCCGATGATGATGCCAGGGAAATGGAGGAAATAGAGCAAATTCGCTTGCGTGCGATATCAGCTATTCAATCCAGGGTTTTCAAAACCGTTCGGTTACCACGGTAACCGCTCGGTTACCGAACAAACCGGTCGGGACCGGTTCGGTTTCGGTACCGGTTTGAATTCAAATTTCAAATTTAAATTTTTTTAAAAAAAAATTCTGAAAAAATTCCTAAAAATAGTTCACGATTTATAGAGTCCAATGGTGTAAATTTTTTTCAAATTGGAGTTCGTTTGCTATTTTTTTGAACGTGTTTAAGTTTAAAAAAAAAGAAAAAAGAAAAAAACCGTGAGGCCCGTTAAGGGCCCACGCGGCCCAATCGCTCCTGCCGCCTCCTATTTAAAGAGCTGTCGGGGGGGGGGGGATCCCGGCCGCCCCCCGAACCCTATCCGCCCCGCAGCTGCTCCCACCCGCCCGCGCGCCGCTCCGGACCGCCGCCGAGCCTCGGTAACCGCTCGGTCGGGGTCGGTTACCGAGGTTTTTGGTCGGTTACCGACCGTGCGCCTACCAAGCCCTCCCCTGGCGGTTACCGTTCGGTTGCGTCGGTTACCGACGGTTGCGTTCGGTAACCGCTCGGTTGGTCGGTAAATCTTTTTTTTTATTTTTTTCATTTTTTTGCATTTGTAGTTGCTTTAGTTGTAGGATTTAGTTCTAAGATGTAGTATTGATGGAGTATATGATATAGAAAATATTTATTGTAAGATTTAGGTAGGATTTGACTTAGGATTAGGTTTATTTGGTACACCGTGCCAGTGACATATAGTACGCAAGTGATGCGAGACCTGGAACAACGTGCATTCGACTGGCTACCAAGCTGCCTCCGTAGGCACAAAGGACAACTCTTTTGACAAAATATGTAGTGTAAACCACCTATTAGATGGAGACATGGAAACCACCAATTAAAAACTTACTTCGGTTGCTCAAAATATATAAAATTTGATGGATTCATAGTGCGTACAAATATGTACTTAAGTGCAAAAGCTGAAATGAAAACTCACTACTGCAAAATTCATACAAAATGGCAAATTTCATATGCGTGTACACTGAAATTTTTGTCCTCTAGTTCATATTCATATAAACTTTACCATTTTTGTATGAATTTTACTAGTTTGAATTTGTATCTCAACTTTTATACGTGAGTATATATTTGTATATACTATGTATGTACCGAATTTCAGAATATGTAGTGCAAACCAAAATATGTTTTCTAATTAGTTTCATGTTTCCACCTAGCAGTAGTAGGTGGTAGTTTACGCTATAATTTTTGCCACATGTACATATTTATCCTTCAGTGATGAAAGTAGGACTATTCCATCTAGGTCTCTTACACTTATGTGCAAACTATTTGTACTGGTACTATACCATAATGCATGTGAAATCAGTTAACACATATACAGCGTTAGCTGCTAAGGGTAGTCTCAACCCAAAAGTATGAGATAGTTTTTTCGTTTTCTATCTAAGAAACTATTTTCTCTCTCTCCCTCCCTTAATTTGAATGCAACATCGTCATTTTATGGGGTTGGTCATTTGTATCACACTATTTTACATCCTAAGTCCTAGATAAACCTAAACCAAATAAATATTGTGGGGTTGACCATTTGTATCACACTATTTTACATGAATTGTGTGTTCTATTTACATCATTATGCACAAAGGTCATGCAAAAAAAATTGATTTTTTCAAGAAAAAAAAAATAAAAAAGACACCCGGCGGTTTGGACCGGTTACCGTTCAAACCGGTCGGTAACCGGCCCTAACCGACCGGTTACCGGTCCAAAACCGTTTGCACTGCGGGGTTTGAATTCAAAATACAATTCGTTCGGTTTGGACCGGTAACCGGTCAAACCGACCGGTAACCGCCCGACCGGCCCCCGGCGGTTACCGGTTCCGAAACGGTAAGGTAAACCCTGATTCAATCCCTGTTGTAATTTGCTACAATTCATCATATCGGCAAATGTAACACTTGATTTTGCTTTGTAATATAATGTTAGTACACTTTTACCGATGTTTTATATAACACTCTCTTCCATCGGTATTTCAACGGGCATTCTATGCATCTACCCAAATACTAGGGTAATATTTCTTCAAGTATTTTCTGTTGATCGCTCTAGAGAATGCAACTCCTTCGAGAGTTTCCAAAATATAGGCGTTGCCAGGAACAGATTGATTTATCCGAAACGGACCTTCCCAATTAGGAGACCATTTTCCAAACTTAGAACTCTTAGTCTCAATCGGTAAAATCAATTTCCATACCAAATCGCCATCGGCAAATTCCTTCACCTTCACCTTCTTATCATACCATCTGGCAACACTTTTCTTATTTTCTTCAATGCTGATCAAAGCCCTCAACCGATGACTTGCTAAGTCTTCTAACTCATCCTTCATAAGAGTATCATACTCATCGGCTGCTAATTGATCTTGAGAAGACAATCGTCTAGAACCAATTTTAACTTCCCAAGGCAGGACAACATCGTGTCCATAGACTAACTGATATGGCGAAACTTTGGTTGCACCATGACACGCCATCCGATATGACCATAGGGCCTCATTTAACACTATATGCCACCTCCTAGGGTTCTCTTCAATTTTACGTTTGATAAGCTTAATAACTCCTTTATTAGTTGCTTCAGCCTGACCGTTAGCTTGAGCATAATAAGGAGAAGAATTCAATACCTTGAACCCCATACTAGCAGCAAACTCATCAAACTCTCCCGATGTGAATATAGTTCCTTGATCGGTAGTAATAGTCTGAGGGATACAGAATCGGTAAACAATATGTTCTTTTACAAAATCTACCATATTTGTCGATGTCACCTTCTTCAAAGGAATCACCTCAACCCATTTTGTAAAGTAATCGGTAGCGACCAGTATAAACTTGTGCCCCTTGCTTGATGGCGGATAAATCTGGCCGATGAGATCAATAGCCCATCCCCTAAACGGCCAAGGCTTGATTATAGGATTCATTGCCGATGCAGGTGCCCTCTGGACATTACCAAACTTCTAACAATCCTGGCACCCTTTAAAATAGTTGAAGCAATCTTCAAGAATTGTCAGCCAATAATATCCATTCCACCTAATCATCCATTTCATCTTGAATGCCGATTGATGTGTTCCACACACACCTTCATGGATCTCGCCCATCAACTCTTTTGACTTTTCTGTACTAAGACATCCAAGCAAAACTCCATCAATTGTCCGATAATACAATTCATTGTCAAGGGGCACATACTTGGTAGCTTGAAACCTTAGACGCCTTTCAACCTTCTTAGACGGATCTCTTAAGTAATCGGCAATTTCTTTTCTCCAGTCATTAGCAACCATTACCGATGTCATGACTTCTTGAATCGACTGATATCCTGAAGCGTTCTGTGCTAACCGATTAGCCTCTTCATTGTGCAACCTGGGAATATGTTCAGGCGATATTCTTTGAATTCCTTTAACAGCTGCAAACACTTTTCATGGGTTGCAATCAAAGCTTCACTTCGACATTCATATGTCCCAATCAATTGATTAATTACTAACATGGAATCACCGAAGATTTCAACAGCATCGGCACACACTTCCTTGAGTAACTCCAATCCTTTTAGCAAAGCTTGGTACTCAGCCTGATTGTTCGTCGAGGTAGCAACAATCGGCAAAGAAATTTCATATCTCCATCCGTAGGGTGAAATTAAAAGAATGCCGATACCTACTCCTTCTTTGCACGTAGATCTATCAAAGAACAAAGTCCAAGGAGCAATCTCTACAGAGCTTACCATATTGCAATGCTGAGTAACAAAATCGGCCATTACCTGACCCTTAACTGCCTTAGCCGATTCATACTTCAAATCAAACTCCGAAAGTGCTAGAATCCATTTGCTAATTTTTCCACTTAATATCGGCATTGATAGCATATACTTAACCACATTATCTTTGCAGATAACAGTGCATTCAGCCGACAATAAATAATGCCTCAATTTTATGCAAGAGAAATATAAACATAAACATAATCTCTCTATGGCCGAATACCTTGTTTCAGCATCTACCAGCCTTCTGCTCAAATAATATATCACACGTTCTTTCCCTTCAAACTCTTGAATCAAGGCTGATCTGATAATACCGTCATCGGTAGACAAATACAACCTAAAAGGCTTCCCGTGCTGAGGTGGAACCAAGACTGGAGGGTTTACCAAATATCTCTTGATCTCGTCCAAGGCTAACTGTTGCTCCTCTTTCCATGTAAACTCTTGATCGGCTTTCAGCTTTAACAATGGACTAAAAGATTTAATTTTACCAGATAAGTTAGATATAAATCTTCTAATGAAATTAATCTTGTCGATCAAAGATTGCAGCTCAGTCTTGTTTGTAGGGGCAACCACCTTATTAATTGCATCAATAGATTTTCTACCGATCTCGATGCCTCTCTGATGCACCATGAAACCCAGAAACTGACCTGTCCATACACCAAAAGCACACTTGTTAGGATTCATCTTCAACTCATGCTCCCTTGTGCATTCCAGGATTTCCCGCAAATCGGCAAGATGCTTTTCAAAATTTCTGGATTTAACCACCACATCATCAATATAGATTTCGACTATCGTGCCGATGTACTTATGACAGATGAAATTCATTGCTCTCTGATAAGTAGCACTGGCATTCTTCAAGCCGAAAGTCATCACAACCCATTCAAATAAACCGACGTGACCTGGATATCTGAAAGCGGTCTTGGATATGTCTTCTTCAGCCATGAATATCTGATTATATCCAGCATTACCATCCATGAAGCTAATGATTTAATGTCTAGCAGCAGCATCAATTAGCAGATCGGCAACGGGCATCGGATAACCATCCATCGGTGTGGCCTTGTTAAGATTCCTGAAATCAATACAAACACGAAGTTTTCCATTCTTCTTATACACAGGAACCACATTAGAAATCCAATCGGCATATCGACACTGCCGAATAAACCCAGCTTCAATTAATTTCATAATTTCAGCCTTAATGTTAGGCAACACCATAGGATTGCATCGGTGCACAGGTTGCCGATGTGGTTGGAAAGTAGACTTAATAGGCAACCGATGTTCAACTATTGATCAGTCTAAACCAGGCATCTCTGTATAATCCCAAGCAAAACAATCTTTGTATTCCTTTAACAAATCGGTCAACTGTTGTTTACATTGGGACTCTAACTTAGCGCTAACAAAAGTAGGACTATGCTTACTACCATCGCTGATATCTACTCCTAATAAATCATCAGCCGATGTGAACTCTTGTCCCAGTTTTCCATCTGTTGACACCGTTTTTCAACGTGTCAAATGAGTTAAGACTTGATTGGTCAGCGGCCGTTCTCCATCGGCATCGGAAAATCTTGAGCCAGTATTGCCGATAAGAGTGCTGTGGGAAGACCAAGTGCACTACCGATGGAGACATTGCCGATTGCCGATGAGGAGGCATTGCCGATTACCGATAAGGAGACATTGCTGATTACCGATGAAGGGTCAGCCGGCCGCCGATGAAGAGTGGTTGCCGATTGCCGATCGAGGTTGATTGATGAAGATAGTTACTGGTACAAGGTCGCCGATCGGGAAGTATTGCCGATGCCGATGGGTATGAGGTTCCGATGTGTACATCATAACTTAGCGTTTGATGTCAGCAGAAGGTTACCGGTGGCCAAAGAAGGAAGGCGCGGGTTGAAGGGATCTGCCGATGGAAGGTTTCCATCGAAGAGAAGAGTAAGGAAACTGGTGTTTTGTACCAGTATTATTATAGTATTTTAAGTCCGACTCTTGCATGAGTCGTTTATTTTCCTTTAAAATAGGTGTGTTTGTTTAGGGAAATAAATATTGTTGTTTTAGATCCGACTCCTGCGTGAGTCGGTTTCCTTAAAAATAGGAGTTTGTTTTAGGAAGGATATGAGTCGTGTCCTTGTACAACTCTCCATGCGGGAGTATAAATATGTGCCCGAGGGCTATGAAAAAGACAATCAATCCAATCAAAAACAAACCAATTTTATCTTATTCTACTTTTTATCGCAATTTACCTCTTTTTGCATTAGCTGTAGTTATCAACGAGTTCTTTCAAGCTTCGACGGGCTGCATCATCTTGATCTCCGTCAAACCCTTGCAAGTTCTGCGTGGGAGTACCTCTGAGCTTTGGCATTCCGGGCGCATCGTTGTTTGCCTCGTTCAGCTCTGCTCTAGTTATCGTTGATCAATCTGAGCTTTTACATCCGGGCGCATCGCCGTTGTCTCGTTCAGTTTTGCTCTAGTTATCATCCTTGTCGATTGATTGGTCAAATCGACTGGCACGCCTTCGGAATACCGAGCTTTGGGTAATAGCCCGAGGTGTTCGCAATTCTGACGCTTTTTGTGTCAACACCTCTTTTGGCACGCTCGGTGGGACCCGATTTCATAGATTTTTATATCTATCATGACTAATCCAAGGAGTGTCATTGAAATCTCCACAGCAGATCTGACAAATCATCAGAAGCAGGCTATGGAGCAGGCGATGGAGGAATACAAGCGCTCATATCTTAGATCCTTCAGCCTAAACGGGATCGGCGAAGCAGTACAGAAGCAAGATCCGCCGTCACCACGGCAGACTATTTTCTACGCCGATCCTGGTAAAGTACAAGATACGGTTAATTATGCATTAAATAATGTATTAATTAGCCAATCCGATGTGCTGTCTGATACCGTATGCAATGCTGTCAAGCAAGCTTTCAAGGGACATGCACCATATTATGCTGATTCAGAGTATCGTCAACTCGGATCGGCATATGTTGCGGCTTCATCGGCGGTTCCAAGGGTGTCCACACCAGTTATGAGCCAATCTGCCGATGAGATCGCGCCACCGAGATTGAGCCCAACAAGCGCTAAGGTGAACACAAATCTGGTGGCTTCGACAATGTCTGGACCTGTGATACAGAATCAGCCAACTTCTGCCAACTGGTGGGGATACGGTATGTCTCCAAGTCTACCTGCTGACTTCAGATTGGTCCAAGATAACCATGCAGGGTGGAAGGTTCCCATGGCATCGGCAACGTCTGTACAGCCGATGATTCCAATCATGCATTATGCTACATCTTCTCCAACGGTGCAGGTGTCAACAGGGAATCTGCAAACGGCAATACTCAAAGTGTCGTACGCCCAACCATCGGCAAGATACTTGCCGACACAACAAGGTCCAGCTGCTGCAAGTCAACCCATGGTGGCAATGAATTACCCGGCACCACCAGAGCAAGCGTCAGCCGGTTATCGGCTATCGGCAAATCCTTGGCCGATGCAACAAGGTGAGTCGATTGACAATCAGTCTGTATCGGCAATGACCGCTCAGGTTGCGGTACCCGTGAGTCCAAGCGAACATCCAAGGGTACAACAAGAACAAGCATCAGCCGGCTATCAGCTATCGGCAAATGCTTGGCCGATGCAACAAGGTGCGTCGAGTGTCAGTCAGCCCGCGTCGGCGGTGGTTGCTCAAACTATGGTGGCTACAAATCAAAGCTATCGTCCCAGGATACAAGAGTTGCAAGAGCCAGTTGGCTCTCAGCCATCGGCAATTTCTTGGCCGATGCGACAAGGCTTGTCGACTGACAATCAGTCTGTATCGGCAATAACTTCTCAAGTTGCGGTACCCGCAAGTCAAAGCAGTCATCCAAGGGTACGACAAGAACAAGAATCAGCCGGTTACCAACTATCGGCAAATGCTTGGCCGATACAACAAGGCGGGTCTACGCTAGCAAATTCGTGGCCGATGCAACAAAGCATGTCAAGTGTCAATCAGCCTGCATCGGCCATGGCTGCTCAACCTGTGGTGCCCGAAAGTCAAGGCTATCGTCCGAGTGTGCAAGGATTACAAGAATCAGCTAATTATCAACCATCGGTAAATCACGTGCCGATGACATCTAATACGTGTTGGATCGGCCAATTACCGATTCAGCAACAAGTCGTACAGCCCGGGCACCAAATGACGGGATTTCCGCAGGGTTGTTCGGTGAATCTTCAGAATGAAGTGTCGGTGCATCAACCGATAAATACCGCGCCACATTACTCGCAAGTGTACCATGAGGCATCGGTACAACAACTGATGAATGTAATGCCACAACACAAATCGGTAATTGTGCAAAGTGGCCCATCGGCAACACAGCCGATGCATGGTGTCCTAATAACTGGTACTGCGCACGCGCCGATCACTTCAAATACTTTGACGTCAAGACCTGAAGAAGTGTATCAACCTGCTCAGTCGGTTGATGAGTCTGCGCATCGGCAAGATCCAGACACAAAGGTGCTTTCAGCCGAGAAAGTGGAAGCTTCAGATCCAGATGGAGAGTCAAGTATCAGCAATGCTGAATTGGAAAGTTTCACCTTTGATACCACAGAGGCCGATCGGGGTGTTGGATCGTTCGAGCCTAAGAAGACTTGGAGCGCAAAAGTACTCTTCGTTGGACCAGGGGACTCCGAGTCAGATGAGGAGGTGAACGACAGCACTGTTGAATGGGTGAAAGATGAGGAGCCGGTACCTTGTGCGCTCGATCAGCGAAGGACTGGGAATTTTACCTTCGATGTCACGAAGGCCGATGGGATATTTGACTTATTGCTTCAGGAAGGGCGAATTAAGCTAGCCCTTAATCAAGTAATTCCATCGGCCGAGGAACTCAAGAAGACCAGGTACTGCAAGTGGCATGATGTAACTTCTCACAGTACCAATGACTGCAAAATGTTCAGGCAGCAGTTGCAGTCAGAGATTGACTCTGGATGAATCCAATTTGAAAATCCCAAAGTCCAGAAACCGATGGAGATTGATCAGCGCCCGTTTCCTAATAATATGGTGGAGACCAGTGGGAAGACTAAAGTACTGACATCGGATGCTTCCAGAAAAAGTGCATCGATAGACTCTGATCATCAAGTGGCTAAACGTGATATAGAAAGGTTTGCCGATGACGAGAAGGGCAAGAGGGTTGCCGATAAAGGTAACAATGTCGATAGGGCTCCTAGCGTTGTGATCGTTCACAAACAGCCAAGGAAAAAGTATCGGCAATATCGGTAGGAAAAGGAGCACCAGGAATGGCTTCGGCAGAAAAACCACTGGAGGTGTCCCTTCTTCATTTATTGTTGGGAAGAGGGCATCAAGCTACCCACTGCCGATAATTGTCTAGAATGCAATGGGTACTACACTGCTGATCGGTTAGGTAAGAAACCTTGTTCTGGTGATCAGTCATCCAGATACGCCAAGCCACTCAGAGAGGAGAAATCGGTACACAGCCGACTGGGGGGCAAGCTCAGTGCACATCACAGGCTTGGCAGGCGTATTGAACAAGGGGAGCCTGAGAAGATGGTTAAGGCAAAAGTGTCTGATGAAGACGTACTCTCCAGAGGCTCAAGCATCGGGAAAAAAGCCGATGCAAGCAATGAAAGGCAGCACCAGCCTGTCTGGAAGACCAAACTCCCTCAGTGGTGCCCTAAGGGTCTGACCAAGACCCAGAAGAGAAGAATCCTGCACGAGCGCCGTAATGATTTACTTAATGCTGAAATTCCCTTAAGGGAAAAGCAGTAGAAGCCGAAGCGCGAGGATGGAGATCCATCGGCAGACGACAATATATTGCCGATGGTCTAACCAGAGTCGATCTTGGACCTGTTGGCTTAGGGGCCGCACTCGGCGGACTGGCGATTTCAGTCATTGTACTTGAAGGCACCTGCCGATGGTTTGTGTATGAAACGCCGCACTGCTGATGACTTCGTTAACTGCCAGAAGAAAATGATTATAAGAATGATTCTGCCGCGCTTGACTAAGTGTGTGGTGTACGCGTTCTGGGAGTTGCTCCTTGTGCTCTTTGGTGGGTCTATCGGCATTGTCCTAATTTTAATCTGATGTAAGTATGAAGCCTCATTGCCGATTGTTTTTACAATCGGGCCAAATACCAGAGTTTGTTAAAAAGTTGGGATTGCTCAGAGGATTTTAGCCGATTCGATAAGTCATGGTATCGGTAGTGATTGCCGATAACTAGATGAAAGAGTTTGCCGACGGTGTTCTGGTATGGAGGTTGATTTTACCGATTGGGACTAAGTTCTAGGCTTGGAAGATGGTTTCCTAATTAGGGAGGTTCTTATCGGGTAAGACAGTTTACTCCCAGCAAGGCCTACATTCTAGGAACTCTCGAAGGAGTCGGCATATGGCGTGCTCGTTTGAATGCCGATGACAGGAAAGTTATATAAACATCGGTAAAAGCGTATGGACGTTATATTACAGAAACCAAAATCAAAGTGTCAAGGTTACATTTGCCGATACTACAAATAGATTACAACAGAGAATGGATGGCTGATATCGCACGCAGGCGAATTTGTTCTATCTCATCCATCTCCTTGGCATCGGCATCAGCGGAGCCCTCGACCGACTTGATCTTCTTCTTCCACAAGATGGCTTGTCGGGCGTTCTGGTCCCTTTCTTGCCACAGAACCCCGATGGTATCGGATAACTGGGTTTTCTGCTGGTTGGCTGCAGTCAGATCCTCTTCGACTTTTTATAACTCGGCCAATAGCTCTACTTTCTTGGCCGACAGCCGGGTGATTTCTTGGTCGAGGCCGTTGATTGAGGCTTCTGCTTGGCCGATACCCTTATGCTTTTCATTGGCAATGGTTTTGAACTTGAGCTTTTCTTCCTCGCTTTTGGATTGGGCAGCCCTATCGACAATGCGACGGGAGAGCCTCTGATACTGGATTTGTTTGATGTCAAGGAAGGTTGCCTGAAGAAAGATTTCTGCCATATCGGCAGGGAGATGGCCTTGGATATCCTTGAAAGCAACCCTTGCTGCTGATGAGTCCTGAATGAGCTGGGACGTGTCTTGTAGCAGCAAGGAGAGCAGTGCTTCAAGCTTGGTCTTGATCTCTGCCGATAAAGCTGGGACAGAGCTCTCTTCCTCCTCGTCGTCATCAGGTATATCAACTGCGAAGGAGAATAGACTGTCTGCATGGAGGGGGCCTTGGCGTCCATCTTCATCCTGTGGGTTGAGGCTGAAGGAGAAAAGACTATCTGGAGAATCTTGGGCCTGAAAACGGAGGGGTTAAAATATGCCGATCGAAAGATTATACTAGAATTTTTAAGTGATTAACTTACCATTTTGGAGTGAATCTCTTGCCTAGGGCTCGGCATGATGGATGGTCCAGCTTCATCCTGAAGAGTGGTGGCGGTTGCCGATAAAAGAACTCCCATCGGGGAAGCACTTGGCGCTGTCGGTGCTGGTGATGTTGTTGCTGGCGTCGCTTCCGATGTAGTGCCTGGTTCTCGTGGTGGCGATGCCGTTCTTTCGTCAGGAGCTTCAGCCGATGCCGATGCTGACGCCAACTCCGCCACCATTGTGGGTATTGCTTCATCAGGGACTTCGGCTGACGGTGCCGATGCCGCCTCCGCTGCCATTGCGAGTGTTTCTTCGTTGGGAACTTCGGCTGACGGTGCCGATGCCGATGCCGCTGCCGCTTCCGCTGCCATTGCGGGTGTTTCTTCATCAGGAGCTTTGGCTGACGGTGCCAATGCCGATACCGCCTCCGCTGCTGCAGCAGATGGAACTGCCTCCTAACCGAGGACGTCGTCCATCGGCTGATCTAGGATAGGAGCCGATGGAGTTTCTGCCGACGACGCGCCGATAGTTGGTGGTGCAGCTTGTGTCGATGGCGAAGATGGGCTAGCCAGCCTCAAGAGTCTTTTCTTTCTTGGCGCAGCAGTAGGAGATCCAGCCTGTTCCGACGAAGACTGGGGGCATCGGCAGCCGGGCTTGAAGGTACTTGTCTGCTGGGAGCAGTTGCCGATGACCTCATAGCCTGAATATTCAATGCAAGTTATACAAAGTGGATGTTGCCGATTGAACAGTATATAATCGGTATGAGTGAAGATGAGTTTACTGCAAACACCCGCGTCAGGGCAGCAGCGGCGGCCGATGTAGCCTTGGCTTTTGCAGGTGTCGGTGTAGGTACCTGTTGAGGCATGAAGGCAGCTAACGTGGGGGCCTTTTTACCGATGAGTGATACGGGACTCATCGTTCGAAGTTTGAAGAGCTTGCCGCTCCTGCTCATCGGAGGAATCGGATCATCAACCTGTCAAACGCAAGGAGGTTAAATACCGATGATGGAAGTAAAGTAAGGAATGCATCGGAATGAAAACTTACTGCGTCGTCGGGAACGATGTGATCGGCATCAATCATGTGCCGATAGTAGTGCGACGACTTGGCAAATAGTTGACACCTCCATTCTTGCCACCAAAACTTGTACTCATTTGTAATGAAGGAGGTTGGTGACCAGGAGGACAGATCAAGGTCTGACACATCGGCATGGGGAGGAAGGTTGACAACCTTGTTCCAGTCTAGAGCGCTGGAGAAGGTTTGCCTGGGCTTCACTACCTTGGAATAACAGAGCTTGATCGGCAGTTGACCAAACGCCAGCTGTCTTGCCGCTGCCGATGGGTAGTAGAACTCGAATGATGGAGGGGCGTTCTTTCCCGATCCGAAGATGTTCACTGGAATAGCTCGGGGAGTGATGCTGGCCTTCATAATTATCTGGTTCTCAGGCACATTCCCGTCGGTAAGGTTAAATAGCAGTGGGAACTGGTTGTCTTCATCGGCATATGGCCACCAGAGCCGTTCTGTGGCAGGAATTCCGTTATAGAACTTCTGAAAAAACATGTCGAATTGTTCAGCATCGGCATCGGTCCCGGGCAACACTATAATGGCCTCTCCAAAGTTGAGTGGAGGGCGAGTTGCTGATTCGTCATCTTTGCACTGATGATCTTCCGGTATGTCTCTCGGGAACCGTTGGGCGAACAGCTCAAATTGAAGTGCTTTCTGCATCTGTGCGTTCAGCCACATATTGATGAACCACCAGGGACCTCCAAGGTTGCCGATGTGCTCACCTAGCAGTAACTTCTGGGATACTTGATGGAGAAGGTGGTATACTGATCCTAGAAGATATCTGCCCAGGGGAAGTCTTGTCCCATCAGCAAGCAGCTCAGCTGCTGGAAGATACATGGTAGTGGGTCCAACTGCCCTACCGCAGAAGATAAACTTGTCCAGCCACATGTTCAGGAAGGTGGCATGCTCCCTCTGGTTTACCGATCCTGTTTTCTGGTATTCCTGAATGTAACTCGTCCAGCCGCCGATGTTCCGAGTGTTTACTCTGTGCTCAGCTTTCCTATTGAATAAGGAGAAGGTATCGGCAGAAGAGACGTCTAAGCCAGTCAGCATGTGGACATCGGCAAGAGTGGGGGTGGCTGGTCCATGTCGGAATAAGAAAGCATTCATCGTGTCCGACCAGAAATAAGAGGCAACTATTAACATGTTCTTGTTCTTCTCCATATCGGCAATGGAGAGCCTGATGCATTGGTCTAAGTTGCGCTCTTGCTAGTAAACTTGCTACGCCTTAGCGACCCTAAGATACCAGTTGTTCCACCCTTTGGTGGGCTTGGGCCATGAGCGGAAGGCATCCTTCCATAACCCTAGACTGAAGCATTCAGATCTGAATGGGATCCGATTGGTTTCCGCATTGATTAAGAAGCTGAGATCAGGATTGCCCATGGGGCCTAAGCAGCTGAAGGTGGAACTAGTGAGCGGGATCACTACCTTGTTATACAGTTCCTAGGGTTCAAAGGAAAGAAGAAAAAAAAATTAGAAAAGGAATGGAGATAGATCCAGATTTGTGCGAGGAAAGGAACCATGCAGGAGGTTGGATTAGGCGAGGAATAAGCCTTACCTTTGGAATGTCGACTTGGATCGCCATTAGTCAGAGGAGTGCTTGCAGTTCGTCCTTGGATTGCGGAAGAGTACTGTTGCTCGAGCTCGTGTCCTTCAGAACGGCTGGAGGTTGAAGACGAAGGCAGGAAGGTGAAAGTGAAAATGCGCTCTGGTAAAAAGGCAGTGTGGATCCTGGTAACTTTTATAAGCTTACTCAGGGGCATTTTGGGGTTCCGTTTCATACTGTGCAGGAATGTGGAGAGGCCCGCGGTAGATACGCGCGGTGATCGAGGTGGTCTGCAACTGTTTGTGCTACAATCGAGGGATTTTATTATTAAATTGCAGTTCCACACATGGGGATCGAGGAAACCGTGTATCCATCTCGGAGGTAACGGCTACAGTAACGACTACAGCAACGGCTACAGTGGAGAGAATTTCGGCACATAAAGTATTATACGTCCCGAAACTGGGGGGCATGTGTTGACACCGTTTTTCAACGTGTCAAATGAGTTAAGACTTGATTGGTCAGCGGCTGTTCTCCATCGGCATCGGGAAATCTTGAGCCGGTATTGCCGATGAGAGTGCTGTGGGAAGACCAAGTGCGCTGCCGATGGAGACATTGCCGATTGCCGATGAGGAGGCATTGCCGATTACTAATAAGGAGACATTGTCGATTACCGATGAAGGGTCAGCCGACCACCGATGAAGAGTGGTTGCCGATTGCCGATCGAGGTTGATTGATGAAGATAGTTACTGGTACAAGGTCGCCGATCGGGAAGTATTGCCGATGCCGATGGGTATGAGGTTCCGATGAGTACATCATAACTTAGCGTTTGATGTCAGCAGAAGGTTACCGGTGGCCAAAGAAGGAAGGCGCGGGTTGAAGGGATCTGCCGATGGAAGGTTTCCATCGAAGAGAAGAGTAAGGAAACTTGTGTTTTGTACCAGTATTATTATAGTAGTTTAAGTCCGACTCTTGCATGAGTCGTTTATTTTCCTTTAAAATAGGTGTGTTTGTTTAGGGAAATAAATATTGTTGTTTTAGATCCGACTCATGCGTGAGTCAGTTTCCTTAAAAATAGGAGTTTGTTTTAGGAAGGATATGAGTCGTGTCCTTGTACAACTCTCCATGTGGGAGTATAAATATGTGCCCGAGGGCTATGAAAAAGACAATCAATCCAATCAAAAACAAACCAATTTTATCTTATTCTACTTTTTATCGTAATTTACCTCTTTTTGCATTAGCTGTAGTTATCAACGAGTTCTTTCAAGCTTCGACGGGCTGCATCATCTTGATCTCCGTCAAACCCTTGCAAGTTCCGCGTGGGAGTACCTCTGAGCTTTGGCATTCCGGGCGCATCGTTGTTTGCCTCGTTCAGCTCTGCTCTAGTTATCGTTGATCAATCTGAGCTTTTACATCCGGGCGCATCGCCGTTGTCTCGTTCAGTTTTGCTCTAGTTATCATCCTTGTCGATTGATTGGTCAAATCTACTGGCACGCCTTCGGAATACCGAGCTTTGGGTAATAGCCCGAGGTGTTCGCAATTCTGACGCTTTTTGTGTCAACACCATCATCGGCGAATCGATCCATTAAAACTCTTCTTCAGGACCGACTGCTTGGATCGGTGTAATGCGGTAATCGGCAACTTTGAGGAACTCCGTGTCCCAAGCTTCACCTGATATGCACCTGGTTTGCTCATAAGTTTCCGATTCTGCTGATGCAACAATCGATGGGATCTCACTTCGAACGACTTCAATCTTATCTCCAACCCATTGCACAAGGCTTTGGTGCATTGTAGAAGGAATACAGCAATTAGCATGGATCCAATCCCTTCCTAGGAGCAAGTTGTAGGTGCCTTTGCCACTGATCACGAAAAATGTTGTCGGCAAAGTTTTACTGCCGATGGTTAATTCAACACATACGGCTCCCATAGCTGGCGACACATTGCCTTCAAAATCTTTAAGTTTCATGTCTGTCTTGACTAAGTCTTGGTCGCCTTTTCCAAGCTTCCTGAACATGACATATGGCATTATGTTTATTGACGCCCCGCCATCCACCAGCATTTTCGTTATAGGCTGTCCATCTACTTTACCCTTGATGAACAGAGCCCTCAGGTGCTGTCTTTCATCATCGGTAGGCTTCTCAAAGACAGCTGCCATCGGATCCAACACCAATTGCGCCATTTCAGCAGCCTCTTCGTTGTCGCTGACAGGTGCCATAAACTCCATTGGCAATATGACGACCATATTGATTTCTGTCGATGGATCCCTATCCTTGCGCTTTGGCCTCCACTGCTTTTCCCTTGAAGAATTTTCGCTGTCATATAAGTCGTTCTGGCATTCGCGCTGCATCCTTCTTTTCTGACTCTTGGTCAGACCCTTGGGGCACCATTGAGGAAGTTTGGTTTTCCAAACAGGCTAGTGCTGCTTTTCACTGCTTGCATCGGCACCACTCCTGATGTTTGGATCTCTGGAGAATATTTCTTCATCAGGCACTCTTGCATTGGCCATCTCTTCAAGCTCCTCTTGACTAACACACCTGCCAAGCCTGTTATGCGCACTGAGCTTGCCCCCCAGTCGATCGTGCGCCGACTTCTTCTCTCTGAGCGGTCTAGCATACCTGGATGTCCGATCGTCAAAACAAGGCTTCTTTTCTAACCGATCGGCAGGATAATACCCATTGCATTCAGGACAATTATCGGCAGTAGGTACCTTGATGCCTTCTTCCCAACAATGAACGAAGAAGGGACACTTCCAGTGGTCCTTATGCCGAAGCCACTCTTGGTGCTCTTCTTCTTCTTGCCGACGTTGCTCTTCTCGCGATTGTCGATACTCTCGCCTTGGCTGCTTATGCGTGATTATAACACCAGGAGCCCTCTTGGCACTGCTACCTTCATCGACAACTTTCTTGTCCTTTCTGTCATCGACAAACCTCCTCTCATCACGCTCAGCTACTTGATGGCCAGGATCTACCGATGCATTCTTCCTGGCAGCTTCCGATGTTAGCACTTTAGTTTTTCCACTAGTTTCTACCATATTATTTGGAAACGGGTGCTGATCAATCTTCATCGGCTTCTGGACTTTAGAATTTTCAAATTTGATTCGTCCAGATTTAATTTCTGACTGCAATTGCTGCCTGAATACCTTGCAGTCGTTGGTACTATGCAAAGTTGCATTGTGCCACTTGCAATACCTAATCTTTCTGAGCTCTTCGACCGACAGAATTACTTGGTTAGGCGCCAACTTGATTCCCCCTTCTTGAATTAATAAGTCAAACATCCTATCGGCCTTGGTGATATCAAAGGTGAACCTTTTAGCTTCTTTCTGGCCAAACGGACAAGACACAGATTTCTTATCCTTCACCCATTCGGCAGCGCTGATGTTTAGCTCCTCATTGAAATCTTCTTCTTGCTCGATGAAGGTCACCTTCTTATTCCAAGTCTTTCTAGGCTCAAAAGTCTTGACGTCTTGATCGGCAATTCTCTGCACAAGGTGGTTTAGACTTTCAAACTCCTGAGACGCATACTTATCTTTGATGTGCGGCAGCAATCCTTGGAAGGCCAAATCTGCCAATTGCCGATCATCAAGCACCAAGTTGTAGCACTTGTTCTTCATGTCTCGTAGTCTCTGGAGAAAGCTCTCCACCGATTCATCATTACACTGCTTCAACTTGACCAAATCGGTAAGCTTCTTTTCATGTATGCCCGCGAAGAAATACTTGTGAAATTGCTTTTCTAGATCGGCCCAAGTAATCACAGAGTTCGGAGGTAATGAAATAAACCATGTGAATGCCGATCCAGACAATGACGATGAGAACAATCTCACCCTCAGTTCTTCTCTGCTGGCAGCTTCTCCACATTGAATAATGAAGCGGTTAATATGCTCCATTGTTGATGTGTCATCTTGGCCAGAGAATTTGGTAAAATCAGGCACTTTGTACCGATTCGGGAGAGGAATTAAGTCATACGACGGAGGATATGGCGTCCGATTAGAGTATGTATTAACCTTAGGCTTAATGCCGAATTATTCTTTCATCACTTCGGCGATCTTATCAGTCCAATATGCATCCTGCTCCTGTCGACTCATTGGCTGATTGTTGACTGGTGGAGCCGGCTGATGCGCCCCTTCAGGTCTTGGTAGAAGATGATGCGGAGTAGTTGTCATGGGCGCAGCACCAGTCATCTGGACGTTATGCATCAGCTGACTTGCCGATGGATAATTTTGCACACTTACTGGGTTATGTTGTGTCATCATATTCATCGGTTGTTGTACGATGCCCCACTCTGAGTGTTTGTTGGACTTCCATAATGATACATTAATATGTCAGGCTGTTGAGCCAGCGGCTGACTAGTCCATCCAGGATTATAAATCATCGGCATGTGACTTACCGATGGCTGATAGCTAACGGACACCTGCTGCTCCTGCACCTTAGAGTAATCAACAAACTGGTTACCTTGATGTGCTAGTACTCCGACTTGAAGATTTACAACCACAGGTTGACTTCTAGTTGCTATACTGTGCTGCATCAGCACAGAATTCGTCGATGGTGGCATCAGAGGTACTTTAGGAATCACCACCTGGAAATCTTCTGATGGCACTTGTACAATTAGAGAAGACGTAGAGTAATGCATCATAGGGATTGTCGGCTGTGATTGCATTGCCGATGCCATGGAGCCCTTCCAAGCTGAACTGTCTCCCTGCACCGGATTGGAACCAGCGGACGGATTTGAAGGCATACCGTAACCCCACCAGTTGATGGGAGTTGGACGATTCTGGACAACAGGTCCCGTCATTGCCGATGCCACCGGATCTACACTAAGCTTGGTGACACTTTCAGAACTTGGCCTTGGTGGTGTAGCCACATCGGCAGACGGATCCACGGGAGTGGAAGACGCCATTGGGGATGCCGATGGGTTTATAGATGCCGATCCAGGTTGATGATATGCTGGACCAACATATTGAGGTGCTTGTCCTTCTTTGAAGGATTGCATGACAGCATTGTACACAGTATTGGACAGCACATTGGAGTGGCTAATTAATGTTTGATTTAAGGCAGAATTAACCATCTCTTGCAACTTACCAGGATTGGCATCATACG
Source organism: Microstegium vimineum (assembly GCA_022036555.1). Taxonomy (NCBI): domain Eukaryota; kingdom Viridiplantae; phylum Streptophyta; class Magnoliopsida; order Poales; family Poaceae; genus Microstegium; species Microstegium vimineum. The sequence continues at coordinate 29,646,132 of CM039125.1, read as the reverse complement.
TGACCTGCCGTGGCAACGGCGGATCTTGCTTCTGGATGGCTTCGCCGCTCCTGCTTAGGCTGAAGGACTTCAGATATAACTGTTTGTACTCCTCCATAGCCTGCTCCATAGCCAGCCTTTGATCATCTTTCAGATCGGCCTCGGAGACTTCGTTGACGTTCCTCTGGTTAATGTCGGAGTTATAACCCATGATAGATGTATAATTGTCCCACCGGGTGTGCCAAAAGAGGTGTTGACACAAAAAGTGTCAGGATCTGCGAACACCTCGGGCTATTACCCGAATTCGATATCCAAAGGTGTGCCAGTCGATTTGACCAGTTAATCGACAAGGACGATAACTAGAACAAGATTTGAACAAGACAACGGCGATACACCTAGATGTCAAGATTCAGACTTGATCAGGATAACTAGAGCAGAGCTGAACGAGACAACAGCGAAGCGCCCAGATGTCAAAGCTCAGATTACTTCCACGTGGAACTTTCCGCCGGCGTCTTGGCGAGCTCTGACGACCGCCTGTCCCCGCGTGCGTGTTGCTCCCCGTCCGCAGGCCACTCCCCGCATGGAGGCTGCACTATCCGCCGCAGGCTGCTGCTTGCGCGTAGGCTGCAACGCCTGCGCCGTCCGCCGCGGACGCTCCTCGCGTGGAGACCGCGGTGCCCCCGCCGGCCACCGCCGCCGCCTCCTCCTCCTCGACTGTGTGTTGTGCCGGTCGCGACTCCTCCTCTAGTGCCGATTTGGTGGAACAATGAATCGATCTGAGATCCCTGACGGGTAAGAATGAAACCCTAGCTATCTACTTCTTCGTTCGTACAACTGAAATTAGTTATGAAGGGATTGCGATTTTTCTATGTTATCCGGTTCATTTGTGTGTGCGATTTCACCTGGTATGAGGATGGTCAGCGATGAGAAAAAACATTTGACAGCAGTGCTAATTTTTTTTGCACCGCTACTATTTCAGGATCGATCCAAACAATTCATGTCGAGTAGTGATTGATGTTTCTTCCTACTCAACTGTTGAGGATGGTCGATCTGTGTACAAAAAGGGCAGATGCTTGGATTGGTGGGTGGATGCAGAAGAGTACTCTATCAATGACATGGAGAGAGATATGTTCAAGCACTTTAGTTGGGCTAGTTATCAGGAGGTAAACTTTTGGTTTGTGGGTCAGAATAATCTAACAATTCGCCTTGTTACGGACCAAGAGCTTCTAACTTTGCTGCGAGCCTCAAAAAAGGTGGAGTTTATCATGGCCGTAGATAGATATGAACATGTTGTATGGCTTTGATTGAGAATGAAGGACATGTGACAGATGGAGAGAATGACCTACAACTTCAGGTCACAGAAAAGTTCAAGGAAATGCATGTGAGTGCATAATTGGATGGTCTAGAATGGGCTATGGAACCTCAACTTGGTGTTACAACTACTGGTCCTTCTAGACTAGTGGAGGAGGAGGAGGAAGGTGACCAATATATGGAGCCGGGTGTTGAGCATGATGGAGATGATCCAGTTGGAGTTGATGAAGAGTGGAGGTATTTTAGGAAGGTACCTGAAGAGAAAGTACAGCAAGAAAAGAAGAAAATGGAGAGCAACGGGAATGTAACTGAACCTATAGATCCTAAGGCTGTGCCAAGTGATGAAGTCACCATGATGTGAGATGGTTCATATGTTGCACTCACTACATATGATAGAGACAACCCTGTTATACGGGAAGGTTCGACATTTGTTGACAAAAAAGCCTTTGTACTGATGTGTTGACACAAAAAGCGTCAGGATCTGCGAACACCTCGGGCTATTACCCGAATTCGATATCCAAATGTGTGCCAGTCGATTTGACCAGTTAATCGACAAGGACGATAACTAGAACAATATTTGAACAAGACAACGACGATACGCCTAGATGTCAAGATTCAGACTTGATCAGGATAACTAGAACAGAGCTGAACGAGACAACAACGACGCGCCCAGATGTCAAAGCTCAGATTACTTCCACGCGCAACTTGCAAGGGTTTGACGGAGATCAAGGAGATGCAGTCCGTCGAAGCTTGAAGAACTCGTAGATAAACTAAAGCTAATGCAATAAAAGGGTAAATTGCAGTAAAAGTAAATAAGAGTAATTGATTTATTTTATGTATTGATTGTGTTTTTCTCACGACCCCCAGGTACATATTTATACTCCGGCAATAGGAGTTGTAAACAGACACGACTCGTACCTTTCCAAAACAAACTCCTACTTAAAGGAAATAACTGACTCACGCAGGAGTCGGACCCAAATAACAATATTATTTTTCTAAACAAACACCTCTATTTTTAAGGAAACAAACGACTCGTGCAAGAGTCGGACTCAAACTTCTATAGCAATACTGGTATGAAATCACCAGTTTCCTTATGTTTTTCTTCGATGAAACCTTCCATCGGCAGACTCTTCAATCCGCAACTTTCATCTATTGTCATCGGCAATCCCTCGCTGACGTCAACCGCCACGTTATCCTGTGCCCATCGGCATCGTCACTCCATACCCATCGACATCGGCAATACTTCCCAATCGGCAACCTTGCACTTCTGGTAACTTGTCTTCACCAATTAATTCTTATCGGCAAGAGTCGTCCAACTCCCATCGGCAATAAGCTTATCTTTCTTGCAGCATTCATTCTCATCGGTAAATTTGACGGATGACTTTCCGATGCCGATAGAAAACGGCTACTGATCAACGCAAGTCTTAGCTCATCTGGCACATGCCGAAAAACGGCGTCAACATGATGATTAAGCAATATGCCATAAAAAGGGAGTTTCAAACATTTGTAGAGCATAGTGATAAATCAAGATATAGGGCAAGATGTGCAGATTTAGAGTGTGGATGGAAAGTTCATGCAAAGAAACTTCTTGGTTGCACAACTTTCATGGTATATAATTGTTGTTTCCATGTTCTACCCAAAATTTCAACACTTTTAGAATGTACATCAAGTATTATTTTTTGCAATATGTACAACATGTATTATTTTTCATGTTATCTCCATGAACACTAAATTCAGATCTAATATCTCCCTTCTTTTATTTTCAGGTTGTGGCAATTGGTTCTAGCCATACTTGTGCTAGCACTAGCCAAGTGAGGGGAAAGGAGGCCAGCAAAGCTTGGGTTGCTGACAGGGCCAAGGAGGTACTTAAGGTCACCCCAGACCTGGGAGCAAAGAAATTGTAGGTTCATCTTGAAACTCACTTTCCAATCAAAATGTCATATAATAAGGTGTGGGAAGGAAGGCAACTTGCACTAAAGGGTCTACATGGCACTTGGGAGGAAAGTTTTAAAATGTTGTGGAGTTTCAAAGCTGAGTTAGAGGCTACATGTCCTGGAAGCATAGTAGAGATTGATTGCAAGAAGAATAAAAAGAATGGTCGAGTCTATTTCTGTAGGATGTTTGTCTCCATCAAAGCATGTGTGAATGAATTTATTGCTGGTTTCAGGTCATATCTTGGGGTTGATCCTTACCAATGCAAAAGATGTTTTCAATTTGGGCACATTGAGAAGGGTTGTCGTGAGCCCCTACTGAACTTGGTGTTGAATTGCCACAACCAGTACCTACTAAATTTAGGTAAATTAAATTTATGCTACCATCACTTAGTACTGTACAATACCAATTCTTGCTAAGTATAATTGGTAATTACCTTGCTGTTATGTAGGAAAAGGAAAGACAAACCAAGTACTTCAAAATCCACCAAAGCTCCTAAAAAGTTTAAGAAGACATCAACAACAACCTCTACTTCCTTAGTCACGCAAACACCAGTTAGTCCAGGGCCAACAACGAGGTTGATGGCAGCTTCTACTTCCAGTCCTCTCAGTCCGGGGCCAACAACAAGGAGTAGGGCAGCAGCGAAATGTCACCAGAAGGTATTGCGAGGCGACTTATCATAGGCTAGGCATTGGATTTGTAAGAGCAAAGCCTATTGGCGCTGTGACTGTTATTTTCTAGCTAGTGTTGGTGTTATTAGACCTTTGTGTGCCTACAGACTTATTAAGTGTTGGGTGTGTGTTTTAAACTATGGATGTGTTTCCATGAATGTAATGTGCTGCAATGACAGTTCGAACTGGATGAAAAAAATTGTGCTCCAATGATAGTTCTAATGTGCTGCAATGACAGTACATGATAATCATATATGGATAATTACATATGTCAATTGATAGGTTCATCTAGCATAATTACATTCATTGATGAAACTATACATATGTGTTGTTAATGTGGATGGACTCATTAATACGATGCTTATTTATGTGTTCGTATGTGCTTGGTTCAACCAATTAATATATGCTGGGGTTATCTATTCACATTTTACTTATTTGGGACTATTTTGGTCTCATTTAACGTCTCAGCTGCTGAAAACTGATGGAATGATATTTTTAGTTCACATTGACAACTTGCGGTTGTATTTTACGGGCCGAAATCTTTCTAGGCAAGGGGCAGACACGGCGCAGACCGCTTCGTCTCTCAGCTCCAAGCCCATGGTCCCATCATCGCCTTGACCGCCGACGGCACAGCCCTCCACCTTCGTTGCGGCGCCGTTTCGCATCCCGAGGCACGGAGATGCGCCGCAGATGCCGCTCGCGCGGAAGATGAGCCGCGAATCAGGACGCGAACTCCATCGGATGGCGGACGTACGACAGCGCGACTCCCGTAGCCCCGCCGCGATGTGGGCAGACGTCGGCGACGGGCGGAGGCGAACTGCCAGGCATGCATCGATATCACGGTACACGCCCGATCCCCTTGTCCCCAGCCGTACTCCAATCCTGCGCCCTTAAATTTGATGGGAGGATTCTGGTTTGATTGGGTTTATGGGTTGTTTGGATGGGGATCTGGCGATCAAGTGGATTAAATTGGGGATCAAGTGTTTTTATGATTTGTGATACCTGATGCGATCTTTTGTTTATACACCAGTTTGGTGATCTAAATAGTTTAGCTTGTTGAATTTAGGAGTGTTCGCTGCTCAGGAGTTGGTTCAGTAATGAGTTTTGCAAAGTTCGGACCTTTTGGGGATTTTTTTTTATAACGGAGACCTTTGGGGAATTTTAGTGATTGTCACTGTGTTACAAGTGCCATGCGATTGCATAGTATTCTTAGTTCAGGTATGGTTGATGATAATGTGCTGTTTCGCTGGGCTTGTTTTTTTTTTCTTTAAGAGAGAGAGAGAGAGCTTGCTTCAGCACAGATCATGCGCGGTTCAATGTTATGTATAGATCACATTGCAGTTGGGATGTCATAACAGCAACTCAAAAGGAGAATTAGGTAAGTACGAACTCTAAGCAAAGGATACCCTGTCTAACTTATGTCTTTTTGGATGAAACTATTTTGCAAAGGATAGCTCTGAATGTTCGCTCACCAGTTGCTGCCTTGCTTGAAATAGAAGGTTCAGTCCTGATAGGCTAATTATTTCTTGAAATGAAATGCTATGTGGGCTTTAGCTTGGTTAATCTGCTAGATTGATGTTTTCTCGGAGCTAAAATTTTGTGGAACATAGGTTATTTTTTCTGTGGTATTAATGTTGTTATCTTTTTCTTGGTCAGCAAATAAAGAAGTTCCCCATGCACATGGACTGTAGAACACTCTGTTTCTAACTAATAATTACCACAAATGACTATTGAGTATGATTATGATCATGGGAGGATATATCTCATGTCAGAGTATTGCTGAGGTGATGACTTTTACATGCATACCTTCAACGCCATAAAAGAGTTTCTGAAAAGGTTGTTAAGTATTTCATCCAACGGTTAGGCAAGTGATTCGTCAAGCGTCACTCTCCAATAATAGTAATAATCCTCTAATAATATGGCAATGCTGATCAGAGATTGTGTTGAGATAAGTTTTTTTTACAGCTTTGTAATACATTCAAAGATTATTTTTTATGCAAATCAACTAGGTACAACTGTACAAGCAACTTTTGAAGTTTTTCGCAAAGCCAACATATCCAGCAAGTCCTAATACACTGCATGATGCTCCAAGTTGTATTTCAGATTGTTGATTCACATTTCCATCCATTACATCTTGATTCTCTTTGGAGCGTCACTGCATCAGTGAAAATGGAATTAGCAAGTCATGGATAAGTGTTGCAATTAGCGAGTTATGGATAAGTGTTGCAATTAGCAAGTTATTTACACTAAAGAATAATTTGTCATACTTTTTTTATTTGTTTTTGTTGGACTGCAGATTTCGTGGTCAACCGGGCAAGTGATATATGGACAGTGGCTTACTAGCTCAAATTATAAATACCCTTTTTTTTTCCATAAGCTAGAACTAAAGGTATTGAGCTTTGGATGAAGGAGGCTTGAAGGGGATGTTGTAGGATAAATGAAAAACATGTAATTGTACCATGATATCAACTTGCTTTTCTTAATTTGAGCGACACATTTTACTAAGCGATTATGTTTTGCTGGACGTCACTCTTTACAATGTTGTGACTAGCGTTCGAACCAATGATGGTAATACTGATTACTTCCCGATTAGAATTGGGCTTCATCAAGGGTCAGCCTTGAGCCCGTATCTCTTTGCCTTGGTAATGGACGAGATTACAAGGGACATTCAAGGGGACATCCCTTGGTGCATGCTCTTCGCCGATGATGTAGTGTTAGTTGATGAAAGCTTGGCGGGAGTAAATAGGAAACTTGAGCTGTGGCGGCAGACCCTTGAGTCTAAAGGTTTTAGACTAAGTCGGACTAAAACCGAGCATATGAAATGCGACTTTGGCACAACGGCTCAGGATGAGGGAGATGCGAGTTTGGAAGGTCAAGTCGTGCCTAAAAAGGACACCTTCCGATATCTGGGATCGATGCTACAAAGGGATGGAGATATTGATGCAAACATTAGCCATAGAATCAAAGCAGGGTGGATCAAGTGGCGTCAAGCTTCTGGCATTCTATGTGACAAGAGGGTACCCCAAAAGCTAAAAGGCAAGTTCTATAGGACAACAATTAGACCTGCAATGTTGTATGGAGCCGAATGTTGGCCCACAAAGGCTCGACATGTTCAACAAATGAGTGTTGCAGAAATGCGCATGTTGCGTTGGATCTGTGGTCACACAAGAATGTACCGAGTTCGGAATGATGATATACGTGATCGCCTAGGGGTGGCACCAATTGAAGAAAAGCTTGTCCAACATCGGTTGAGATGGTTTGGCCATGTCCAGAGGAGACCGCCAGATGCACCAGTGCACTGTGGAGTCCCAAGCCAAGCTAATAATATAAGGAGAGGCAGAGGAAGGCCGAAGTTGACATGGGCGGAGGCGGTGAATAGGGATTTAAAAGCTTGGGATATATCTAGAAATCTATGTTTGGATAGGATTGCCTGGAAAGCAGCTATTGAAGTGCCGGAACCATGACTTGGGTATCTTGTTGGGTTTCAACTCTAGCCTACCCCAACTTGCTTGGGACTACAGGCTTTGTTGATGTTGATGTTGATCAATTAATTATTAGATCACTGGAACCGACTTAGATCATGTTTTTGATATTGTCAAGATTGTTTTGCTGCTATCATTGGAATGGATAATGTTTTTTTCTAACAATTATATTGGTTTTTTCTGTAATTTAATTTGGTTGTTTTAGTTTGCATATATTTTAGTTATAATTTATATATAGTCGAATGTTTGCCGTAGCGTTAGCACGGGCACTATACTAGTCGTGATTAGTCAACGACCAATTGGACAACCAGAAAACTAATTGTCGTAATTGAGTCGTTCCCCATAGTCGACTTCGGGCCATCTATTAGGACGACTAGTCGCGTATAGTCAGACGAATTGGTAACACTGTTTTCTCTTAATGAAATGATGCACAATTCTCTTGCGTATTCGAGTAAAAAAACAGTTAATTAATATTGATAGCTGTATTGTTTCAAATATCTTCATTTCTTAATTAACTTCTGTCTTTTTCTCGCTTGATCAGGAACATCTTTCATCTATTAACTCAACGAGAGGTCTCACCTAAAACGAAACACCATGCCAAAAGAATATGGAATATGTCTCCAAAAAATGATCCTGATTTAATTGAGTTAAGGTTTGCAGATGCAGATGCTAAACTTGATATTTTTTCTTGGTAAGGAAAGCTTGTTTTATGATATTGTCCATAACATATCAACTATTGAGTCACATGAGAGTCTGTTCACATCTGTATTTTTATTGGCTGATTTGTTTAAACCTCACACTGTGTACAGGGCAGAATCACAGTCCCTGCATCGCTGGACTGCCAAGTATTGCCCTCTTTTGCCACCTCCTAGGTCAACTATTGCAGCTGCTTTCAGTCCAGATGGAAAAACACTTGCGTCGACACAGTAAGTTTATTGACTTAGGTATAACAAACTGAACTGAAAAACATGCCAACTAACTCGATCTGTTTTCTCAGTGGTGACCATACTGTGAAAATAATTGACTGCCATACGGGGAAATGTTTGAAGGTTTTGAGTGGACACCGACGCACTCCTTGGGTGGTATGTCTATCATACCTGCATATATTTTTTTCCTAGTGTATTTGGATTAGCACCATGTCAATCAAGCTCTTGCAAAGAAAGGAATCTAGTTATTATAGTGTGATTGTTGATTTTTCAATAATGCTCTGGCTAGAAGAACATTAATTAATTTTATAATTTTTCTTTCCATATTATATTTATTACTTGACAATCTTGCTAGTTGACAGCATTTTTTTATTTGTTATTACAAGAATAGACGAAATGATCTTTTTGAACTTTCTTTGCATCCCAATATTACCTCAGAAAGTTAAGCTGCTAACTTATTGCAGGTCAGGTACCATCCATTACATTCTGACATCCTGGCTAGCGGAAGTTTGGATCATGAAGTTCGTCTATGGGATGCTAATACATCAGACTGTATTGGATCACAAGACTTCTGTAATTTCTCTCAGAAGACTCCTTGCATTCTATTCATAACCAATTTGGAGAACAATGTAACTTATATTTGATGTTCCTCTGGCAGATCGGCCAATTGCGTCCATTGCATTTCATGGAAGAGGGGAAATTCTGGCAGTTGCATCAGGTCACAAAGTGAGACTTGCTGTTGATTTTGAAAAGCGAGAAGAAAAATAAAGTTTTTCTGTACTGTTTAATAGAGTCCGTTAACATACCATATACTAATGCCCAAATCAATTTATATGTTTCTGTGTCAGTTGTACATATGGAACTACAATAAGAGAGATGATGCTTCTTTCCCAGCCATCATACTAAAAACCCGCCGTTCGTTGAGAGCTGTGCATTTTCACCCGCAGGGGGCTCCATATCTTCTAACAGCCGAGGTAGAAATATAGAATACCATGAGGTCTGAACTTATGCCCTTCATTTTTTCATGTTTGCTGTATGAACTTATGTATAACTTCAATTTCAGGTTAATAATATAGAGTCTGCAGACTCACCGCTGACTCTGGCAAGATCCTCTGGATATTCAAATTACCCTTCGGCCCTGCTGGTGACAAACACTAATTCTAGATTCTGTCCACGTCAGTCCAATGTGATGTCACCTTGCTTACTGTGGCCTGCGTACTTCAGAGATGATGGAATTTTACATGTGCTTGGCAATGACAGTAGTTCAACCACTGTGCAGCAGAGATCATCATTAGTTCAACCTTCCACATCAGATACTGCAAATCTACAGATTGAACAGTTTGCGACCCCTATGGATGTATGTCCTGGAGAGCCAACTTCATCTAATTACATATCAGATGCAGTCACTGTGCCTACTTCAAATGGAATTGAAATGCATGGTGCTGGCGGCCAGTCTAACTCAAGACTGCAGGGTGGCAGCTCTACTAGTAATCTTGAGAGGTTCAGTGCTAGAGATGATTTGCAAGTGTCTTCCCTGAGCAGCACTGAGCCAATGTCATCAACAGCTGGGCCTTCAGGATCTGATTTACGCCGTGCTATGCCACTGAATATGCTCCTCACTGGTGGATTAGATGTTCAAATGCTCCTAAGAAATGTAGGAAGTGGACAACAGGATCATTCTCTCTTTGGCAACTCACGTAACTGGGAGGTGCCATTTGTGCAGGGTTTCTTGATGGCCCAAAACCATACAGGTTTGCACCCTGCACTTGTGAACAGTAATGTCCTTGTAGACCTATCTATTGCTGGTACTGCATGGACTAATAACTTGACTAGGGAATCACCACACATGCATTTCTTTGGACGTCCAGGTGCTTCATCATCGATTCCCCTTACTGCTGGCAGTTCTAGGGGACCAAATCGACACTATGCCTCACGCTCTGTACCTGGCGTTGGGAGCTTGCTCCTAGGTCCTCAAATTGACGAAGCTGAAGCTCATGCTGCTTCACTAGGTGCTGGTTCAGAAATCACTGCGTCAATGCTTGCTCCGGGTACTGAATTGCCTTGTACAGTGAAACTCAGAATATGGCGGCATGGTATCAAGGAACCATGTCTTCCTTTAGAACCTGAGGCATGCCGTCTGACGATTTCTCATGCCGTTCTTTGCAGGTGCTTCACTGTGATTTCATTTCTTCTTAATTCCATTTTGGTAATATATAAAAAACTGTTATTTCTACTACTGATATTAGTTTACTGTTTTGATAATATTGCAATGTAACTAATCGTAATAAGCACAAGCTTCAGCCCTGTTTGCACTGTAAAACAATTTGTGAATAAATTGCTCTGTTGTGTATATGTTTTGTCATATGTGAACTGTACCTGTACATTTGTTGCATCTTGAGCTTCAGCAAGGAATTGCGACTTTATATTACTTACTCTGAACTTGCCAATTTTACAGTGAAATGGGTGCCCATTTTTCCCCATGTGGACGATTTCTGGTAGCCTGCGTTGCATGTTTGTTACCTCAAACAGAAGGCGACCATGGTAGCCAATTGCCTGTGCCTTATGAAGGGGCTGGATCATCACCAACTCGTCACCCGCTTCCCTCTCACCGAGTTATTTATGAGCTTCGGGTTTATTCACTTGAGGAGGAGACGTACTTTTTCTCTTCATTGTCTTTTTTCTATTTTTATATACTAGGTTATTACTGTTTGTGAATGGCCCTCATATCTCAAAACTGGTTATATCTTTGCAGCTTTGGGGATATTCTTGCTTCCAGAGCAATAAGGGCAGCACATTGCTTAACTTCCATTCAGGTTTTCTGCAGTTATTTGTGTTTCTTTGCATTTTTATATGTTGATAGCAACCTTTTATCATGTTTTATAACCTGCCACTTGTTTGGGACCACTCTATAACAGTTTTTTTTTTTCGGTTGCAAAAAGCATTTAGCACCTGGCTCTGATGAAAGATGGATCTTACATTTCTGCAGTTCTCATCGTTGATTTGGATCCTGTTTGTTTCTCTTTTGATGCAGTTCTCACCTACTTCCGAACACATACTTTTGGCTTATGGTCGTCGTCATAGTTCGCTCCTTAGGAGCATAGTCGTGGAAGGAGAAAATGGGATTCCTGTATATACTATTTTGGAGGTAGATATGACAATCATATTCCAATTTTCAAATCATAGTTTGATTGGTGTATTAATTATTGTATGGGGGATGGTGACAGTGCTTGTTCTGCAGTTGCATGATACTTACTCTCTGATACTTGGGATTCAAAATGACTAGCTAATTATCCTCCACAACTACTAATATTGCTCATACTTCGTGTACAATGTAAGCCAAATTATCAATCTTTTTTTTTTCATTTATTACTTTAGGTATATAGAGTTTCAGATATGGAGCTTGTGAGAGTGCTTCCTAGCACTGAAGATGAAGTCAATGTTGCATGCTTTCATCCTTCACCAGGAGGTGGCCTTGTTTATGGGACTAAGGTGGGCAGAAAGTTATATTCAATAAACAAAAAGGTATGGTGGATTGCTAATGCTTTCATTGTGGTGAACTATATAGGAAGGGAAGCTCAGGATCCTTCAGCACAATGGTGCAGACATGACAAACATGGGGGTGGGTTGCTTCATTGAGGAAAATATGGTTGAGGTAGCGAATTTTTTTCCTTGTTTAGTCATTGCCATTTATTCAACCTGCTTGCTTTGCTACGTCAAGACTTTTCCATGTTTATTAAGCTGATTTTTGAGACACTTCAGTTGAGTGGGGCCTGAAGCGTATCCTCCATCTACGAGCCCTGTAGGCCTAAACCCTCACCCCCTTTAACTTCGTAGTTGTACCCCCAAGCAGTGTTATCAGATCGTCCGGATCTCGATTAATCATTCTAATCGGTACCCCCACACTTGATTAGGCACTCTGACTCTATGAGAGCGATCAGTATTGAGTTGCATGCACCGACCAGTCCAACACAAAAGCTTAAGCTGATGGGGAGAGGTGGACAATTCACTTATATTTCAACACCCCCCCTCACGTGGAGACTCCCTCAGGCCTCAGACGTGGAATAAGAGCGAGCAGCAATTGTTTTATTTTAGTTGCGCTAACTAGGATTCGAACTCGGGACCTTTGGCTCTGATACCATATTTATTGAGTTGCATGCATCGACCAGTACAACCCAAAAGCTTAAGCTGATGGGGAGAGGTGGACAATTCACTTCTATTTCAACAACCAGAAACATGGTCGTTCGATTAATCATCGACTAGTCACGATTAATCATCCTACTGCATAACCTGACGGACTAGACCTCAAATAAGCAGATGGGCTGCTTTAGCTTACTGGGCTAGCTCTGTTTGGGCCAAGCCCATTAGGGTTTCTCCTATATCTCTCCTACTTTTCCCACATCCTCACACCGTGAAACTTTCAGCTGCCGGCTGCAAAAGTTGCTGTGCGCGTGCAACAGCTCCATCTCTTCCCTTCCTCCCTTCCGGTTCCCAGCTGTCCGTCCATGCATCTTCCCTGCTGCGTCCTCCCTCCTGCTGTAGGGCTGCAAGGGTCAACGGAATGTCGCGGGTGTGCAGGACATAATGAAGCTCGCCGATTCTCTTTCCCATCTGTAGGTCCAAGGGAGCATGAAGATGAGCTCATCAGTTGCATCAGCTGCTGCTGCTTCAGCATCCTCCTCTTCTCCAGATGTTGCACACCTTATAGAAAAGGCTATAGCAACACGAGAATATTGAGTTTCAGACACTCCAACTAACCAGAAATATAGTCTTGATGTGTCATGCTCGATTCTTACTATATGGGTGTGATTGGTTGCACAACAAGTCTCCAGCCAGGATGGTTTGGCTGTGCAGGACCAAAGGACCTGGGTTGAGCTTGTGCAAGTGGTCGTGTTTGGTTGTCTTTGTTGTTGGTCCAGTATGAGACGAGTTTGTGTTTGGTTGCATGCATGCATCATAGTTTTGGGTGTCTGACACATGGCCCCCTGCATCATGCCTGAATCAAGTCGTCCTGTATGGTGAGGGAAGTGAAAATTGAGAAGATGAAGGCGTGCAGGATGGAGGAGAGCAGATGTATGAGACGAAACAGGCAAAACGTGCGAGGACCAAACACAGCACATGAACGAGACCAAGCAGAAAAAGCGTGCAGGACGACCTGGTTTGGGGAACCAATCACCCCCTATAAGTATATAGTGTATGGTATATATACCATATATATATATGTCCTGGTATATACAGGACAATTATATAGACGACTAGACCAACCAGGGCCGACCAGTCGTCCTGGTCGTCGACTAATCGTCCTGTTTGGTACCAGGGTGACTAGCGATGACTAGCCGATCTAATAAGCTTGCCCCCAAGGCCGTTTCTCTTTTCCTCATTGAATTTGAATGTAGGTGTGCCAGTGGTCAAAATAAAACTACTAATAACTCTAAAAATACACCATACATTATGGATATCAGCTTATGTGCACATGTTGTGGAACCATTCCACAGCAAACTGATTGGCACCTGTGTCTTGATCAGTCATGTATTCGCTAGGTGTTTGATGAGCCGGTACTACTCCATGGTTCTTTCTTTTTCTGTCTGGGCAGTGAGCCAGTGATCGAAGAGTTTCATGCCTTGGTTCAGTTGGTTGTACTTTGTGAGGGAGAGAGGGAGGTTTGAGTTATAAGTTGTGACATGGAAGCCATGGTGTTCAATACTTTAAAATATTTTTCTCAAATCTCAAGTGACCAGATGCCTGGATTTGGTCTGCATTTGGTTTACTTCCAAGCAAGATCTCCCTATTAGCATCCACGGCAGATTTTGTAAGTACAAATTTTGCCATAGATCAACAGGACCTATCTACCTGTCTGCCCATCTGCAGAATTTTTGTTATGCCACTGATTGCTTTAATCATCTTTTCAGCCCTGCTCTGTAGGTTTGGAGCAAGCTGGAGCGTTTCCCCTTTTTTTAGACACCCTGGTGCCAGAATCTATTTTGTTTCTTGAGCTTGGCTTGGATTATAGAAACAATAAAATAAATGAGTCAAGGTTTTAGTGATGTTTTATTGATTTTATCCAACTGTGGTCGGTGGTCAAAGGTGCTTGGGCTATAGTATTACAAGTTTCCTTGGGATATGTCCTAAGTTTTTAACAACTTTATACTAATGGTTTTGACAAACCCTGTGAATTATAGAGTTCTACCTGCTGTTGACTCAAGCGATGCAAATGCTAGATACAGCTACTCTTATTTCAGTCTTGGGCCCATCGTCAACACCTTCCTATAATGGTGATTACCCTGTGATGAGAGGGATTGGCCAAAATCTACATGGGAGGCAGTTGTCAAATTAGATTTAGAGATCTTATCCCAAGAAATGCCATTGGATAGCACATGAAAATTAGATGCAAGAAACAATGTCATGTAATTCAGTTTCTTCAACTACTAATTTAGCAGTACCATTACTACTAATTTATTACCAGTACCAGTAAATATTTCTATTTTTATTGTATTTATACTCTCTATAGCCTGCCTCTTGTTGGGATTCATCTCTGGCCTGCCTCTGCTTGGGAGTTGACTAATGGCCTTGCTGCTCTTGGGTTCATCTGCTTCTTGCTGGGTTTCGTCTCTAGCCTGCCTCTGATTCTGAGTTGTGGATAATGGCTTTGTTGCTGACTTGCTGTTGTTGTTTAACTTCGTTTCTGGAACTATTCTCTTCTTTTTCCTCCTTACCTGGTTCAGTTTCAATCAGCAGCGATGCATTTAGGCACGTACATAATCACTTTTACAAATGTGATATGGAAGTATGTAAATGAAATATGTTTCTTATGTTCTTTGTTTTCAGATCCAGAGGTATGCATTGGAATGCTGAAGCTTGACCATGTGATATTTAATCTTACTTCCATGGTAATTACTGAGCCCTAATTTTTGTATCTCTATTATCTTTTATGCTGTCATGGCTGCATTGTTGGCCTCAAACATTGTCTGGTTGAATTTGTCATTAGCTGTTTATTACTTTTGTTGGCAAGAAGCTCAATGATTTCTATAAATTTAACTTGCAGTGGGAAGTAATGGACTTGGTTGTTGATCTGAAAGCATGATTGTTTGCCATTACAGGAAGTTTTCTCAGCAGGCATCATCTGTGTGATCTGTCCAAGGGAAAACATTAGATCCATCTCCAACTAGATTATGACAGATAATTCTCAATGAGTTTATTTCAAGTGCCTTGGGGATTGGTATGTGACTGTTTGCACTTTAGGATTAACTAATATTCCTGATTTGGATATAATATCCTTTTTCTCTGCTGCTAGCTCTACAAGGGATCTGAGTATCTTAAGCCATTTTTATATAAGTAGGATAATCGAAGTAATTAATGCTGTGGGAAACATTGATATCCAATTTACCGATTGAAAACCTGTCTTTACAAGCACTGTCAGCTCTTACTCTTATTGGTGACCAATTTCACTTTCTTAATCCTCTTCCTGGTGTCTGTGCACCTCTGAAAGGATTGGCTTAAAACAACTTGCTTGAGCAAGCTGCTCTTCAAATTTATTCCTTGGTTCAAGAGCCTTGAATATTTAGTCCAGTTTTGCTTTATTTTTCGTGTAATCCTTTGGAGCGCCTTTGCAACCTTTGAGCATCCTTGTCTGCCTTACGTTTTTGAGTTTATGTTGGCTTCATGTGAAATGACCCCTCACCTCAATGGTACCCCCCAGGTCCTAAGTTCGACTCCCAGTGGGAGCGAATTTCAGGCTGGGGGTAAAACAATCCCCTCCCTTGTCCCCATAAGCCAAACCGCAGAACGGCCCGGTGCGCAGGGCAACGGATTTCCGCTGCGTCAGGATGGGGGTGGGGGTTCGGGGTGTTTTCTTGATTTGTGTGAGATCAAATCTCTTCTGAGCAGTATGCCCGGGGCTGTCATACCCCAGCAGGTCAAGTTTTTTATGAACTTCATGGGCTAAATTTGATTTCACCTTTAGGTGTAATGGTAAATGGTTCTATACCAGCTTGTAAAACTTTTGAGAATTTCTTGCGTTTTTTTGCTAATCATACTATTTATGGTTAAGCCTGTCTAGATTTTTTTTTATTATTATTATTTTTTTGTAAAAATGGGTATGGACATAATACCTTGTATGCATTTCTAGTGAAAAATTGGGTTTTTAACCTTGGGGAAATGATTCTAGTGCCTTGCTTCATAAAATTTTCTACATTTAGTTCATCAATGAACACTAAAATTACATTTGAACTACAGGTGTAAACCATCTAGCAAAAGAATGTTTTATCATAGCCCCTAGAATATCTATTTTTTGGTTTAAAAAAAGAATATATTTTTTGGCAGAAGAATGATTCTAATGCCTTGCTATTTGCAACTTGATTTAGGTCTGTGCAGAGGCGGTAGGAGATGTAAATCTACATGGGCATCGTCGTGGCTCCCATCACGATGCTGTAATTATACCATCGTACATGTATATTCCAATCAGCTTAACTCGATTGCTGTTGTATTTCAGAAAGTTGACGGTGCTAATCCTTTTGAAGTAAAAGTTACTTTTTGTTGTATACTTAACCTCCTTACAAGCGGTCGATGATTCAAGAAGTTACACTGGCTAATGGAATTGTCTAGGAAAACCGTGTATTTTTTTTCCCTGTTCTCGCCTGGGTGAGTAATGATTCAACGTCTGGAGTTTCTATTTTAACTGTATTTTAAATGAAATACCAACTGTATTTTACATGAAATACCATCTCAAAAGCCTGTTGCGACTTAAGGTTATGGCTTCCATGAGACGTCTATGAGGGCTGGTTGCTAGAATGCCGTGCTGTTGTCATTAATTTTTTTTTTCATTTCGTCACTGGTGGAAGATTATTAGACGCGGCAGTCTGAACTGAACGCGTTATATTTAAATCACTATTTATTTTCATTTCGTCCCTGGTGGAAGATTAGACGCAGTCAGAAAGTGTTACATTTAAAGCTCAGTAGAGGAAGTTGCGACGAAAACCATGGAATCATTTGGTATCCTGTAAGCAACCATGTCAGCTAAATTGCTTGAAACCAAGTACAGGATATAGTTAGGCTCACCGTCTAACACTAAAGGATAATCCTTCAGACACTCAGTCTGTAGCACCCGATTACAATCACGAGGTGCATACCTCACCCGAACATGGCTAAAATTTTCGGCGATTAAGGGCGTGTTTGGCTGCCACACGACTCCCTGCTGCAGCAGCTGAGGCCGCAAGCACGGTGGACAAAATGGCCGGCTGGCTATTATCGACGTGCAACATGCAGCATGTGATTTGCTCCCTCGGTTGATTCAAATTGTGGTGGTGGCTGTAAGGAAAATGTAGTTTAGATTTTAGTAACCGATGATCAACATGATCGAATTGGACTAATATATTTATAAGTGTTTATTGTGTAGTTTAATCGGGTCTAAGAGCATTTGCAAGAGTACCTAATATTTTCTTCCTAAAAACATAGTTTATAACTCCTAAAAAAGTATTAAAATGAATAACTCCTAAAAACATAAAGTCTTTCTTGATTGAATATATCCTCAAATATAGCTCAGTCAAAATACTATGAAAAAAACATTATCGGTTAATTGTTTTCATGTACATCCCTAAATTAAAATTGTGGCGTTAGCACGGGCATTACACTAATTCACTTCTAATATATAGAAGACAATTTTACATAAAAAATCATATTTTATTTCTAAATTAGACTAACAACTTTAACATATTCTCTCTCATCTGAAACTATTTTCTACTCTTTATTCTTTCCAAGCCTTTCTGTCTTTAGATTGTCGGATAAAAATACCAAAGGGAAAGAAGATACACACGACTTCAAAACGCGTAACTTTATGCGGCATAGGGTGACTTTTCTTAAGTTCTAAAAGATTAGAAGAATGGATTAGGAGTTGGAGAGGGATTTTTTTCATTTGCCTAAAAGCCAAGGATTAGGAAGAGATTTAGGGAACTCTTGGAGATGCTCTAAACATGATTTGGATGAAGGCGACGTGTGATCCAAATGATGAACACTCAAGAAGAAGCACAATGAAAACCTACAAGATAAAGGAAAGTCCAAAACACGAAAATGGAATGAAGCCAGGCAACAAGATCTCGAAGAAACTGAGTGAAGATAGGGTTCAGAGGCGACACCACAACTGAAGAATAGGTGCCAACTTAGCAATAAATAGCTTTACTAATCTTGATGCTAAAACATTGCCTAAAAGAATGAAATTTAAAAGTAATGCTCTTTTCGCAAAAGTTTATGCTACCCTGTTAAACTCCACTATATGAGCCTTACATTTCCTTGAGAGTCTTTTGTTTTCTCCTAACAGGTAAGTCTAGCTGAGTACATTCGAGTACTCAGGGTTTTATCCCACCCTGTTGCAGGTGATGGTCTCATTCCGCGAAGGTTGGCGTGACTAACCACCGGTAGGCACGGTGACTCTGTAGTTACTTCTCATCTTTATATTGTTGTTGGAGGACGCCACTTTAAGCTACCAATGTATTTCAACTTAAGTTACTATAATCATTTCAAAGCAAATTTGTTTTCTTAATTAGTTTTAAACTCAAACTTGTATTATATATGAACTCTATTGAAATATTATTTCCGCTGCAAAACTCTATGTATTTTATTTGTATTTACTTAATCTTGGGATCTTGGTTGTAATGTGATTTACTGAGGTCTTTCGGGACACTCGACGGACTACTGGGTTCATATAAATGATTGTATGTGCTTGTCAACACGTTAAGCGGAGACAGACATACTTGGGATCTTGTATGAATTGGACGGTTCCTTCATATTTGGCCTTGATGATTTCCTCGACCCTGGTTGCCCCCAGCAAAGTTGCACAAAAGATGTACAATATTGCACTGGCTTCCTAGAAATTGAGCAAAGAACTGGTTTGTCGTGGCCGGAGGTGCAGTGACGATGGTGGTACTTTATTCTCATTCTCATGATTTCTGCCACTATGAAAGCATCTAGGCCCCATGGTTTCATTGATTAACGACAATGCAAAATTACTATGGCGAACGTGTGTTTTGCAGAGGCAAATTGGTAAGTTAGGACATAGTAATGGATAGTGATTGGGCTATCAATGGTATTCATGCCCCAAGATGGATTCATTTCGGTTTTCAAAAGATTGGCGACAAGGTTGAAGCTTAGGCTAGGTCTAAGTGTCATTTGGAGTTGGAGAGACAGTTAGAGTAGTCTAGGGACTTTATTTTCCTTTGGCCGTACTATTAAGGGGTATGAGATTAGTAGCTTGACCTAGGAGAGGTTAGAGATGTAGGTGTGGTGCACACTTGTCAAACCTAGTCTTAGAGAGTCTATAAACAACCCTTAAGAAGTACCTTTCACAAAATGTCGAGATCCGAGGTGATTGGGAGGCTCAAAGAGAACCAGCCAGTTGCCTAGTAGGCACCAGGCATAGGTGAAGGGTTTGGTGGCCAGGGTTTACTTAGAGTGAGTTGGAAGGCTCTGGACCTTGGTGAGAAGGCATCCAGACCATAAGTGAGCAGTCTAATGCAACATAGAGAGTTCAAAAATCGAGGGTTTGCCTCCGGACCGAGTCTAGAGCTAGCATCTAGACCATATGGGATGAGTCTAGAGCTACACAAAGAGCTCCATAAGTGTGAAATTTCCTCCAGACCACGTCCAGAGCTTAGCTTCAGACTATATGCTATCGTCCGGAGGTACTGAAGAACAATGTGGAGACTGTTGAGTCTGTGAGGTCCAGACCATTGAGATATAGTCCAGTGCCCCCATACTGAGTCCGGTCTGGTGGTACGCAGAGAAGAGTTGATGAGTGTAACGTCTAGTTGGAGGCTTGGGGAGTATTTATACTTTCCCAACTCGTCCATACTAGCTCTCTTGCCCATTTGTTCAGCTGAGGAAACTTGTGAAAGTGCAAGGGAGTGGAAGAGCCTAGTGAGGTGATTGAGATTAGCAAATCCGTTCGTGAGAGCCTAATTAGTGAGATTGTGAGTGACAAGTGTGCATCCAAACCACCTTCATAGACTTGATTGGATCAAGTGAAAGTCTTCTACTTGTTACTCTTGGTGATCGACAACACCTAGATGGCTTGGTGGCGATTGGAAGCTTGGTGACCATTCAGAGGATTGTGGATGGCCCAACTCCACTTCTTGTGATTGTTTGTGGGTGATTCACCAAGCCAAAGATGTGAAGAATCAGTCCGTAGTGAGCACTTGGTCCTTGCGCGGATCAAGGTGGAGGGATACACTCGTGTGGGTGCTCAAACAAGGACTACAGAGGAGTGTCGATGTCGAGGAAATATGGTCGGCAGTCTACCTAGGGGATACCCCAAGGTAGTAGATTAGATGGCGGATATGTGGCGATGGCTATCAAGCGTAACATGGAGAGTGTGGACACAGTGATTTCGACATGTTCAAGCCAGCAAGGCGCCGCAATACCTTATGCCTATGTTCTGATGGCTAGATTGATCTGAGAGATACAATACAAGATATGTTTTGAGGGCGTCCCTGCTCGCCTTACATATTCGGGGAGCAGGGTTACAATTTCAATATCCTAACAAATTACGATTGGTCCCTTAAGAAAAGGGTTCCGAGTGTATCTCCTAGGATCTGCCTTGGCAAGCAAGGCTCTATGGAGTCCCTAGCGAGCACGATGAGCCTGGTCGCATGCTGCTGGGCCTTGTGAGCTGGGCCACCCTCGGTCAAGGGGCCCATGTAGGTCCATGGGGATATATGAAGGTAATATCCCCACGGCTAGTCCCCGAGCACGTTGCATCCTTCTGGCAAGCTATCCTGAAGTCTTTCGAGTAGGTTCGATCTGGTCCCCTTCCTTTATCAGCGTCGTCGAGGATCTCCGACCAGGTTGCCTAGTCTAGTGCGAACACATGGTGGATAAGTACCCATGTAGTTCTGTTTTGTGATGAGTGATTGCCCAACACTTGAGCGTTTCAGTTTCAGTGGCTTACCCTAACCTCTTTGCGAAAGCAAATGTGTGCCTATCTATCCGCTTGTGGTGTGCAGGTGTTATGCCTAGTGACAGTGGTCAATGGCGTGGAGAAGGTCGAGTAGAGGCTTGCCGTGCCGATGGACTGAGAGCGGTGAAGGGCGGAAGCGGGGCTCGGACTGAGGGACCATGGGCGCCGGTGGACTAGCTGTGGTGGCTAGTACTTGGCACCGGCGAGTGCGAGAAGACATGGAGGTAGACCGAGTTGATCAAGTCAAGACGGCGGACGAGTGGGTCGAGCGAAGGCTCATGGGACTCGGAGTCCAACCGGGCGAAGACAAGGTGGCTCGAGTCGAGCGTTTTGGTGGTTTGGGCCTCAAAACCATCCGAGGATGGTTTCCGAGTTTGGGCCTCAAAACTCGGGGTTCGGTAGTTGAGCCCAAAGCTACTGATAGCAGGTTTCCTGGGTTTGGGCCTCAAAACCTAGGCGAAGCTTTCGAGGAAGCGGGGATGGCACGTGGCGGAATCCTGGAGGTTGCGTCGAGGCGACGACAACTCCTGGTAGGAAGTGGGGCCGTCCATTCAAAATGCGGGAGATATTTTCCAGAGCTTGGACTGCAATGCTTAGGCTAGGTAGTTCACTCATGTATCTAGGGGGGTCTTTGGGAAATAGCCAAAGCCCTGTTAAATAGGGGATGAAGGGGTATCCTCATCCCACCTCTTTAACCCTAATCATTTGCACTACTCCTCTCTCTCTAACCTCTCTCTAGTTCATGAGGGCTCTAGGTTGATTTCACCAACCTTTGTAAGAAATCAAGGATCTTTTGCGGGAATCGGAGGCCTTACCCTCCGTTAGCCATGTCGGCTTTGATTACTTGATCGTGTCTCGCGTTTTTGCTTGTGTTCTTCGTTTTTGCTTTTGCTCTCTCTTTTTCCCGAGATGAAATATCTTTGTAGGGAGTAGCTCTTGCAAATCCGTTTGAACCAAGTTCTTGGTACTCGTAAGGAGAAACTTTGCACCGAAGGAATTTCTCTAAAACCTCACGGGCACACAGATCGGGCGTTTTCTCTCTCGCATTCTTCGTTTTGGGGTTTCTACCCATTTTCCCTTCTTGATCGGCTAATCAATCCAAATTGAGCGATGATTTCTTCGGGATAGCTCCCTGACTCCACTAGGATCATGCCTACAAAGTTTGGTTGCAGTTGGTGACCATTTGGATCGGATTTGGAAAGTTTTGGTGGAAAGAATAACGTTTTTTCGCGTTTTCTGCGCTCTGTTCGGAAGCGTCAGACGCTCTAGGGTTTGGCGTCGGACGGTCTATCGGAGGCGCCGAACGCTATGTCATGCTGACGGTAGCATCCGTCTCTATCGTCCGTCGCGTGGCGTCTGTTGCTTGTTTTTCTGAGTTCTCTGGAAGGCAGGCTGACTCTCTCCCAAGCGTCTGTCGCCCTGTGTCCAACGCCAACGGATGCTCACCCAAGTGTCCGTCGCCCAGCGGCCGACGCCCAGGCTTCTGCTTCTTCTCTGTAGTGTTCTCTGGAAGGTCGACGGACGATCTGCTAGTGTTCGTCGCTTAGCGTCCGTCGCCCTTCTGCTCAACGTCCGTCACCCTGCTCTCCAGCGTCCGACGCCTGCTGTGCCTGCTGCTTTCATTCGTTTTCTGAGCGGTTTGTTTCTCAGGGTTAGTGCCTAGCTCTGCTGTATTCCTAGGACATCTCCTAGAACATCCACCCTCTCGAGGGTCGTGAGCCTAGTCTGTGCTTTGGGTCGTGTTTGGGACAAGGGTCAAGATCTTCCGAAAGGAATTTTTATTTGGCTCCCATTCACCCCCCCCTCTGGTCGCCGTTTCCGGTCCTTCAATTGGTATCAGAGCCGGTTAAGGATCAATCCACCTTACATGGTTCTTGATCCGCGAAGGCGGCATGGAGCGAGGTGCTGGTAAACCTCCTTACTTCGATGGAACCAACTTTGCCTATTGGAAGGTGCGCATGTCCGCTTATCTCCAAGGGCTTGATATGAAGTTTTGGGAGATTTGTGAGAATGAGGACTACGTGGTTCTTGGCGCTCGGATCACCGACCTCTAAGTCATGCAACATGCGTCAAACGCAAGAGCTCGTAGCATTCTCTTCTCTTGTTTGTCTCTTCCTGAGTTTGAGCGAGTGTCGAGTCTCACTACGACGCAGGAGATCTGGCAAACACTCTTGAGATATCATGAGGGCAACCCTCAGATCAAGTCTAGACTCTTCGACACGTACCGTAGAGAGTACGAGAACTTTGTTCAGTTGGCCAGTGAATCTATTGACGGGATATTCACTTGCTTCCAATCTATCGTCAACAAGATGCGTGCTAATCGAGCAAACTTGCCTTATGATGATCATGAGATGGCTATCAAGCTTTTGCATGCTCTTGATCAGAAGGTGTGGGAGATGAAGGTGGCTGCCATTCAGGAGTCACCGGGCTATGATGCCCTGACCGTGGACGAGCTGTTCAGCAAGCTCAAGTCCTCGGAGATTGACTACCAGACCCGGACCAAGCTTGAAAACCCGTCGAAACCATCTATGGCGTTGGTTTCTGGCCCCGGCGGTATGTCTTCTTCCTCCTCTGACCCTTCACACTCTTTGTTTGCTTTGTCTTTGATGTCTGTGATAGAGG
Source organism: Microstegium vimineum (assembly GCA_022036555.1). Classification (NCBI taxonomy): domain Eukaryota; kingdom Viridiplantae; phylum Streptophyta; class Magnoliopsida; order Poales; family Poaceae; genus Microstegium; species Microstegium vimineum. The sequence continues at coordinate 29,622,269 of CM039125.1, read as the reverse complement.
AGCAAGTGGAGGCTCTTGGAGATGACGAGCTGGCTTTGGTCATCACTAAGTTCTCATGGTTTCACAACAACCGTTTGAACCGGCGACGTGGTGGCTTGGCCAAGGGGTGCTACCATTGCGGTGATGAGGATCACTTCATTGCAAACTGCCCCAAGAAGCTTGCTGGTGACTTCACCAAGCGTAAGGACAAGCGCGAGCACCACTTCGAGGACAAGCACAAAGCCAAGGGCGGCTACAACCGAAGGTCCTCCAAGATGGTGATCGACAAGGTAAAGGACAAAAACCGAGCCTTCCTTGCCTCCCTTAGCGACATCGATGCCTCCTCCGACAGAGGTGCTTCTTCAAGCGATGATGAGTCAAAGGGAAAGGTTGAGGACAAGCTCAACGGCCTATGCTTCTACGCCGACGCCAAGCACGGTGGCTTTTGCACCATGGTGATTGAAGAAGGCAAGGTCGGCAAGTACAAGGATGACTCCGACTACGACTCCGACACACCCGAGGTATCACCCACCATTGAATCCCTCTCTCTCGAGCTTGAGTCCCTGAACGACACCTTGATGAGTCAGGATGCTTTGCTCAAGCATGCCGCGTGCGAGAGGAACAATTTCAAGGCTAAGCATCTTAGCGCGCTGCATGAGCTAGAGTTTGCTAAGGCGTGGGTGGTGGTTATCGAGGAGGTAGAGTGTGATGCTTGCGCCTTTCACATGTCTGATCTTGTCACTCTCCAGGACAAGTATGGCACTCTACTTGAGGAGGTCAGTGAGCTGAAGGCTAGGCCTAGCTTACTTGGTGCGTGCAAGTCTTGCTTAAGCTTGCATTCTGAGCTGGCATAGAAGGATGCTAGGATTGCTGTGTTAGAGAAGGTCAGCTCAGATAGCACTAGAGAGTCAGATCGCTTTGAGGCTTTGGATCTTGAGATCGCATCGTGCAGACACGACAAGATGCGTACCGAGGAAGAAAACACATACCTTCGGTCCATCTTGAGCTGGGTGTCTTGCCGAGAGCCGCAGTTGGGGATGTTGCTTAGCCAATGCAAGCGGGCTAGCAGCACGGGAGTAGGCTTTGCTATAGGTGGGAAGGATGATAGCATGTTCGGTAAGATCGGTGAGTGCGGTGGTTTGAGCATGAGTGAGAAACCCACCACACCTCCCAAGTTTACCAAGTTTTCCCCACCTAAACCTACCGACCCTACCAAGCTACCTGTGAGAGATGGTGTGTTTGAAGAGCCACCCAAAATCACTCCACAGAAGCAAGTGTGGATTGCCAAACCGAACCACCTTCGCAACCCACTTGACACACTGCCAAATATCTCTAGTGATCCCCTTCCTTAGAAAGCTAGAGCCACCCAACCCAACAAGAGAGTGCCTACCAAGAGTGCGGTGAGGTACCATTGTGAGTATTGTGAGCAGGATGGGCACTTGGCTGAGTTTTGCTTTAGAAGGAAGAGAGATGATCGCAGGCAGGTTGAGTTGAACAACCGGGACATATACCACCCACGAGTTGGGGTGCGTGAACCAGAAGTTTAGAGGCGGACTTCTAGGCCTAGAGGTACAATGCCTCAAGGTATTAGGCCTCAGGAGGCGAGACCACGTGGTGGTCGGGCCCGGCGGGGTATCGGTCGTGACCCATACGACTACGGGCCTCGTGGCGGTGGCTTTACTCCTCCCTTCACTAGCGGACCACGTTTTCCCTATCGTGGTGATCGCTATTCCCCCATGGGGCAGGAGATGTTTGGTTTTTCTCCTAACCCATTCTTTGGGCAAGTGGGACAACACTGGTATCCTTCACAGTTTACTAACCCCAGTGTTGGTCCGTTTGCTCACCCTATGTCTTTTTATTGATGTAGGAAGGAGGACTGGAGGAGACTTGGCTTGTGGATTTCGGATGTTCACGCCATATGACCGGAAGTGCCAAGTGGTTCTCCAGCCTCGACCCCATGCACCACACTGAGTACATCACTTTTGGGGACAAGAGTAAAGGTAAGGTTATCTCCCGGGGGTCCATCCGAGTCAATTCGTCTTTTGTCCTCAAGGATGTTGCTTTGGTTGCGAATTTGCATTTTAACCTTCTCTCGGTTTCGCAACTCCTTGAAGACGGTTTTGAAGTGAGCTTTAAGCCAAACTTGTCTCGGATTTTGGACTCTCAGGGTGATCTTGTTTGCCGGATTTTGCCCTTCAGGAAGGTTTTTCGTGCGGATTTTTCTATCTCTTCCGGACCTTCTTGTTGTCTTCTTGCCGGTTCTTCCTCCGAGCTTTGGAAGTGGCATAGGAGATTGGGACATTTGAGTTTTGACTTGCTTGCAAGGCTTAGCTCAATGGACCTTATCCAAGGATTGCCAAAGCTAAAGTTCGAGAAGGATTTGGTTTGCCATCCTTGCAGGCATGGCAAGATGGTTGCCGCTTCCCATCCTCCTGTTATTGAGATCATGACCACTCGACCCGGTGAGCTCTTACACATGGACAGAGTTGGTCCAGCTCGGGTCAGGTCAGAAGTAGGGAAGTGGTATGTGATTGTAGTCATTGATGACTACTCGAGATACTCTTGGGTGTTCTTTTTGGAGAGTAAGGATGAGGCTTTTTCACTTGTTTGAGATCTGATTTTGAGACTGCAGAATGAGCTACCTAAGAATGCCATGAGAGCTATCCGCAGTGACAATGGCATAGAATTCAAGAATGCTCACTTTGCAGCTCTTTGCTCTTCTTTGGGTCTTGATCACCAGTTTTCCTCACCTCACACTCCCCAGCAGAACGGTGTTGTTGAGCGCAAGAATCGGACCCTTGTTGAGATGGCCAGGACGATGCTCGATGAGCATAGGACTCCTAGGCAGTATTGGGCCGAAGCACTCAGTTCTGCTTGCTATGTTTCCAATCGCATTTTCCTCCGAGCTTTCAAGAAGAAGACTTCTTATGAGTTGCGATTTGGGAGACCACACAAGGTAAGTCACCTACGGGTGTTTGGGTGCAGGTGCTTCATCCTCAAAAGGGCTGTAAGTTGGAAAAATTTGAATCACGGTCTTCTGACGGTATCTTTCTTGGTTATTCTACTCATTATTGTGCTTATCGTGTACTTAACCTTGAGACTAACCAAGTGATGGAGACTTGTGAGATTACCTTCGATGAGACTATGCCCTATGTTTCCACTGCTTTTGAGCTTGCAGGTGATGATGAGGTGAACACTAGCATCTTTGTGGAGGAGGAGCAGGACGACGCCGATTGGGGTGATCCCGAGCCAACTCCACTAGCTGCCCCTGTCGACCCTGTGATGTCCACTTCGGCTCACGGTCCCGATCCGACTACTTCCTCTACATGGGGGCCATTCGAGCAGCTTCCTCAGTCGGTGCCCGTTGCACCTGAGGGAGCTCCAGCTGCTGTCAAGGGGGGAGGCCACTTCTTCTAGGCAGGCTCATCGCCACATCCAGCGGCAGCATCCACCGGAGAACATCATCGGCGACATTGACCATCGAGTCACACGGTCTAGGTCCTATCTCTCTCACTTTGCTCATTTGGCTTTTGTCGCTTCCTTTGAGCCCCGAGATGTTGGACACGCTTTGATGGATCCAGATTGGGTTAATGCCATGCATGAGGAGTTAGAAAATTTTGAGCGAAACCGTGTTTGGGTCTTAGTTCCTCCACCACCTAGTTGCCACCCGATAGGTACCAAATGGGTTTTCAAAAATAAACAAAGTGAGGATGGGGTGGTAGTGCGCAACAAGGCTAGATTGGTCGCTTAAGGCTTTTGTCAAAAGGAGGGGATAGACTATGAGGAAACCTTTGCTCCCGTAGATTGTTTAGAAGCCATTAGAATCCTTCTAGCTTTTACGGCTTCTAAGGGTTTTAAACTTTTTCCAATGGACGTTAAAAGTGCTTTCTTAAACGGCTATATAGAGGAGGAAGTTTATGTTAAACAACCTCCCGGTTTCAAAAATCCCAAGTTTCCAAACCATGTTTTTAAACTTCACAAAGCTTTGTATGGTTTGAAACAAGCCCCTAGAGCATGGTATGATAGATTGCGAACCTTCTTGCTAGCTAAGGGTTTTAAAATGGGATCGGTAGATAAGACGTTGTTTCTCCTCAAGCAAGGCAAAGATACTCTCCTTGTCCAAATATACGTGGATGATATCATCTTTGGTGGTTCTTCTCATGCTCTTGTTGCCAAGTTTGCAGATCTTATGAGCAGGGAATTCGAGATGAGCATGATGGGAGAGTTGACTTTCTTCAAATCAAGCAAACCCGGGAAGGGACGTTTGTGCACCAAGGCAAGTACACGAAGGACATTCTGAAGAAGTTTGACATGGGTGAGGCAAAGCCTCTTTCGACACCCATGTCGACTACGACTGCCTTGGATGCGGACAAGGAAGGAGAGGCGGTGGATCAGACAGATTACCGAAGCATGATCGGGTCGCTTCTGTACTTGACAGCGACTCGGCCGGATATTCAATTCGTTGTCTGCTTGTGTGCATGCTTTCAGGAGTCCCCACGGACTCCGCACAAGCAGGTGGTGAAACGCATCATGAGGTACTTACGCTTCACTCCTGAATTCAGTCTTTGGTTATCCACCTCTTCTTCTCTTGATCTTTGTGGTTATTCTGATGCCGACTTTGCCGGTTACCGTCTTGATTGGAAGTCCACTTCTGGGACTTGCCAGTTTCTCGGGTCTTCTTTGGTGTCTTGGTCTTCTTGTAAACAGTCTAGCGTGGCACAGTCGACGTGCGAAGCTGAGTACGTTGCCGTGGCTAGTTGTTGCTCTCAGTTGATTTAGATGATTGCCACTTTGAAAGACTTTGGTCTTGTGCTTACTAAGGTGCGTTTGCTCTGCAATAGCACGAGTGCAATTAGTGTGGCCAAAAATCCTGTGCTTCACTCTAAAACCAAGCACATTGAGGTCCGTTTTCACTTCTTGCGTGATCACTACGAGAAGGGCGACATTGACCTCTGGCATGTCGAAACCCAAAACCAGCTTGCGGATATTCTCACAAAACCTTTGGATCAAGCTGCGTTTTCGTGCCTTCGGGGCGAGTTGGGTGTTTGCTTCCCATTTTAGTTGAGGGAAGATCTTTGTGTATCATAATTATTTTTGGTTCTTATTTGACTTTTCTTTTTTTTTGTTTGTGTGTTTAGCTTTCAATTGGTGTCATTGCATTATGCATCTCATTTGCATTTGTGACATAGTTCATTTTTAAGCTTCATACCTATAGCCGATATAATGAATCTATGCTCTGTTTGAGGTGCTTTATGTGTCTATGGTGTTGCTTAACTTAGACTCTCTTTGATCTTTTGATATGTAATAGAGCTAAGTTAGAAAAGCTTTAAAACTGAATTTAATTCCCCATGTCACCTCTGAAATGGCACTAGCATGTGTAGGCTTTTGAAGACCCTTCTTGGCTGCTTTGTATATAGCTTGTAACTATGGCTCTTCATTGCTTCATTCACTTCCATTGAGCACCATGATTAAAAGTGATCTAAAATGAAATTGCTCTCTGAATTGTGAATTGGAAAGATTGAGTTGGGTCTACATTGTGAGCACTTCACCGTGTGTTCGAGATTTCTTCCCATATGGGTTGAACTTGAGCGGTGTCGTGCATGACCGAAACCGGTGTGTTAAGTCCTTTGACTTCACCCGGTTGGTAAGTGGCATCACCTTGCTTACAACCACTTGCATACAACTTAAATGCGCCTAAAACTGAAATTTGGCTGCAAAACTCTGAAACTTGAAAAATTATTCAGTTGGGTCATTGGCTTGTTGTATGAACTTTGCTTGGGATGGTTCTACTTGCTATACATGAGATTGCTTTGAGATAGATCTTATCTTGCTTTCCATGTTTAGTTGTCTCTAGGAGGTGATACCCATTCCTTGCTCACACATGTAATCTTCTCTATTTTGGCTTCTAAAGTGATCTTTAGCTCAACTTGAGTCTTTGTTGGGCACGTAGAGCTTTTCCTATTCTCACAGGATCACATCATTTAGAGCATCCTTTCATTGTCTTAGCTCTATGTATGAAGCTATTGCACTCATTTTGCATATCATGGCATTTGTGGCCGGTTCTTGAGTTTTGAGCTTTGATGAGCAACGTGTGTCAACAAGGGGGAGAAATATTTCATTCATTTTCAAATAAGGAAATAGTGCATTTTCATACGTGCACTAGTCAAGGGGGAGAAAATGAGTTTTTGAGCGTGTTAAAGTTTGTTCAAATTGGTATCTTGTTTTGGCTCTTCAATTAGTATCTTGCTCAGGGGGAGCTTTTACTAGATGTGTTTGAAGAATCATGGCCCTATTGGTTTCGGTGATTAACGACAAGCAAAAGATTATTATGGCTAATGTGTGTTTTGTAGAGGCTATGCGTAGCTTAGCCATAGTGATCAACATGAATGGGCATCAATGGTTATCACTTAGCCCCCAAGATGGAATCATTTAGGATTTCAAAGACGACATGATGAAGACCCTAGAATGATAAGCTAAGTGCCATAAGGTGATGAAGGGCACTTAGAAGTAGATAGGGCTTCTATTTGATCTTTGACTGTACTATTAAGAGGGGTTGAGACTAGTAGCTTGACTTAGGAGAGCTTCATGACTTAGGTGTGGCGCACACTTGACATCCTTAGCTCTAAGCAAGCCTATGGTGACCGTAAGATAGCTTAGAACAACTTCCATTTTCATCGCGACGAAAACCAAAGTTGAGAGAGCCAGTTTCTGAGCATCGGACGCTAAGGCCAGAGGCGTCGGACGCTGTCTGGCACGCCAGACGCAAGCGCCGGACGCTAGCGTCAGCATGATGCAGCATCCGTCGAGCCACCAGAGAGCTCCAGAGAAGGCCCGTTTGCGATGGACGCATCTGTCGCATGGGCGTCGGACGCTGTGGAGCGTACGAGAATATTTTCCCAGAAACCCGAGAGCAATGAGTTGGCGCTGGACGCTGAGGTGCAGCGTCCGTCGCCAAGCATCGGAGCGTCCGGTGCCTGCTGACGTACACAGTAACTAGCCATTGGGGCAAGCAACGGAGCGTCCATCGCCAACTTAAAAACAGACAATTTTTCAGCCCGAGGCAGTTTTGTGTGAGGGCTATTTATAGCTCTTCCCTTTCTCTCCCACCTTGCCTTTGCTCATTTCAGTTTGCTGAGTTCTTTGAGAAGGTTGGGAGGAGAGCAAGAGCCCTAGAGAGAGAGAGAGTGATTCGCGAATCCATCCATCCTCTCCTCTAGTTCATCCAAGAGTTCAAGTGTGCATCCTCTAGTTGTGAAGCTTGAGTGAGTCAAGTGAAGATCAAGGCTTGTTACTCTTGGTGATCGACATCACCTAGACGGTCTGGTGGTGCTTGGGAGGAAGGTGATCGCCGGAGGATTGTCGGTGGCCCTTCTCCATCGACTTGTGATCGGTTGTGGGCGGTTCACCGAGCCGGAGTGGCGAAGAACCAACCCATAGAGAGCACTCATCCCTTGCGCATGATTGAGGGGGAGCAATACCTTGCGAGGTGCTCCAACGAGGACTAGGGGGGGAGTGTCGACTCCTCGATACCTCGGCAAAACGTCGCCGTGTCAAGAATCTCATTCCCTAGCTCTTTCATACTGCATTACATTCCGCACTTGTTCTTCAATTCATACTAGAATTGTGTAGGGTGTTTTCACTTTCCTTGGCTAGCTACCGCTTTCATAGTATAAGGCACACGAATCGTTAGGCACGGGGTGATTGGCACTTGATAGGATTTCATATTTTCTTTAGAAATTTAAAATAAGCCCAATTCACCCCCCCCCTCTTGGGCATCTTGATCATTTCAATTAGTATCAGAGCCTTGTTGCTCTAAATTAGGCTTCACCACCTAGAGCAAGATGTCCCATGGGGATGGACCGCCACCCATGTTTGATGGGGATGATTTTCCTTATTGGAAAGTGTGGATGGAGGCCTACCTTGAGGCCGTGGATATCCGTGTGCATAAAGCCGCTACCATAGGTGGCACCGTGTTCGCCGAGGATCCCTTCTTTGAGAAGAACAATGCCAATGCAAAGAACATTCTTTTTCGTGGCATTGGCAAGGATGTGTTCAACCATGTACGGAATTGCAAAACCACATACGATGTTTGGACAAACATTTGTGCGCTACACGAAGGGACTAAATGTGAGCGTGAGGAACGCTACCATTTGGTCATGGCTAAGTTGAAATCCTTTGATATGCTTGCTAATGAGAATGCAAATGAAATGTACTCACGTCTCAATATTCTTATAGAGGAGTTGAATGGACTTGGGCTCACCCAAATGCAACCCGCCGATGTGGTGCGCAAGATTATTTGTGTCTTGCCAATTGACAAGTATGGCCACATCGTCACCGTTCTTCACCAAGGGGATCTCTCCGCTTCTACACCAACACAAGTGTTGGGTAAGATAAATGCTCATGAGATGTACATGAAGATCGGTGATGGCGGTTCTTCATCCTCCTCCAAGAAGAAAAACAAAGAGAAAGGGGAGAAGAAAGACTTGGCCCTCAAAGCTTCCACCAAAGAGAAGTGCAAGATCCAATTGGTGGTTGAGGACTCAAGTGAAGAAGATGATGAAGACAACATCACTCTCATGGTGAAGAAGACCACCAAGATGTTGAAGAAGCTAAACAAGAATGGAGTCAAGTTTGACTCAAAGAAGAAGAAATTCTTCACAAGCTCTTCAAGGAAGCCAATCTCTCAAATGAAGTGCTACAATTGTGGCATTCTTGGTCATCTAGCCCATACATGCACCGAAGAGAAGAAAGACAAGTTCAAGAACAATAAGTTCAAGAACTACAAGAACAAGAAAGGTGCACAAGATGATTCAAGTCAAGATGACAAGAAGGAAGACAAGCCTTACAAAAAGAAGAAGAACTTCAACTTCCACAAGATGAAGAAGGATGACAAGGCCTACATTGTTGGTGATTGGCTCGCTGACATTGAGGACTCAAGTGACTCCTCCGATGATGAGAGTGAATAAGAGAAGGTGGCCGCATTGGTGATTGGTTCTTCTACTCCACCGCCACCTCCTCCTTCATCACCAGGCTCATCCTCAACACACCTATGCCTCATGGCTAAAGGTGACAAGAAGGTACAAAAAGATGATGATGGTGATGTTTCCTCTAGTGATGAGAGTGATGATGAATAAGCACCTTCCTATGATGAACTAATTAAAATTTGCAACAAATACTCGGACATCATAAGGAAGTACAAAGCTAAAAATGACAAACTTCTTTTGATACAAGAAAACTTGCATGCTAAACTTGATGCCTTGTCTAGTGCTAATGATGGTTTGAAGCTTGAGACTAAAACTCTCACATCTAGCACTAGGGAGCTCAAAGCCTCTCTTAAGCAAGCAAATGAGAAACATGATAAGCTTGAGAGGTCAACACAAGAGCTCCACACAAGGTATAACTTGCTAAAAGATGACTACAACAAAGTCAAGGAAGATCATGGCATGTTAGTGATAGCAAATGAATTGCTTACTCAAGATCTTACACATGTTGCTACTAACCCGTGTGCTAAGTGTGCAAGTGCTACCTCTTGTGAAATCGAGCTTGATGATGTGGCTCTTGAGCAAAGTGCTAATTGCAAGGGCAAGAGGGTTGTTGAAGCCGACAAGTACGATGACTATGTGAAGATGAGGGAAGAGAACTCAAAGCTCAAGGAAGAGCTAATCAACCTCAAGGCAAACAATCCCTTCACTATCAAGTCGGCCAAGGATGATGACAAGGATGCTACTACCTTGATCAACACACTTAAGGAAGAAAATGCAAAGCTCAAGAATGAGAAGATCAAGCTAGCAAGTGGTTTGGAGAAGTTCACCAAGGGCCACAACCTTCAAAGTGAGCTCTTGATGAACACCATGATGAAGAATGACAAGATGGGCATTGGGTTCAAGGAGAACCAAGTGATGAAGGCCAAGGTCAAGATTGAAGCAAAGAATTACTACAAGAACAAGTACAATGGCTACAATCAAGACAAGCCAAAGCCCAAGCCTAGAAGATGCTTTGGATGTGGACAAGTTGGTCACCTTGAGTTCCAATGCAAGACACCACCTCCCAAGACCTTGCCCAAGCACACAAGGCCATTTGCTCATGATGCACACTTTTTCATCAACAAGGATTCCAAGGGTAGACCACTTGTGGTGTTTCTTGGTCCACCCATGAAGAACAAGCCTAAAGTGTTGTGGGTTGCTAAGGAGTTGGTTTACAAGGCTATGGGTCCCCACAATGTGTGGGTTCCCAAACAACAAGCTTAACTCCAAGTTGCTTGTGTGTAGGTGAACTACAAGACCGATGGTAGCCATTGGGCAATTGATAGTGGTTGCACTCAACATATGACCGGCGACCCCCGGATGTTCACCACACTTGATGAGGATTGTGCAAATCAAGACAAGATTACATTTGGGGACAATTCAAAGGGAAAAGTTCAAGGGCTTGGCAAAGTGGCAATCTCCTATGATGAATCAATCTCAAATGTCTTGTTAGTGCAATCTTTGAGCTTCAACTTGCTATCGGTTGGTCAACTTTGTGATCTCGGGTTCCAATGTCTCTTCACTCCAAATGAGGTAGTTGTGACCAAGATTGAAGATTCATCATTGATATTCAAGGGGTTTCGGCACAACAATCTCTATCTAGTGGATTTCACCTCAAATGAAGCTAGCTTGCAAACATGTCTATTCTCCAAGAGTTCTTTGGGTTGGCTATGGCATAGAAGACTTGCACATGTGGGAATGTCAACTTTGAAGAAACTTGTCAAGAAGGAATTGGTTAGAGGGGTTAAGGATGTGGTGTTTGAGAAGGACAAACTTTGTAGTGCATGTCAAGCCGGCAAGCAAGTGGCAAACACTCATCCAACCAAAGCTTTCATGTCAACCTCAAGAGTCCTAGAGCTACTCTACATGGATCTATTTAGACCTACCACTTATGCTAGTCTTGGAGGCAATCTCTTTTGCTTGGTGGTGGCTGATGACTACTCTAGGTACACTTGGGTATTCTTTCTTCAAGACAAGAGTGAGACACAAGGCATATTCAAGAAGTTTGCAACTAGAGCCCAAAATAAATTTGATATGAAGATCAAGAAGATTATAAGTGACAATGGGACCGAGTTTGTGAACACCAAGATTGAGGACTATTGTGATGAAGTTGACATCAAGCATGAAGTGTTCGCCACATATACTCCACAACAAAATGGTGTAGTTGAGAGGAAGAATCGGACTCTAATCACTCTTGCTAGATCAATGCTTGATGAGTACAACACCCCCGAGAAGTTTTGGGCTGAAGCAATTAACACCGCATGCTATGCAGCCAACCGGCTATTTGTCCAAAGGCTTCTCAAGAAGACCCCCTATGAGCTTGTGAATGGGAAGAAACCGGATATTTCATTCTTCCGGGTGTTTGGATGCAAAGTCTACATCTACAAGAAGCGCCAACACTTGGGGAAGTTTCAAAGGCGTTGTGACATTGGTTTCCTTGTTGGTTATTCGCTTAAATCCAAGGCATACCATGTATTTAACAAAGCCACCGGCTTAGTTGAAGAAACATATGACTTGGAGTTTGATGAAACTAATGGATCCCAAGGAACGCTTGAGAATCTTGATGATGTAGGTGATGAACCCTTGAGGGAGGCTATGAAGAATATGCCCGTTGGTGCTATCAACCCACAAGAGGTGGAAGAAGGAGAAGATGGTGCAAATCAAGAGCCTTCTCCACCCCGCACGCCTCAAGTTGAGGAAGATCAAGTGAGGGAAGCACATGAAGATACATTCATCCCTCAAGATCAAGCCGAGGTGGAAACTCAAAATGTGGAAGCACCACATCCCCCTCCTCAAGAGACTTCAAGAAGATCTACACCTACACTTCAAGCTCATCCACAAGAACTCATCATAGGGAGTCCATCAAGGGGGGTAACAACTCGATCTAGACTTGCTTCTTATGTTGAGCATCACTCCTTTGTTTCCTTTGTTGAGCCTACTAGTGTGGAGGAAGCACTTGTGGATCCGGATTGGGTGAATGCCATGCATGAAGAATTGAACAACTTCACCCGGAACGAAGTGTGGACACTAGTGGAGAAGCCCAAAGGAGCAAGAATCATTGGCACCAAGTGGGTGTTTTGGAACAAGCAAGATGATCAAGGCGTGGTTGTGAGGAACAAGGCAAGATTGGTGGAAAAGGGGTTCTCCCAAGTTGAAGGCTTGGATTTTGGGGAGACCTTTGCACCGGTTGAAAGACTAGAAGCCATCCGTATCCTTTTGGCGTATGCTTCACATCACAAAATGAGACTCTTTCAAATGGATGTGAAGAGCGCCTTCTTAAATGGTTTCATTAATGAACTTGTCTTTGTCTCACAACCTCCCAGGTTTGAAGACCCAAATTATCCTAATCATGTGTATAGGTTGTCCAAGGCGCTCTATGGATTAAAGCGAGCTCTAAGATCTTGGTATGAGAGGCTAAGGGATTTCCTACTCAAGAAGGGCTTCAAGATAGGGAAAGTGGATACCACACTATTCACCAAGGTGCTAGATGGAGAGATCTTTGTTTGCCAAGTATATGTCAATGACATTATATTTGGGTCAACAAACCAAGATCATTGCAAGGAATTTGGTGCATTGATGTCCAAGGAGTTCGAGATGTCGATGATTGGCGAGCTAACCTTCTTCCTTGGCTTCCAAGTGAAGCAATTGAGGGAGGGCACCTTCATATCTCAAGAGAAGTACACTCATGATGTGCTCAAGAAATTCAAGATGGAGGATTGCAAGCAAATCAAGACCCCAATGCCTACTAATGGGCATCTCGATCTCGATGAGGGAGGTAAACCAATTGACCAAACTCTCTATCATTCTATGATTAGTAGTTTACTTTACCTCACCGCATCTAGGCCGGATATCATGTTTAGTGTGCGTATGTGTGCGAGGTTTCAAGCAAACCCTAAGGAGTCGCATCTATGTGCGGTCAAAAGAATCCTTAGGTACATAAGGCACACCTCTAGCATTGGCCTTTGGTATCCCAATGGAGCTCCCTTCCATCTTGTGGGCTATTCCGATTCAGATTATGCCGGGTGTAAGGTTGATAGGAAGAGTATCTCCGGAGGGTGCCATATGCTAGGAAGATCCCTTGTTTCTTGGTCCTCTAAGAAGCAAAATAGTGTGGCATTGTTTACCGCCGAGGCGGAATACATTGCCGCGGGAGCATGTTGTGGACAAATCTTATACATGACCCAAACACTCCTTGATTATGGCGTTAACCTTAAAAATGTTCCACTCTTGTGTGATAATGAAAGCGCCGTAAAGCTTGCAAACAACCCGGTTCAACACTCTTGCACCAAGCACATAGATATTCACCATCACTTTCTTAGAGACCATGTTACCAAGAAGGATATCACACTAGTTGGAGTTAGAAGCGAAGAGAAATTGGCGGATATCTTCACAAACTACTCGATGAAACAACCTTTTGTAGGTTGCGAAGCGAGTTAAATGTGCTTGATCACTCTAACTTCACTAAAAGATGATTTTGTGTGAACCAACCTTGCATTCATGTGTAATATAACATGTTTAATTTAGTAATGCACAATAGGCTTGGCTAACACGGTTAAGATAACCACCCTCAAAGCGTGTGACAAAGCTTAACCGCGGTTTAAACTTGCAAGCAATCTAGATTCAAATTCCGCAATGCATTGCATGTGCATGTGTGTTGTTTGCCGTTTCTTTTTCGTTAAGTTTGAGCATCCGCTGTGTTCGTCCACTTAGGGGGAGCATTCCAAGCTCAAGTCACTTCTATACCCCTCTTCTGGCCATATGATGTCTCCTTGCAAGCTTCCTTTCGATTATTTTGAGCTAAAACTAAAGTTAAAGCCTATGGCAAACTACTTGCAAATGAGAGTTTGAGAGATGGTTCTCACATCAAGTCCAATTAGGTGTTATTTGGTTCTTATTGGGATTGGAACTTGGTTGGGAGAAAGACGCAAAATCAGATTTGAAAAACTCTATTTTACCTCCCATGCTTCAGCGTCTGTCGCGCTCGTCCGCAGATTGAAAGCCGCTCGCCTAAGGGGCATCGGACGCTTGCTAGCATCCGTTACAGAGCTCTTTGGTCCTCTCTGTTTGAGCGACAGACGCTTCATAGCGTCCGTCGCGTTGGCACCGGATGCGTCCGTCGCCAACTGGAGCTCTCTGGTCCCTTTCTGCATAAGCGCCGGACGCTGTAACCTAGCGTCCGTCGGTCACGACGGAGCATCTGTCGCGAACTTGCAGAGCACATATGATTTTGAAAATCTTCTTCTCCCTCGGTCAGTTTCCAATCTCACTCCATACACCGCTGTTCTAATCCCTAACCGCCATGAGCCGCCTCCTTTGCCCCGCTCGCCTTTGCGCGCTCCTTGTCGGAGCTCGCACCGTCGGTGGCCCTCTCCAGCGCCGCCCCGCTCTTCTCTGCACTTCGCGCCGCCGCTCGCCGTGCTAGTCTACTGCCGTCGCTTCTCCTAGCACCACCGTGACCTCCTTCCCCCTCTGCTTGTGCATTTCAGCCGCAGAGGGCTGGATTGCGTTGTCCAAGGTCAGCAGTGGAGATCTTCTCCCGTGCCCAGATCAGCAGGTGTTCATCCCTCTTCCATCCTCCTTGCAGTGATCTCTATTCAGTTAGGGTTTGTGCTCAAATCCAGCTACTGCTTTGTGTTCCTCAATTTTGTTTTCATCTCCTTGTCTAAGCTGAGGATTGGAGTGAAATCGACCGAGGTTCTTACCCCTTCTGTTTTTGGCTCGGTTCAGTGGTCAGAGGTAAAATGGCTTGGCAGTGCGATCTAAATTCTTACCCTAATTCATGCTTCTATAGATTGATCTTACCTCTAGCTATATGCTTATTGTTATATATCCCTATCTATCTATCGTGCAGCTTGAGCAGTTGGCAGTGAACTTGGGGCAAAGCCCGCGAGTACGGAACGAGGCAAAGCCTCGAAAGGACAGTCCAGGGCCATCGAGCCACTCTTTGTCAGTTGGTCAGTGGATTGTCAGATTTTGATCAGTTGCAGTGATTGTTTTGGGTATTCTTTTGATAGTTTGGCTTGGTCAGTTGTTCTTGATTGGCAGATTGATTCTCTATGATTGTGATGGCTCGCACGAAGAATGCCGGCCCCATCCCCGGTGGTGGTAGTCACCCTCCGCCTCCACGTCGTCCACCCACCGACCGGGACAAGGGCAAGAAGAAGCTTATTGTGAAGAAGAGGAAGAGGCCGATGATGGATCCAGACTCAGTGGCAGCAGTAGACGCAGCAGAGATCGTCGAGCGTGGTGGACGTCGCTCCAGCTTGAGGATTGGTTCCTCACCTCGCCGTGGAGCGCATAGTGAGTCCCCCGCTCGTTCAGAGGCTAAGACAGAGCCTGTAGAGGATACAGAGATAGAGGAGGCAGAGGAGACAGAGACTCAGGGTCACTCTTCAGTCCAGGAGCTCATGGCTCGTATAGTTACACGTGCCCGTGGGTCGGAGCCTCCTCCTAGGCCCGATGGTCCACGGCGCAATGATAGACCTCCGCCTAACTCCATCTTTCCAGATCCAGTGAGGCACCAGGTGACATCTCTATCAGCGAAGCAAATGCAGCAGATGTGGTTTGCAGACTTCCAGACCTAGTTTCCACCAACGAGAGACCCCCGTGCCGGTCCGGACTTCTACACGACCGTGCACGAGGACTTTTACAGAGGGTATGTTCAGACCCATGCACCGCTTCGTGCTCACCGTGTGTGCCCTCTTCAGTCGATCATTGAGATCGGTGAACCTGAGATAGCCCAGCATCTCGAGTACCTTCAAAGGCTGACAGGATTGGTTGGCAGGATGAGGACATATCAGGAGGACTGGGTCAGATAGTTCTATGCTTCACTTTGGGTCTCTCCAGATCACAAATTCATCCATTTTGCCATCAAGGGCAAGGATGTGAGGATCTATGACACATGGTTCATAGAGATCTTCCACCATGAGGAGTCTGCTACCAGGATTCATAGTTTGTGCGACGGGGATCAGGAGGCCCCTCGACGTCCTCATGAGGGGAATGTGCCATCAGTGGACTTTGTACATCCATGCTTCAAAGAGCCATTTGGGGAGGGTTCCAGTCGCAGCGTTCGTGACCTCACACCGACTGCTCGGACCCTAATTGAGGTTATCAGCTGGACTATCCTTCCCAGAGTTGGAGCCAGAGAGACCATTACTCATCTTCAACTATGGCTTCTAGCTCACCTTGTCAGGATGGAGAAGTTTGATTTGTGGGACTTGATCATCAGTGAGATGGAGGATATCATAGCTTTAGGGTTCAGAGGTCACTGGCAGCTTCAGTATGCTCATTGGATATCCTTCCTGCTTGTGTCTCGTGGTGGTTATGCATCATACCTCACCACACTCACCCGTTCTAACACAATGTTCCGTGAGTATAACATGGCATAGCTAGTGAGTCATAGTGGCAGAGGTCGTCTGAGGCATCAGGGTCCTCATACCAGGCAGACAGGTATTCCACCTGTATCAGAGGAGTAGTAGGATGCCACAGTTCAGGGCCTTGCAGAGGCCGAGCTCGTAGATCTTGATGCACAGATCGATGCAATAGCTGATGAGGCATATGACTTACCCTCTGACAGTTCAGATGAGGACTACCGGCCGATTCCCGAGTACGTGCCTATGTCCCACGACCATGAGGCCGGTGGGTCAGGTTCAGCTCCAGCTTCAGCCTCAGGTTCTTCAGAGGCCACTATACTTACCATCCTTTCGAGGATGTAGGAGGAGCAGTCTCGTCAGGCAGAGGAGCAGAGGAGGTAGGCTGAGGAGGTCACGAGGCTTACAGCTCAGCAGCTAGCAGCTCAGGCTCAGGCACAGGCTCGACAAGACAAGTTTCAGTTACAGTTCCTGGCCTTCCAGAAGCAGCAGGCCGAGGTGCAGCGACAGCAGACAGAGCTACTCAATCAGCTCCTCGGGTCCAGCTCTGGTCCAACCTTTACACCTCAGCTAGGCTTACCCGAGACCTCCCAGCAACAGCAGTTCACCTCTCAGCCCTAGCAGTCGACTCCAGTGGTAGTGGTACCGACTCCAGCTCTACAGCCCAGCGGGCCTCAGAGTCAGGCACCAGCTTCTCTAGTATACCAGATGCCGATGACCCAGGTGTCATCATGGTTAGCCTCCCCCAACGAGTACCAGACATGCTTTACACCTACCCGGGGGGCCACACTTGCATATGCGACTCGATACCTCACAACTTCCTATAGAGAGATCACGGGTGAGGATTCTCCAGTAGCAGCAGCCCTGCCTAGCACTCAGCCAGCAGAGGCTCAGGGTGATCCTCCGGCGGTGGACACTCACCTTTCCTCAGTAGCCTCGTCGGAGATCGCACCAGACCAGTCAGCTCAGACAGTCACCACTCCTCCTACTGCCGTTCAAATAGATGCTACATCAGTTGCAGCAGAGGTTGTGGAGTCAGAGACTCCAACTCGGTCAGCCGGTGAGCCCGTAGAGGTTGAGGCAGCCGCTACTCTTGCAGAGCTTGCAGTCACCACTTCTCGTCTGCCTCGAGTCTACGCTCGTCGGGTCGCAGTGCCCGCATCCACAGAGGCAGGACCGTCAGAAGCACCAGCTGAGCCTCAGGGGGAGCTTGTCACCGAGTTAGTTTTAGTTGAGCCTACCCAGACCTCTACACAGACAACGCTAGCTTCAGAGGGTCAGGTAGCAGATGGTGATAGTGACTCGAGCCCCGACTACTCTCAGTTTGACCTCCGCGCTCGTTAGCCAGGCGCTTCTACTCCAGATGCTCCAGATGTTCCAGATGCTTAGAGTTTTTTTGGTGCTTGGTGCCAAAGGGGGAGAGAGGGTAGTCGAGTATCAGAGATAGGGGGAGGGTTTTGGATCTTTGATGTGCTTATTTCCCCGTACTCATGCATCATGTCTACTTTTATGCACTTGTGTTTATGTATGATAGATGATATGGTTGATACTTGTGTGATATGTGATGTGTGTGACAAACTCTTGATTTTATCACTAATATATCCTGTGAGTTGTCACATGTTTCATGATATATCTCTTGATCTAATGATATTTGAGCTTCCGCGTCATACTCCGATTCACATGTGAGAATATCATGAGGTACTCCGATTCTATTTCAAATTCTTGAGTACCATGTTTGTGGCTAGGTTTGGATGAGCAAGTATTGTTCTCTCTTATGCACTAACCCTTGATCAACCCACCCAAGTCACTTGAAATCCTAACCTTTCATTCTTATATCCATACTTGAGGAGTTGTTGTCATCAATCACCAAAAAGGGGGAGATTGAAGAATCATGGCCCTATTGGTTTCGGTGATTAACGACAAGCAAAAGATTATTATGGCTAATGTGTGTTTTGCAGAGGCTATGCGTAGCTTAGCCATAGTGATCAACATGAATGGGCATCAATGGTTATCACTTAGCCCCCAAGATGGATATCGTTTAGGATTTCAAAGACGACATGATGAAGACCCTAGAATGATAAGCTAAGTGCCATAAGGTGATGAAGGGCACTTAGAAGTAGAAAGGGCTTCTATTTGATCTTTGACTGTACTATTAAGAGGGGTTGAGACTAGTAGCTTGACTTAGGAGAGCTTCATGACTTAGGTGTGGCGCACACTTGACATCCTTAGCTCTAAGAAAGCCTATGGTGACCGTAAGATAGCCTAGAACAACTTCCATTTTCATCGCGACGAAAACCAAAGTTGAGAGAGCCAGTTTCTGAGCATCGGACGCTAAGGCCAGAGGCGTCGGACGCTGTCTGGCACGCCAGACGCAAGCGCCGGATGCTGGCGTCAGCATGATGCAGCATCTGTCGAGCCACCAGAGAGCTCCAGAGAAGGCCCGTTTGCGATGGACGCATCTGTCGCATGGGCGTCGGACGCTGTGGAGCGTACGAGAATATTTTCCCAGAAACCCGAGAGCAATGAGTTGGCGCTGGACGCTGAGGTGCAGCGTCCGTCGCCGAGCGTCGGAGCGTCCAGTGCCTGCTGACGTACACAGTAACTAGCCATTGGGGCAAGCAACGGAGCGTCCATCGCCAACTTAAAAACAGACAATTTTTCAGCCCGAGGCAGTTTTGTGTGAGGGCTATTTATAGCTCTTCCCTTTCTCTCCCACCTTGCCTTTGCTCATTTCAGTTTGCTGAGTTCTTTGAGAAGGTTGGGAGGAGAGCAAGAGCCCTAGAGAGAGAGAGAGAGTGATTCGCGAATCCATCCATCCTCTCCTCTAGTTCATCCAAGAGTTCAAGTGTGCATCCTCTAGTTGTGAAGCTTGAGTGAGTCAAGTGAAGATCAAGGCTTGTTACTCTTGGTGATCGACATCACCTAGACGGTCCGGTGGTGCTTGGGAGGAAGGTGATCGCCGGAGGATTGTCGGTGGCCCTTCTCCATCGACTTGTGATCGGTTGTGGGCGGTTCACCGAGCCGGAGTGGCGAAGAACCAGCCCGTAGAGAGCACTCATCCCTTGTGCAGGATTGAGGGGGAGCAATACCTTGCGAGGTGCTCCAACAAGGATTAGGGGGGAGTGTCGACTCCTCGATACCTCGGCAAAACGTCGCTGTGTCAAGAATCTCTTTCCCTAGCTCTTTCATACCACATTACATTTTGCACTTGTTCTTCAATTCATACTAGAATTGTGTAGGGTGTTTTCGCTTTCCTTGGCTAGCTACCGTTTCATAGTCTAAGACACACAAATCGTTAGGCACGGGGTGATTGGCACTTGATAGGATTTCATATTTTCTTTAGAAATTTGAAATAAGCCCAATTCACCCCCCTCTTGGGCATCTTGATCCTTTCAGTGTTGAGCCGTTGCCTCTTCTGGAGGGTCTAGCTTGCTTTGTTGGCTCCGATAGGTTTCGATTGGCTTCTTGAGCCTTATGAGGTTTGATTGGTATCTTTGAGCTTCTCTTGGTGTTCCAATTGGTTGTCTGAGGTTTGAGAGCTTTGATTGGCATCTTGGACTTGCTAGCGGTGTTGAGCCCGTTTTCTGCCTCTTCTTGAGGGCTAGCTTTGTTTTACTTAGTTGCGTCGAGCCGTTGCCCATGTCTTTGGGAACCAAGTTTTTGGACTCATTTTTGCTTCTCATAAGTGACCCCGTTTTGGCTTTCTTAGCTGTTGGTCATTTGGAGAGCTTTACCTTGTGGCTCAAATCTAAAATGCACTTGTGTTGACAATGCACTCATCAAGGGGGAGATTGCGAACACATGGTGGATAAGTACCCATGTAGTTCTGTTTTGTGATGAGTGATTGCCCAACACTTGAGCGTTTCAGTTTGAGTGGCTTACCCTAACCTCTTTGTGAAAGCAAATGTGTGCCTGTCTATCGGCTTGTGGTGTGCAGGTGCTATGCCTAGTGACAGTGGTCAATGACGTGGAGAATGTCGAGTAGAGGCTTGCCGTGCCGATGGACTGAGAGCGGTGAAGGGCGGAAGCGAGGCTCGGACTGAGGGAGCATGGGCGCCGACAGACTAGCTGTGGTGGCTAGTACTTGGCACCGGTGAGTGCGAGAAGACATCGAGGTAGACTGAGTTGACCAAGTCAAGACGGCGGACGAGCGGGTCGAGCGGAGGCTCATGGGACTCGGAGTCCAACCGGGCAAAGACAAGGTGGCTCGAGTCGAGCGGTTTGGTGGTTTGGGCCTCAAAACTCGGGGTTCGGTAGTTGAGACCAAAGCTACCAGTGGCGGGTTTCCTGGGTTTGGGCCTCAAAACCTAGGTGGAGCTTCCGAGAAAGCGGGGATGGCACGTGGCGGAATCCTGGAGGTTGCATCGAGGCGACGGCAACTCCTGGCAGGAAGTGGGGCCGTCCATTCAAAATGCGGGAGATATTTTCCAGAGCTTGGACTGCAATGCTTAGGCTAGGTAGTTCACTCATGTATCTAGGGGGGTCTTTGGGAAATAGTGAAAGCCCTGTTAAATAGGGGATGAAGGGGTATCCTCATCCCACCTCTTGAACCCTAATCATTTGCACTACTCCTCTCTCTCTCTAACCTCTCTCTAGTTCATGAGGGCCCTAGGTTGATTGCACCAACCTTTGTAAGAACTCAAGGATCTTTTGCGGGAATCGGAGGCCTTACCCTCCGTTAGCCATGGCGGCTTTGATTACTTGATCGTGTCTCGCGTTTTTGCTTGTGTTCTTCGTTTTTGCTTTTGCTCTCTCTTTTTCCTGAGATGAAATCTCTTTGTAGGGAGTAGCTCTTGCAAATCCATTTGAACCAAGTTCTTGGTACTCGTGAGGAGCAACTTTGCACCAAAGGAATTTCTCTAAAACCTCACGAGCACACAGATCGGGCGTTTTCTCTCTCGTGTTCTTTGTTTTGGGGTTTCTACCCGTTTTCCCTTCTTGCTCGACCAATCAATCCAAATTGAGCGATGATTTATTCAGAATAGCTCCCCAACTGCACTAGGATCATGCCTACAAAGTTTGGTTGCAGTTGGTGAGCATTTGGATTGGATTTGGAAAGTTTTGGTGGAGAGAAAAACATTTTTTTGCGTTTTCTGCGCTCTGTTCGGAAGCGTCGGACGCTCTAGGGTTTGGCGTCGGACGGTCCGTCAGAGGCGCCGAACGCTACATCGTGCTGACGGCAATGTCCGTCGTGATCGTCCGTCGCGTGGCGTCAGTTGCTTGTTTTTCTGAGTTCTCTGGAAGGCCAACGAACTCTCTCCCAAGCGTCCGTCGCCCTGCGTCCAACGCCAACGGACGCTCACCCAAGCGTCCGTCGCCCAGCGTCCGACGCCCAGGCTTCTGCTTCTTCTCTACAGTGTTCTCTGGAAGGTCGACAGACGATCTGCTAGCGTCCGTCGCTTAGCGTCTGTCGCCCTTCTGCTCAGCGTCCGTCGCCCTGGTCTCCTGCATCTGACGCCTGCTGTGCCTGCTGCTTTCATTTGTTTTCTGAGCGGTTTGTTTCTCAGGGTTAGTTCCTAGCTCCGCTGTGTTCCTAGGACATCTCCTAGAACATCCACCCTCTCGAGGGTCATGAGCCTAGTCTGTGCTTTGGGTCGTGTTTGGGACTAGGGTCAAGATCTTCCGAAAGGAATTTTTATTTGGATCCCATTCACCCCTCCCCCCTCTGGTCGCCGTTTTCGGTCCTTCATCAGGACGTGATTCAGAGAAGCCTTTCGACCAGGTTGGACCGGTCAGAACCATCGAAGCTTGATTAGCGAGAAGGTAACTTCATCGGAGGCTGCAATTGTTTGCTGGGATGATGCATGTGCTGAAGAAAACTTTGAAAGCCTTTTTCTGGGTGAAGTGTACCCACTTAGACCCTGCAAAACAATATGGAACAACAGGGTTTGTCAAGAAAGAAAACAAATACATTCACTGTAAGGTAAAGTGTACCCACTTAGTCCTCGAGCTTGGTAGTAGGTGTAGTATACACGTGGTGTCGAGCTATAAAACATTAAGAGAAAAGGAACAAATATTTGTAAAAATAACCATGAATACACGTAGTCTCCGAGCCTACTGTAAGGAGCAAGATGGTCCTTGTAGCAGGGTCAAGGTTATTGCCGAAGAAAATTCTATGGTCGATGCAGTCCCCAAGCCTGCTCGCGGAACTGGTCGAAGAAAACTTCATGACCTGGTGCTTGAGACTTGGTCGTGATCGACGCAGTCCCAATCCTGCTCATAGGGGAGGTCGGGGAGAAGCTGGAGAGCAGGTACTAGAGCCATGGGCGATGAAGTCGTCGAGGCGTAGTCCCTGAGTCTATTCGAAGGAGTGGTCGGAGCAAAACCAGTGACTAGGTGTCAGGATTGTGACCATAGCGGGCAAATTCCCTGGGACGTAGTCCCCAAGCGTGCTCACGGTTAGATGTCGGGGAAGACTCTACGACCTATTAATGTAGCAGTAATACTGTAGCTACAAAAAATAACTCATGACATGTGGGCCCAGTCCCCGAGAATGTGAGCTTAGCATGTTTAAAAGTGGTTAAATATGAATTAACGACGTAATTTAAGGCGAATAACAGGATATAACGGAGGATGGGCCAAATCAACTGCACGATCAGCGGCCCATTAAGAAGCAAACCATCGGGCTCCACAGTAGACGTCTTACATGGCGGTCGTGGACTCGGTGGTTCTGATTTCGCAAAAACCCTAGGACCAAAGCGCTGCGCCGTGCAGTATAAAAGGCGGACTTAGCGGCAGCGGCTCGTTGTTCGCCATTTCTCACTGCCCAGTCTTCCTAGATTGCGCTCTCTTACCCGCCCTTAGGTGCAACGAGCAATGACCGAGGAAGCTGCTCGAATGGCCAAAAGACAACGAGACGGTCTGGAAGAAATAGAAAAATCCGCACAAAAAACCTTCCCAAAAGGCATGATCCGACAAACAAGATCACCCCGAGAGTCAAGAATCCGAGAAAATCCAATCTTGAAATTAACCTCAAAACTGTCCTCCAAGAGTTGCAAAACCGAGAGAAGGTTAAAATGCAAGTTCACAACTAGTGCAACATCTTTGAGGACGAAAGAATAATTGACACAGATTGACCCTTGGGACACAACCTTACCGCTACTCTTGTCCCCGAATGTGATGTACTCGGTGTGGCTCATGGGGTCGAGGCTAGAAAACCACTTGGCACTTCCTGTCATATGGCGTGAACATCCAGAATCCGCAAGCCAAGTGTTCTCCAGTCCTCTATCCTACATCAATAGAAAGACATGGGGTGAGCAAACGAAGCAACACTGGGGTTAGTAAACTGTGAAGGATACTAGTGTTGGTTCATTTGCCCCTGAAAAGTGTTAGGAAAAACACCAAACATCTCAAGTCCCATGGGAGGATAGCGATCACCACGATAGAGAAAATGTGGTCCGCTAAAGCTGTCGGGAGTGAAGCCACCGCCATGAGGTCCATAGTCGTATGGGTCATGACCGGTACCTTGCCGGGCTTGACCACCTCGTGGTCTCACCTCCTGAGGCCTAGCACCTTGAGGCATTGCACCTCTAGGCTTAGCAATGGGCTTCTGAACGCGCGGTTCACGTACCCCTAAACGGTGGGTGGTACATGTCCTGGTTCTTCAACTCGTACTTGCTCCTCTCATCTATCTTCCTCCTAAAACAAAACCCAGCCAAGTGCCCATCCCTCTCACAGTACTCGCAATGGTACCTCACCTCTATCTTGGGGGCACTCTCTTGTTAGGTTGGGTGACTCTCGCTTGCTTAGGAAGGGGATCACTAGAGATGTCGGGCAAGGTGTCAAGTGGGTTCTGAAGGTGATTCGGTTTTGGAATCCACACTTGCTTTTGTGGAGTGGCTTTGTGATACATCCGACCCAGGTAGGGTTGGCCGAGGCCCGATAAATTGAGGTTGCTCGGACCCCAACAGTTCTTAGGCACACCCACTCGGAGAAAGGCCCAATCTCCCTAAAAGACTAGTCTGATAGGGGAAGGGTGACTCTCCCTTTTAAGGTGTCTTCCTCCTCCCAAGATAAGCAAGGTGGGATTATTCAGAGGCTCACACGTTCGCCGCCCGACTACAGCTAGGCCACTTGGCCCATTATTTGTTGCGTCTTTGCCAATGGGTAATAATGGAGGATGTCCTCATCATTCTCACCCCCTTAAACAAGGGCCCCGCTTTGATACCAAATGATACATCCGGCCCAGGTAGGGTTGGCCGAGGCCCGATAAATTGAGGTTGCCCGGACCCCAACAGTTCTTAGGCACACCCACTCGAAGAAAGGCCCAATCTCCCTAAAAGACTAGTCTGATAGGGGAAGGGTGGCTCTCCCTTTTAAGGTGGCTTCCTCCTCCCAAGATAAGCAAGGTGGGATTATTCAGAGGCTCACATGTTCGCCGCCCGACTACAACTGGGCCACTTGGCCCATTATTTGTTGCGTCTTTGCCAACAGGTAATAATGGAGGATGTCCTCATCACTTTGGGTGGTTCCTCAAACACGCCATCTCTCACAAGTGACTCGGTAGGCTTAGGTGGAGTGATCTTGGTAAGCTTGGGAGTTGTGGTGTGTTTCTCATCGGCACTCAAACCACTGCACTCATCGATCTTACCGAACATGCTATTGTCCTTCCCACATAGAGCAAAGCCTACTCTCGGGCCGCCAGTTTCCCGCCTACACTGGCTAAGCAACATGCCCAACTATGGCTCTCGACATGACACCAAGCTCAAGACGGTTTGAAGGAATGTGTTATCCTCCTCGGCACGCGCCTTGTCACATCTGCATGACTCGATCTCAAACTCCAAAGCCTCAAAGCGATCCGACTCTCGGGTGCTATCTGAGCTAGACTTCTCTAACAAAGCAATCCTAGCATTCTTCTATGCCAACTCAGATCGCAAGCCTACACAAGAATTACACGCATCAAGCAAGCTAGGCCTAGCCTTCAACTCACTATGCTCGTCAAGTAGAGTGCTATAATTGTCCTGGAGAGTGACAAGACTAGACATGTGAATGACACAAGCATCACACTCTACCTCCTCGGTAACCACCACTGACGATCTAGCAAACTTGAGCTTCTCTAGCGTCTTTAGGTACTTTGCCTTAAACTCATTTCTATAGCGACCTGCGTGCACAAGAAAAGCATCCTGACTAAGCAAGGTGACATTTAAAGACTCAAGCTCAGCGGAGAGACTCGATGGTGAGTGGTACCTCGGGTGTGTCGGAGTCGTTGTCGGTCGCGTCCTCTTACTCACCGACCCCTCAGCTTCAAGTGCCATGGTGCAGAAGCCACCGTGCGTGGCATCGGCGTAGAAGCAGAGGCCATTGAGCTTGTCCTCAAGCTCCCCCTTCGACACATCCTCATCGCTCAAAGAAGAGCGTCCGTCGCTGGAGCAGTCGATGTCGTTGAGGGAGGTGAGGAAGGCTCGCTAGTTGGCCTTCACCTTGTCGAGCACCTTCTTCATGGATCTCTGGTTGAAGCCACCCTTGGCTTTATGCTTGTCATCAAAGCGGTGCTCACGCTTATCCTTGCGCTTGGTGAAGTCACCCTTAGCTTTCTTAGGGTAGTTGGCGATGAAGTGATCGAAATCACTGCAATGGTAGCACCCCTCGGCCGCGCCACCACGTCGTCGGTTCAAAAGGTTGTTGTGAAACTGCGAGAACCTAGTGATGACCAAGGCTAGCTCATCTTCTCCAAGAGCCTCCACTTGTTCCTCTGTCACAGAGATCAAAGAAGACAAAGTGAACAAAGCTTGTGAAGGGTTAGAGGAAGTAGGGGTACCACCAGGGGTAGAAATCAACGCCATAGTAGGATTCGACTGGTTCTCAGGCTTGGCACGGGTTTGGTGGTCGATCTCCGAGGACTTAAGCTTACTGAACAGCTCGTCCATGGTCAAGGAATCATAGCCCGGTGACTCCTAGATGGCAGCCACCTTCATGTCCCATACCCTCCGATCAAGAGCATGCAAGAGCTTGATAGCCATCTCATGATCATCATAGGGCAAATTGGCACACATCTTGTTGACGATCGATTGCAAATGAGAGAACATCATGTCAACAGATTCGTCGGCCAACTGTATGAAGTTCTCATACTCCCTATGGTATGTGTCGAAAAGTCCGGACTTGATCTAAGGATTACCCTCATGATATCTCAAGAGTGTTTTGCCAGATGTCTCGCGCCGTAGAGAGGTTCGAGACTCGCTCAAACTCTGGAAGACAAAGACTCGAGAAGAAAATGCTAAATGCTCTGCTGTTTGAGGTGTGTTGGTCGATTTGGGTTTGGCGGGTAACCCGAGCAGCAAGAACATGATAGTCCTCATTCTCACAAATCTCCCAAATGCCTGAATTGACTCCCTGAAGGTAAGAGGACATCTGCACCTTCCAATAGGAGAAATTTGTTCCATCAAAGAACGGAGGTTTGCCGTCACCTCGCTCCATGTAGCCTTCGTGGATCAAGAACCGACTAAGGTGGATTGATCCTTAATCTTCTCTGATACCAATTAAAGGACCGAGAACGATGACCAGAGGGGGGGGTTAATGGGAGCCTCAAATTTCTTTTGAAAGATTTGACCGCTATCCGAAAATCACCTCCAAAAGACAAACACACTCACCACGATATCCACGACCCAAGAAGAGGGTGGATGTTCCCTAGGAACATAGTGGGACACCACAAAAGCGCTTAAGTTCACAAACCGAGTCGAAGGAAGGAAAATGAGAGTCTCAACTTCTATACGAGAGAAGCAAGTACTCGAATCTATAACACCCAAGTCAACTAGTGATAGGAGAACCTAGATAAGTTCCTTGACATGGTACAAACCCAACACAACAGACAAAACGCAATTTGGAGTCCAAACACTCAAGATAGCGAACTTGCAGCGCCGCTCCAACGAATACCGGACACGTCTAGTATGCTTAATCAACACAGGGATGCCTCAAGAGAGAAATCGAAAACCTATCACATGGTGTCCAAAAATTCTGAGATTTTAACCACAAGTTCTAGACACCAAGGCGCAACTCTCCACAAATTTTGAGCTCAAAATTCCAAGGGAAAAAAATACTGGACACGTCCGGTTTTGGCTAGCAGATTTCTGGAAAAAGCTCAAACTCGATGAAATCAACTCCAATTGATCCAAAATTTTGTGTGTAGGATCCTGAGGTAGTAATGATGCTACTCCATGAATTCATAGCCTTTGGTGCCTCACAAAATTCATAATAAATCAAAATCTGAGAGGGGGAAAAAAATGACCAGAAACACGAAAAACTGATCTGAGTTCTCACCCCAAAGCAGTCCAATTCCTTTGGTCAAAACCTTCACATTGAATCACAGAACCTTCTCCAACAAGCGGATCAAGAAAATATCAAATAGGGCGAGAGATCGAGCAAAAACACGAACGAGGGAAATTGCAAAACATGAAGAGCAATTTCAGAATTCACTCCTAGAGGAGACAAGGAGGTTACGACCTATTTTCCTTGCACAAATTAGTTCTTTACAAAGAATAACTTGTGGACCTCAAGCAAGAATCATAAGGGGAGGGGAAAACCTAGGAATGAGAGAGAGGAAGGCAAATGCAAGAGGTAAGGATAAGGATAACCCTTCATCCTCTAATAAGGAGGTCTAGTAGACATTTCCACTTATCCCCTCGATACATGAGTGAAATACCTAGTGCTGAGACACTGCAGTCCAAGCTTCAAAAATATCTTCTTAGGTTTTCATCAGACAGCCCTGCTTCCTGCTCGGACTTGCCGTTGCTTCGACACAACCTCCAGGATTCCACCACGTGCCACCCCCCTTCCTCGGAAGCTCCACCCAGGATTTGAGGCTCAAACCCGCAAACCGGTCCATCAGTGGTTTTGGGCTCAACCACCAAACCCCGAGTTTTGAGGCCCAAACTCAAAAACTGTCCTCCGATGGTTTTGAATCCCAAACCATCAAACTGCTCGACAAGTGCCACCTCGTCCTCGCCCCACAGGGCGCCAAAAACTCTTGAGCCTTGCCGCTCGACTCGCTCGCCCGCCGTCTTGACTTGGTCAACACGGTCTACCTCCATGTCTTCTCGCACTTGTCGATGCCAAGTTCAGCCACCACGGCTGCTCCTTCGACCCTCCGGTTCGTTGGTCCAAGCCTCGCGTCTGCCCTTCACCGCTCTCAGTCCATCGGCACAGCACGCCTCTACTCGACCTTCACCTCGCCATTGACTACCGTCTCCGAGCTCGACACCTGCACAACACAAGCTGATAAACATGCAAGTTTCTGCATTAACAATGGATTAGTGAACTCGCTCAAACTAAAATACTCGGATGTTGATCAATTACTCATCACTAAAACTGAACATCATGGGCACATATCAACCATATGTTCGCAAGGGCAGGCGCTCATGCACGCATAGGGAGATGGACTGATTCACGTCGTTGATCATGTTGTGCCATGTCGGCAAGCTTGACACTTCACCATGCATGGAGCGGCAATGGTGAAATGCTGCTCCATGGATGATGGAGCGGCCAAAAGTGTCAACGGTGTTAGATTTAAAATTAGTTAAAAAATTGTTAAAATTAAAAAAAATCACAGAGATAGGGTTTTTTCCGAGAGGCTCGATCGTCACGTGACTAGGTCGTATGGAGACCGTGTGCAGACGCTGGGCAAATAGCCAGTCTGCTTGTAGAGTCGGTGAATATTCCATGAACGAATACACAGTTATTGGGCATGTGACTTTGGAGACCTCAGCCCAAGCTTAGCCCTTCCTTCGTGGCGCAGAGGGCAGGCTCTCATGTGCTCGTCGAGAGGTCGAGGCGTCACCCGGGAGGGCTGCCGACCATTCATAGCGTAGAGGGGAGCCGCTCATGCGCGCTGATGAAAGGGCGACAGTCTTAGATCTAAGGCTCCTTCAATTCCCGCCAGGCTATTTGGAGAGGTCGGCAAACACTTTGAGCATCGTTTTAAGGGGGTTGACGAGCGCTTTGAGCAGCGCTTTGGGGAGATCGGTGGGTGTTGTGAAGTGCTTTGGGGAGTTAGCGGTCACTGCGAAGAGACCATCAAGTGCTTTGGGAGTCGACGGTTGCTATGACGAGACCAACAAATAGGCAAAAGTGGCGACATATATTGGTGAATCTTTATTTATCATCGAGGGTACATGATATAGGATGCTTGGGCGTTAAATCCTCTAGGGTGCTTGGCACTTCAAGATTAGGGATCTCTACGTCTAGTTTCCGTTGTGGACAACGCTGATGACGATGGCCATCCTTGGGTCATGATTGTTCGTGGTCGCGGTCCTTGTCTCCTTCGGCTTCTTGGGGGCGCGCTAGTCGGAGGGCTCGGAGATGTACGGGTTCGCAGCGTGGGGCTTGGCCACGTTGGTGGAGCGCGCCTGAGTGCCTAGGAGTTTCTCCTGCTTTGCGGGGCGTTGAGCGTCTGCTGTTTGCACTTGGAGTCCAAATGGAGGTTGGCCTGGAGGCTGAGGATGCCTTGCAACATCAAGATCCTTAGCACTAGGTAGGTGTAGTGCGGGACTGCCATAAGTTTTACTAGCTTCGGGCGGCCGAGGATGGCGTGGTAGGAGGTCTCGAAGTTGGTGATGATGAAGTTAATGTACTCCTCGCAGAAGTGGTCAGCGGCGCTAAACTGCAAGGGGAGAATAATCTGTCCAATGGGCATGGATGCCTTGTCTAGGATGATGCCCTAGAAGGGAAAATTCACCAAGAAGAGGTCCTTCTTGGAGTGGTCAAGTTGGTGGAAGGCGTCGGCAAAGATGATGTTCAGGGCATTGCCTCCGTCGATGAGGACCTTTCGAAAGCGACACGTCGCTATGATTAGGTCGAAGACGAGAGGGAAACGGCCAGGATACTTGTTATTTGTCCACTGGTCATCTCTGGAGAAGGTGATGGGACGCTCTAACCAGTCCAGGTAGCGAGCGTTAGTTGGGTCATCTCTGATGGTGCTGATAGAGAAGACATCCTTGCGGACTTGGTGGCGCCGCTTCTTATTCTCCACCACTATGCTTCCCCCCAAGATGGAGAAGGTTCGTGCAGCTAGCATGAATGCTAGTGCTGGGGGCTCGGGTCCTTATCCTTGTCGGCGTCATCGTGCGGGTGTTTCTTGTCATTCTTCCCTCGCACGGCTGACTCGAGGACGTCACACTCGTGCATGGAGTGCTTGGATTTCTTGGAGGGGGCAGGGGCCGTCGAGGATCTTTTCGTAGGCACCGTCGTACGAGCGCATTGGCCTGGCATTTGTGCTAGCGACGTAGCGGTTGTTGCGTCGATTGTCGGGCCTTTGGCGAGATGACTCCGGGTTGTGAGTTTGTCGATCCCTATTGTCATGGCGATCACGCTCCCGGTCACCCGGGCAGAAATAGCGTCCTCCGTCCCGGTGATTGGAGCAGCGGTCGTTGCCGCGAGGTTGTCTCGAAGAGTGAGAGCAGTGTCGTCTGTCGTCCCGACTGCGGACGGCATCGTCGTTGTTTGCTTAGGAGTTTGTGATGCTCCTCAGTTCCTCGATGGTTGTGACCTTCTTGCGAACAAGCTTGTTGCATAGCTCGTCGTTGTGGAGACCATTGGAGAATATGGAGATGGCCTCTCCATCAGCAATCTCTGGGATCGTCAGCCGCTTGTTGGAGAAATGGCGGATGTATTCCCGGAGGCTTTCGCCACGGCCCTGGTGGACGTTCTCCAGGTCGTAGTGGGTCCCAGGCTGGTCGCAGGTGGCATTTTAGGTTTTGACGAAAACCGCCTTCAGCTGCTCCTAGCCGTCGATGGAGCCCTCAGTGAGCTTGTGGATCTAGCTGTTCGCCGAGGTGGAGAGAATCACTCATAGGTATTTTACCATCTGGTCTTGCCCTCCTTCGGCGACCTGGATGGTGATCTTGTATGTGGTTAGCCACTGCTCGGGGTTGGCCTTGCCGTCGTACTTCTCTACTGAGGTGATCCTGAAGTTTTGGGGCCATTCGTTGGCATAGAGACGTGCGGAGAAAGGAAGAGGGCTCGCCACAGCTCCTGGCGCTGCTGCGGGGGCTCGATTGCGGTGAGGTTGTTCGAATTCCTGATCACTGTCCTACGGGTACGCTAGTCTGTTGGAGTGGGAAGGGCTTTGCTGCCGATTTTTGCCGTGCATCGGGTCGGAGAGACCAGATTGGGGCCCCCTGTCGTTGACTTGTACCATGGAGGCTTTGATGTTGGCGACACTCTTCTCGATTTTTTGGGGGAAATAGGAAGCTTCCCCAGCTCGTTGGCGGCAACAGCCAGATTGGCACTTGGAGTTTTATAGACCTGGACGTTGCCAGCCTTGTCGAACTCCTTGTCGAGGTTGCGGTGTGGGGGGCGATTCTGGTCCCTTTGATCCTGGTTGTGACGCTGCTGGTCATGGTGACACGCACGATCAGCGTTGTGCTCCTCCCGGGCGGCGCGTTTGTCGTCCGTTTCAGTGACACGCGGGACGCTGTCAGCGGAGATTTGGAAGATCATGCCTCCAAAGCCGGGTGGGAAGAGTGGAAGGTTGCTTGAGGATCTAGAAGAGCCAACGGTCACGGTCCCAACAGGCGATGGAGAGGCAAAGGAGGAAGTTGCTGAGATCACGTCATCAAGGGATGCGGCCTGCGTGGAGTCGCTGGAGATCCCAGAGATGACAACTATGCTAACGACAAAGACCAGCAAGATTTGGTCGGAGGCTTTCGGCCAGGGTCAGGGAGGTGGACCTGGTCGGTGAATCGATGGAGCGCTAGGCACTGGGGGATGGACGCCTGGTTGCTAAGCTCGTAGGGCATCAATGGGGAAGCATGGTCAGCGGCTCACAGTCGAAGCGCTTGTCCGGGCAGGCGATGGCGACGACGCAGGTGGCGACCATGGTGACCGGAGAGGCGATGTCGTGCGACCTCCACAAGGTTGATGCAGTCGACAATGTTGTTGTCGGCATGGTCGATGGCGTTAATCAGGCCATCGAGGCTGATGGATCTAGTGTTGGGAGTATGCCCTAGAGGTAATCATAGAGATGATTGTATTTCCTTATATCCATGACATGTTATGAGTTCAATGAATATTCATTAAAGACAACTTGTATTGATTAGCAATTATGTGAATTGTTTGTGAAACTCTTTTACTTGTATGGTAATTCTAAAGTTGTCTCTGATCAGAGTTCGTGCAAGAACGCACATGAATATTAGATCAGCACATTATTAGTTGATGACTATGTTTCACAAGTCATGGACATAGAGATATCAAACTAACACTACAAGAAAAAGGGGTATTAACGACGGGATATGTGGTCGTTAAAAGTCTAAATGTGGTCGTTATTAGTTATTAACGACCACAAAATTGTGGTCGTCCATGGTCGTTAAAAGCTCCGTCGTTAATACAATTAACGACCACCGGTTTCAACGACCAAACAATGTGGTCGTTGATGCTAGATTTGTAACCACCACATTTCTAGTAATAACGACCATCTTTTTCATCGTTAATATTTTTACACCATCTATCATAAGGCACTAACGACCATGTTTTAGTAATAACGACCACATGTTTTGTGATGAATACTATTTAGATTACATTTATATTGATTTTTTTACATTGGCTGCTAATTTGTAACACCAGTTACCACTTGACAATTAACATATACAATGACATACTTCTCACGGCAGAAAAAATATAATTAATGAACTTGCAACAGCAAGCAATTATTATTTATCCAGTTTGACAATACATAAAGATAAACCTTTGCAAAAAATTGAAAAAACAGCTAACCATGAAACTAACACTACCTATCTCAAGAACCGTTCCTATTACAAAGAATTGGCAGCAATGAGGCATGAGCAAATTCACATATATCATATAGGGGTTTGAAGCAGATTCTTACTAACACAAAGTAGCAGCAGAACTAAAATATTTAACATTAGAGACCCAGTCAAATCATACAGGGTTCAGTTCAGTTTGCATGAGGTAAAGAAAACAGCTAAGCAATGTGCCATGGTATTTACATGACACACGATTATAAAAAATTAACTAATTAATTCCACAGGGATTTATGACTATCATCAGGCATGAGCGAGCAGAAGTCACATATACCATGGCATGTAAGGATAGTTACCAATATTAATCCGCAATCTAAGTAGTGTCCCTCTACAGCGAGATTTACACAAGTATAGATTATAGGCAACCTTTCTTAGTAATGAGTGCAAGGAGTCTCCACAACCAAATTTGTTCAGTCATTTGAAGCCTATTGTACTACTAATTGAACTCTGCAGAACCAATCTGTAAATGTTACCTTGCTTTAACACTTTATAAGAAGCACAGACGAACAGAGGCAAACATGGCAAAATTTTCCGAGATAACAAAGATGCAATCTACAAACAAAGATGCAATAACACAGTAACTAAAAAGGGGCAAGTGGAAGGGCCGTACATAGTGAGAGATTGGAGAGGACAGGCTTCTCAAGATGCAGATGAGATTTGAGGAAGATGGCTTACGGTTGGAGCTCATCAAGATCCGATCATCTGGGCACCCACGACCAGTCATCTACCTGTTGCACGGCCGCCGCCGGCCTCGTCGCCACATAGAGCGGAGAGCCGCAGATGGAGAAACTCGTCGGTAGGACATGAAGGGCAAGCCGTGGAGGGTCCTGGTCCCGACCCTATCGCTGGTTGGGCACTCATCAATGTGGCCGCCCTCACCTTAGGACCCCTCTGCTATGGCGCGTCAGTAGAGGAGGGAGACGCCCTTGGGAGATGAGGCTTGCGGCGGCGACGACGAAGTGCCCAGGGTAGCTGTCAGCAGATGCGGTTGTTATGGCGAGGGAGTCAGGGAGGGGCATGGCGTGAAAGGTGCGTGGGTGCGCGAGGTGGGTCTGGAGTGCTCTCATGGGCAGGTTGGATGAAGGACGAACCTATAGCGACCGCAACGGGACCTGGACTACGACCGGGTACATTTTTGGTCGTCGGACACTTTGGGCAGTAGCGGAACCAGCGATGGATGGAACCCGACGACCACATATTGTGTGTGGTGGCTAAATTCTGGTCGCTGATTCAAAGATTTGTTGTAGTGTAATAATGTGGGCACATGTATGACATGGGGCTGGACTGACCCAACATGAGATTGTCTCTATACACATCATGTACGTTATGTCCTTAGACCTGAGATTGTCGTATGTACTCAAGATGTGAAACAACATACCTAGGACTACCAAACGCTACTCCGTGACTGGGTAGTTATAAAGGTGGCTTTTGGGTTTGTCGGGAAACATGCTGTGAGACATAGTCAATCAAGATGAAATTTGTCACTCTTCTTATGAGAGAGATATCACTGGATCACTCAAATGATTAGATCATGAAATGCATGACCGTGCTTGGGTTAAGTGTTAACCCACGAGTTGAACCAAATATAATGAGGCAAAGGAATAACATGTATATTGTATTGTGGTGGTTCGTCTGATATGATCGTAGTATATGCATAGGAGTTGACACGCCTTGCTAGAGGCCGCTATCAACTATTGGTCGAGTAAGAGTACTTGGGCCATGTCTATGTATGCGTGAGCCCATAGGGTTGCACGCTTAAGGGGTTTGAAGCCTAATTCGACTAGGTTTAGGGTTACTAATGGGCCTCCAACGTGGGAGCTCGTTAGGACGCCTATATAAGCAAGGGGTGGGCGCGGGGCGGTTTGGACTTACGCCTTTTGGCAGCCGCCGTCGTCCTCCCACGCTCGCGCCTAGTACTCCTCGCGGACCTAGCAGTCCGGAGGCGTAACGCTTCCTCCCTGCACGTGTGGGATTCCTCGGAGGTGCTGCATCTGGAGCACAAGGACGAGCCACGAGTAGAAGACGTTGAGACGGACGACCTCGCAACTGCACGGCACTGCTGCGACGCGCACGACTACATCAAGTCGCTTCCGCTGCACTTGCGCGTTTAGTGGTAATCCTGTGATCTATAACTAGCACTAGTTCCTGGTTTATGGGGTCGAAAATTTTTGTTTTTCCCGGCTAGCGTAGCAACCTCATAACCCTACAGTGGTATCGGAGCCGTTAGTTGCTTCGTTATAGATTCAGTTGTGTGCATATGGAGATATGCACGTTTATAAATCAATCTCTGATCATGGTTCGTGATCTTGTCACGTTGGTATTGTAACGATCTACTCGTACCGGTCGGAATTCCACCATCCGAGTTAAGTGATACATGTAAACCCAATTACGGTGAGTTGGAGATCAATAAGATTGATCGAATCGAACCTAGGTCAAGTTCCAAGCGCATGCGATGCGGCGGCGGCGGATTGGATCCGCCGTCGGAGTGAAAATTTGCAATAAAAGTGTTGTTCGGTAAAATGGCCATAACTTTTGCATACGAACTCGGATTGACGCAAACCTTAAAAGAAAATCGTGTGCCAGAAAATTTCGCTTTTGATTGCGAGCGCATAGCGGCTTTCGGCAAAATCAGATTTGCGAAAAACAGCTTGCAAAATTATGTTTTCGGCGTTTTTAGATTAGACGTCGGAATCGGTTAATTCTGTTTTGCAGGTGTTTGTGATTGGTATAGCCCTTATGTGTATATGATGCATGTATGTAATTAATTCATGGCTTACACGTCATGGTTAATACAATATGGCTGGAGCCACAGATATTGTCCATTCATATGTAATGGCATGCGTGTCAATCTGTGATGATCCTATGACTATGTAATTCCTTTTCACTATGTTACGGTAGTGATAGATAGTTTTGGTGGACTCTTCACGGAGGATGACATGTATGAATCATGGAGATGGCGATCACCATGATGAATAGATTGACTGAGATGGAGATCTCAAAGGAACAATGGGCTATACCAAGTCAAATCTGTGTTTATGCCGTTCTTACTATGTTCTACTTTCACGTACGATATTGTTTTTGTCTACATATGCGGTAGTGAAGTAGAACGATCCCTCAGCAATGTTTAAGTCGTAATGCTCCCCCAAAGCTTGCACTGTCATATGTCTTGTACGATTGGTGGTGGGTCTATGAAATTAGGGTGCCACCAATTTTCCTTGACTAGACAGGTTCGTGTCTAACACTTACAAGCAGAAGGTTTGATTACTTGAACAAGGTTATCCTAACGGTTAGGGACCTTGGAGCATTACTTGTTGGTAACACAAGCATAGAGATGTCATCCAACAACAAGAGTCATATGTGATATGATTAGCAAGGAGTTACTTACCGATCTACCATGTCTTCTAGCGGTGATGCTAAAGTTCACTAGTCGACTTGTTAGCTGTGAGTCTTGAATCACTAAGTTTCAATTGAGGAATATTGATTTTAGTGGGAGTAGATTCTATTAAAAGTTTAATATGATTTACTCTATTTTGAATACATTGTCTTAGTATTTTGCATTACTTTTGTTGTAAATGGCCCCCTCCCTCGCGCCAGGCACCTGGAGTTCGGTGTCGCTGTCATCCCGTCTTCTTCGCCTGTTCCGCTCCACGCTCTCACCCACAGGAGGCAGTTTTCTCGCGCGCTAGGTCTCGCCACCCTTCCCCGACTCCGTAGATTGGAGTGCTGGCCGTCGACGACCCCCCCCCCCCCCCACCCACACTGGCTGATCATATCCTCGCAGGTAAGGGTCTCCAAATCATTTTGGTCCTTTCCCTTTCCGAGCCCTCATTCCGTTGTGGATCGGTGGCAGTAGGCCGCACGATCATGCCGTTCGTGGAGAGTGCTCCGGGCTAGCGTCAGTTGCAGCTGTTCTGAATCCGACGAAGAAGGGGCAAATTAATTAGGAGCGATAGGTTGATGGAAACGGAGGAAGGGAGGAAATCGCTGCGTCGTATTTTTTTATTCATCCATTTATTACTCGGGATTTAACAGCTGGATTGCACATGCTCTGCCTAAGTCTGTAGGTATACATCCCACTCGATTTGGTTTTGGTTCCAAGAGCACCAAGTTAATCAACGTTGCAGGTCTGGGGCCCTGGGGGATAAGGTTACCAAGTCTGAGAAGCAACTCCAAACTGGGTAGGCTACCTTGTTTCATTTTTTTGGACATGCTGTGGACATCATGCTCTTACCAAGAGTCAAGTAGCATAATGAATTATTTTTTTTGTTCAGGTAACTTCCGCCCTGCTTAGTATGGGGATTTCTATCCGATTTGTATGCACCTGATGTCCTTGTGCAGTGACTTGTCAGTCAATTGCCTAGTCTGTTCAATAAATATTTGATGTGTTCTTCAACCATTATCCTAATTTCTGAATCTAATTAATTCTTCCCATATTTACTAGCAACGTTTAATTGTTGTCATTCTATACACTATTTCTGAATCTAAGATTGGCATATTCATATTGCTCATATTTTATATTTCAGGAACCAATTCAGTGTGGTACGACACCAAGAGGAGGAGCAACAGGCAGGCTTGGAAGATAAATTGAGGAGGAGCAGGCAGGCTCGGAAGATAAAATGTGACGATGGCTTTTTGACATTTCAATTTTTGTGAGCTAGATGGCATAAATCTTAAATTGTGATGTAAATTTAATACATTATGACATAATTCTTGTAGTGTATGTAAGCTTCTTGTAGTGCATGTATGCTGGTTGGAATACTAGTTTTATTTAGTATGAAATTATGTGGTCTTTCTAGTAGTATTTTCAAATTGCAATTAAATTACTATTTGCATTTCTGTAACGAAATTGATGGCAGTTTCAGTGACGATTTCAAACAGCAATATGCGACCAAATAAGAACCAATCAAAACAAGACACGTGGTTGAATTTGATTAATCTACGTGGCGGCAACGCATCGCAAGCTGTGACCAAAATCTTTCCTTTTTAGTGACGATTTCAAACAACAATCTATGACCAAATAAAAACCAATCGGAACACTCCACGTGACAGAATTTAATTGGTCCACGTGGTGGCAACGCAACAGCCGGGTTAGCGATGACGTCATGTGCCACGTCAGCGATGATGTCATCAGTCATGTTAGCATCCTACGTGGCAAGCGTCGTCGGGCTGCTACCAGACGGGTTGTTATGACGAAACCAGAGATCAATCTGTGACCAAATTGGACCGTCACAGGTTACAAACGCCGTTAACGGCGCCAT
Source organism: Microstegium vimineum (assembly GCA_022036555.1). Taxonomy (NCBI): domain Eukaryota; kingdom Viridiplantae; phylum Streptophyta; class Magnoliopsida; order Poales; family Poaceae; genus Microstegium; species Microstegium vimineum. Next base: position 29,583,891 of record CM039125.1, on the reverse strand, counting down.
TTTGGCGTGACTGCGGACGGTGGATCTGACCAAAACCGATCGTCACAGAAAAGGAATCACATCCGTGACGATGAAGTTTTCGTCATAGACTAGAATCACATCTGTGAAAAAATAAAGCATTTCGTCACCGTAGGTCAAATGTGACGCGACCTCAACGACGATCCAATTTTCGTCACAAAAACATCACTATTACACTTTGTGACGATTTTAGCATCTTCAGTGACGAACTGAGTACATCACGCATGATCTGATCCCTAGTAGTGTTCGAGCGCCAGCTCGATACTCTGATGGGCCTCCAGCTGACTTAGGGGTCCCTGCACAACCTCTACTTCGCGTTCGTCAACGTGACGGCGCAGCTCGCAGGAGGACAGCCGCTCTCTCCCGGGCTCATCAACGCGCTCGTCCTGAAGGTGCTACCGCACGACATGCGGAATGCCGCTGCGTCCTATTCGGAGATGGTGGCCGCGGGTTTCCATGCTGACCCCGCGGAGGGGACATGCATCGGGCTCGCCTCTCACCACCTCCGGTTCGTCTCCGACCTCCTCACGAGCTCGGAGGCCACCTCTTACGCCGACTCCAGCCGCGGGAGCGTTGATCCCTGGGAGCCCCTGGGCTTTGAAGGTCTGGGGATAAGGACACCTTCTATGGTTTCCTGCACGCCAGTGACTACCTACTCGACTCCGGCTCGAGCGACCGTAGCGCCGGCCGCGGTCGCGAGTGCTTCATGTGCGACACACCGCCACCCAGAGCGGCTATCAACGCCACCCTCATCAAGGACGTGGACGAAGACGGAGTCCACACACTCGTGCACGAGAAGGGTGCTCCACCGCCCGTGCCATAGGACGATCCGCAACCTTCAGATCCCCGACAGCGACAGCTGCATGACCTCCGCGACATGGAGCGACAACTCGCGGAGCGCCAGCGAAAGGTGACGTTCGAGCGCGAGCAGCTCGAGCGCGAAGCTGCTAGGGCCCCCGAAGAGCCCCGCACTCGAAGGGAGGCCCGAGTGGTGCACTAGCGCATCATCAACGATGAGCACGACCCACCGCAGTTCACGCGGGCCAGCCAGAACATCACGACAGCAGCAATGCTGCTCCGCAACCTCCCGGTCCTAGACACCCCCAAGGGGAGGCTCGCTCATGACGAGCTCAAATCCCTTCTGGGGCGCGCCGCGGTTCAGCAGGCCGAGAGTTCCGCGTCGTGGAGACGCGGGCTCAACACCGGTCATCAGGCTGATCCGGTGCCTAACGACCGTGAGGGGTCAATCCACCAGGGTCCTACGAAGGACGAACACTGACGCCTGACAGTTCACGCTCGCGTGGGCGACAAGCGCGATGTGCGCGGCACGCTTGACACGCGCAAGCACGCCAAGCAAGACGGCGTAAGCAGGGGTTTCCACGTTCGTCGTGGTGGCCAATACAATAGTGAAGAGGACCGGTCTCCGACACCGGAGCCGCCGTGCCCTCTTGCCTACATTCGCTGCATTCGACGCACGCCTCTACCATAGCGGTTTCGGCAGCCCTCCAACGTCGTCCGGTATTCCGAGGAATCAAACCCCGGGCTCTGGCTCGATGACTACCGCCTCGCCTGCCAGGCCGGGGGCGCGGACGATGATGAATTCGTCATCCTCAACCTGCCTCTCTACCTCTCGGACTCGACTCGCACCTGGCTTGAGCACCTACCGCCCAACACCATTGATGAGTGGGACTCCCTGCGGCGGGCCTTCATAGGGAACTTCCAGGGCACATATACGCGCCCAGGAAACCCTTGGGACCTCCGCAGTTGCAGACAGAAGGCTAATGAGTCCCTCCGGGACTACATCCGTCGCTTCTCCCTGCAATGCACGAAACTCCCGACCGCAGCCGACGTGGATATGGTCGGGACATTTCTCGCAGGCACCACCTACAAACAGCTGGTCCACGAGCTGGGCCACAGCAACCCTCGCACCACCGAGTGCCTCCTCGACATCGCCACGAGCTACGCGTCCGCCGAAGAGGCAGTCCGTGCAATCTTCCACCCCGACAAGGGGAAGGGAAAGGAAGTGGAGGACGCCGGTGAAGGCAGCTCCAACCGCGCCCAGAACAGAAACAAGAAGAAGGGCAAGCCGCAGCGTGGCGGTGGCGACAACGTTGTCGCGGCAGCAGACCGCAAGACTCCCCGTCCCCAGGGCGGGAAGAAAGGGGGCAAGTTCGACGACATGCTCACCAAGCCATGCCCCGTACCATAATAGGCCGGTCAAGCACACGCTCCAGCAGTGTGAGATGATGGCCCGATACTTCAAGGCCATCCCGGACAAGGACGTGCAGAAGCATTCGGAAGGCCAGGATGGGGACGGGGGTCACGAAGACTCCTATGCCCATGTGAACAAGTGAATCATGATCTTCGGGGGCTCGGAGGCCTACGGCTGCAAGCGCCGACAGAAGGAGTGGCACGAGGTCTTCACAGTCGCCCTAGCAACTCCCGCTTTCCTCGACTGGTCGGAGTCCGACATCACGTTCGATCGAGACGACCACCCGAGCCACATTCCCTACCCAGGTCGTTATCCACTCGTCGTGGACCCGGTCATAGGGAACGTGCGCTTCACCAAGGTGCTGATGGACGGGGGCAGCAGCCTCAACATCATGTACTACAACGCTTTCGAGGCCCTTGGCCTACGTAGGGAGAGGCTCCGGTCCTCGGGGGCTCCCTTCCAGGGAATCATCCTCGGAAGATAGATGGTACCCCTGCGGCAGATCGACTTGCCCGTCACGTTCGGGGAGCCGGACAACTTCCGGAGCGAGGACCTTACCTTTGAGGTCATGGCCTACCGCACGACATACCACGCGGTGTTGGGAAGGTTGTGCTACGCGAAGTTCATGGTCGTTCCCAACTACACTTACCTCAAGCTCAAGATGCTGGGGCCGTGCGGCATCATCACAGTCACCTCCAACCTCAAGGTGGCGTACCAGTGCGAGGTGGACTGGTGCGAGAACGCCATGGCCGAGGTGCGCAACTAGGAGTTGGTGGCGGTGATCGAGGCCACAGACAAGATGGACGTCGACCCCTAGAGCGCGAGGAGCTCGGACGCCCAGAGCACCAACAGCTATGTCGTTTATTTACTTGTATTAAGTACTCTAGGGCATTGTACATATGCATGTAATCTTTTTTAAGCAAAAAGTTTGAGGAATAAAAATGAGGGAACTCTCCGACCAATCGCTCAGCAAGGTGCACTCCCGGCGCGTGCCAGAGCACACCTCGCTCGGGGGCTGGGAAGGGGGGGACCCCCTGTTTTTTCTCTCCAAAAAAGCTTTTTTGCGCAAAGTCCCGCACCCTTTCCCGCTGAACGAAAACTTCGCCTTCCCCGGCCAAGGGAGAAAAATCTCACCGGACTGCGGCAACGGGCCGCGAGGTACTCCGACTCCCTGGAGCCAAGTACTTCCACCCGACTGCCCACCCGAGCAGATCAAACCTCTTACCAGGGAAGGCAATGCAAGTAGATCGAAACGGAAATGGAAAATGCGGAAACCAAAAAATAAACGAACTTAAAACGAGCTCACTAAGGAGCAATAAAACTTGTCCAAAGCCCTCCAGGGCGCATCGTAGCAAAGGATAGCTTAAACTGTTTTTTACAACGGCCCTCGTCCCTGATCATCAACCACGCAGGGTCACTCTTCTGGCGGCGGGAAGACCTCGTGCTTGGCGGCCAAAACAGCCGCGGGCTCCTCCACGGCGGCTTCCATCTGGTCCAGTAGCTCCTTCGGGGCGTCCTGAGGGTAGCCGTCATTGACGAGCGTAGGGGTCACCGCGTTGTTGAGGCAAGCGGCGATCGCCATTATGCGGTGGATCCCGACGCGCAGCGCCTCTCGGATCCTAGCTTGGCCCCACTCCCCGAGCAGACCGACACGGGTCCTGGCCGCGTCAGGCCCTTCCCCAACGACTGGCACGCCGAAAAGATTGCACACCCCGTGCACAGCCTCGCGCAGCGCCTACGACTCTTGCGCACTAGCACGCAGCCCTGGGGCGACAAGAACGGGTCTCAACCTCCAAAAAAGACACAAAATACCAAGACAATCAAGCAGAGGAAGGCGACATACCTGCATTCTCCCCCTCCAGGCCGTGGATCGTCGTGCGGAGCTATGAGGTGACCGTTGTCAACTCGCTGACCTCGGTGGAGAACGCTAGGATCCTCCGATCAGCATCGGCGCCACGCTCACGCGCCCGAGCCGAAAGGTCCTCGAAGCGAGCTACAGCGTCGTCGCGCTCTCGGCGGTTGACATCACACTGGCGCCGCATGGTGTTGCGCTCCTCCTCCATGGAGTCTAGTGCCGAGACGGCTCGACGTCGTGCTTCCGCCTCAACATTGCGCTCGACCGTTAGGGGTCCAGCTTCAGCTAGACGCGCCGCGCGCTCATCTGCGAGCATCTTGCGGATGGCCTCGGCATCGGCACGAGCCTCACCCCGCTCCCGCTCGACTCGCTCGGCGTCGGTGGCACTCTGGCGCGCCAGCGTTTGGGCGTCTGCCGCCTTCGATTCTGAGGTGGCTAGCTGCTCCTCCAGCTCTGCCGCACGACGGCGAGTCGCCACCAGCTCCTTCGCCACGTCAGTGTCCCCGGCGGGTGCCCACGACCCGGGATCCCAACGGCCAACCTCGCGATGGAGGAACTCGGACTTCCCAGCGCTCGTCGCCATAAGGATCTGCATAGAAGGAGACGTCAAGGAGATGACCAAAAAGAATAAGCAACACCTACGATCAGACGACCTCTGACATTGCCATGATGTGAGAGGTCCTCGCGGACTGCAGCAACCGCCCTCTGGATCAGCTCCACCGCACGCGCAACGAGATGCTCGTGCTCCCGGCGGGAGACAGCCACATGGTTCCAATGCCGGAGCTCGCGCTAGTCATCCAGCACGAACACCGGCTCCTCCTGGTTCCCCCGGTTGACCCAGGCAATCGGATCACCGTCCCTGAAGGAACAACGGTCGGAGCCAAGCTGGCGCAGGGCCCCAGGAGTGACTTCCCCCCAACGCCAACCACCTTGCCCGCCGAGGTCGCGCTGGACTGGGAGAGAACGGCTTTCGCCACACGCGCCGCTGCTAGCTCCTCCTCGGTGAACGACTGGGGGACCACCGCGTCTCGGGCTAGCACATTGGGGGGAAGGGGACTGCCCAGGGGGCCCTCCTCACTCGCCCCGGCCGCCGCCGCCTCGGCCTCAGGCATCACGGCTGGGGAGTCGGCCATGACATCTACTATCCCGTCTGCGTCTATAGGGCCGCCCTCACCGGCCTTGCCCGCCGCGGTCGCCACCGCTGTATCTTCCGGCACCGCGGCCGGCTGGGCCTCCTCGCCGTCCATGACCATAGTGTCACCTAGGTCGTCCTCCTCCCCGGAGTCGTCAACGACTACCACCTCCGGGGGAGAGGACGACACGATGGCCGCAGGGGCCGCGCCTGCGGGGGTCAGCGGCGTCACGCCAACGACGGCGGCGTCGTCCGGGGTCGGCTCGCCCACGGTTCCGACGACACTCGTCAAATCAAGGGGCAGCGTGGCCCCGCTCTGCCCCTCGCCGGTGGATGACGCCCCCGATGTCACGGAACCGCCCAACCTATAAGAGCACTAGTATAATGATCATCATTCCTGACGACACTTTCACACTAGAGCCCTTATAAGCTCGGTAGTCCTAGAAATCTTGAAGGATCTCAAACCACAATTAGTAACAACCCGAGATCGAACACTAGATTCAGTAACCGCACATCCACATTGATAAATTCGAAATGAAAATAATATTACAACTGAGTTTAAAACAGTGTTATTACAACACCAGGTTCAAATCAAAGTAGCGGAAGTTTAGGTTTTACAAAACCCATTGCAAACTGTTTAACACAGATATAGTGCCGGCTTAGTACAGTCCCAACAAAAGCAACAAGGAGAGACATCAGAATTCACCATTGCCCATGGCCTTCACTCTTCATCACATGCAGGGTAGAGACACGCCTGGCAATAGCCAGAATACACCATACCATCTGGAACAAGGGTAAAGAAAGCCTGAGTACTCAATTGTACTCAGCTAGACTTACCCGACAGAGAGATAGATACATGACCATAGACACTTCAAGGATTATGCAAGGCTTTATCAGGTGGATCTCATGAGATAGCATAATTTTGCATAAAAGAGCATCCTAATTACTCATGTATTCTCATCATTAGAAAATAGCATTTGGCAGCAGGTTAAGTAACATTAATCAGATCTCATTAGCACCTGTACTAGAGCAAACACTAAGTTATCAAACAATAATAACCATATTGTGCTTGGCATCAAAACCATATAAACATCTTTTGGCTACTTATTAGAGTTCAGGTTTCTACAGTGGGAGGAAGATCTTTCAAGTTTCTCACTGACGGGGAGAGACCGCGATTCGAATCGAATTCCAATCCAGCTGGAGGTTTATTCCTCAATCACACCCAAGTATGCCTGCCGACACACTTATGCGGGTCACCTTCAATATAGCTTGGGTAGCCGCGGGGTCCCAATTACAGGCATGAGTAGCGACTCATGGTAGCCAGGTCAATCAACTAGTGCCTGCCCTTGGTGCCAGGCAAGGACAATCAGGATGCTTGCTCACGGTCTAGTCATCCGCTCGCGGTCTTCATGACCCAAGTAGGAGGGAAGCCCGACCCGAACGTACAGAGTTAGGCTTCGCGGTCGAAACGAGTTATTCAGCCAGCTATGAAGGAGGCATGCGTTACATCTCGACAGATGTCCAACCACGATCCAGTGCCTAGCGACACAGGCGGAGAGAACCCGCTCACAAGACCTCCAAGTCAAGTGCCTCACAACACCTTGTCCGCCTGGTCTCGATTTATTACTTCTACATGGTTAATTTCCACGATAGCAAGCTATAGCCAACCGTGACCAGCACCTATCTTTGTGGGGATGATAGACCACCCACGCTACCGGTCTAAGCATAGCTAAGCAGAGGTTTCGATCCTAGGCCTACAAGGTTCTTTTGAGTGGACAAGGAGATATAATGCAGCAAAGGGTTTCATCTCAACTCCTATGAACTTAATGCACAGACAAGTGGTTGTATTGTAAGTAAAATACTTTAAATAGAATAAGGGAGGTGAATAAATGCTCTGGGGCTTGTCTTTCACGAAGGTGGAAGGAAGGTGGTTAGGGCACTCAGGAAGGTCAGCACCCTGTTCTCCTTCTTCTGGAGCTTCTGGAGCTTGCAACTCCGGTGGGACTCCTCCTTCGATCTCCCTGAACTCTAGCAAGGTCACTCCCTCTGGCGATCCTGTATGCATGTATACATGTACGATGACCCAAGATATACATATGACAAGTCATACTAAAAATGAGACATGTCTAATACACATGAATGAATGCTCATGATGAATGTTCATGCAACATTTTATTTCATTGACCGAATATGTGCAAATCTCTTCGGTTGTAGAGAGATGAACACTTACCCTTCTTTTGCAACCTGTAATAGAGCTTCTCTTCCGAGGTTAGCTCTCTTACACCTGCATTAAACAAGTTTTATGGCTTAAGACATTTGCTTAACTTACACAAGGCAAACACATCACTTGCAACACACACAATATGGCATACAACCACTGAAAACAGCAGCTGAAAGAAAGCTGTGTAGCTGGAGCTACACACAACCAAAAATTACAAACTAAAACATTCTGGAAATCTCATGAAATTATCTACAAAACATTCCATAAACTCTCTAGCTAAATCTATAAATAAAAAGGCCTAACAGAAACATCAAGCAAGACTGTTTTGAAGAAACAGCAAAACACAGATTTGAAGATAAACTTGTAAAAAGCACCCAGGTTAAACTAAACAAGTTATGGCTGTGAAAATTTAACACTAGGTATATTAACAAGTTATCTACAACAAATTCTATTGTAGCTACTGCTGAAACTAATCAAAAGCAGCTCAAACAATTCTAACAAGAAACATGCTTAAGCTGTTTTGACAGATTTCAGACATCACCTAAAACAGATATACAGCTGTTAACTATTATTCCAAAAATTATGATAAAATTATACAAGGTAGTTTACATAATTAGCTACCACTTTGGTATTCACCACCTCAGCATAAGACATACAAAAACAGGGTTAAAATTAGTTCTCTGCTGGTGATGAGGAAAACAAGCATTTTTATACAAGAATTACTTTAACAATTTGAAAAGTGTGAAACAATAGATTTCACATTTTTCTTAGCTTATAATAAGCAATTAACATATGTACAAAAATTAACAAGCATAGCAAACACATTTAACTTAGATTAGCAATTTAAACAAGATTGCATTCAAATAAACAAGCACACAACCAAAAGGACTATAACATGTAACTAAATTACAGGTCACTAGTACTTTAACATTTTTCAGGGGAAGTGCATGCTGAGACAATCTCAACACAACAAGAACAATGATTTTAGCACCTACCAAACTTTAGTTATGAATTAAACAAGTTATACTAAGCATATAAAGCTTGCTGTTCATTTTACTTAAAACAACATAGAAAAACAGTAACAACAGGTTACTTAACATTTTTCATGCATATATAAAAACATAACAAATCTTACAAAACTAATTTCACATTTCTAGCATTTTTCTAAAATTAGTTATGAATTTCCAAAGTTAGCACACAAAACTGAAAAAGACAAAACAGAGAAACACTACTGAGTCTATGACACATGGGACCCACTGGTCAGCCCTTCCCCCAAAAGAGCCGACGCATCACAGGTGCTCGACCGTTGGTTCCTCGTCGGCGGTGAGGTTTCCGGCCGAACCAAACCCATGGTCATGCTCTCCTTCGCAACCCGCATTGATCCATGTAGCTAGTTGTACCCCAGGTCCACCGGAGCATGCTCGACGACGTCCATGGCGGCACAGCGGCGCTGCGATTCTTGCGCTGGCCGGCGCAAGCTTCTTCCAACCAAACTGGCGCCGACTACACCTACACTGAACCCTAGTGGTTCGATCTAGCCTGGATTGAGGCGGTGCAAACCCTCCGATGAGCTCGGCCACACGCACAGCGGCACGGTGGCGAGTTCTTGGCGACGTGACACTTCTGTTCCGGCGGCGGTGATGCGCTAAAGCTTCAACTGACTCCGGCTATCTAACCACGACCTAACCAGCTAACCCTAACACAATAGAGATGAGCTCAAGCGACACTACCGAGCCTAGCGTAACCTCGCCGGTGTTGCGGGTGCCATGCGCTCGCGCGCGGCGGAGTTCCCGTTCCGGCAAACCGTAACCCTAATCGCTTCAACCAACACCTCGGCGAGCATCTACACCCTCTGGGCTATCACGTACAAGGGCTAGAAGAAAGGGAGGGGCTCTAGATTGGGCTGGCCACGGCGGCGTGAAGCTCGGCAGAGCTTAGGTCAACAATGGTGGCTCTGCTCTGCGTGGTATGGTTCACCTGAGCGGTTAGCGTGGAAGCGGTGTGGTGCAAACGACGGAGCGGAGCAAGGTGAAGCGGCGGCTGGGTTTTGGTGGCCAATGCGGCAGTGTGCTTCGTGGTGGAGCTCGGCGACTGCGCAGCTACGACAATGGCGCTGCTGCGGCAATGGCGCTGCTCTCCGCTTTCGGGCGCAAGGTAGAGAGGAGAGGGAGAGAGTGAGGGCGAGAGGCGTCTGGTCGCGAGGTAGAGTGTGCGGATAGCCAAAGGCACGGCCGACACGGGTCCAACTCCGGCATACGGTGGCCACGTGGCATCCAACTCCTACGGCGGTTGGCCACGACCGACGACGCGCTCAGCTCTGCTCGTTTGAAATCCGATCAGGCCGACTGACAGCGGGTTTTCAAACGTGATTAACTCTCTAACCTCTATGTCTTAGCATACAAAGTTTTTTTAGAATTAAAAACTCTACAACTTTGCTTAAACCAACTTCTTCATACAGGGTAATTTGCAAAGTCAATTTGTTAACTTAAGCAAAAGGGTTCCTAGGGTCAACCATGAGAGCTTAACCCTAGAAGCCTATTTGGACTGGATCATGAACATAAACATGGTTTCATTTTCATCCCTAAGCATTTCTAGATGGTCATTAGTGATCAAAACATCAAGCACTTGGTTATACAAGCATAACTCATATATAGCTAGGTGTAGGTTTAACACATACACATATGCAAACAAGGTGATCACTTAGGGTTATCATTTCATGTGATCATGGAAATGCATAAATGCAATGATGCTTGTGTTCATGCTCATGAAATGATATGCAATGCAAGCTTAACACCTAGGGTGTTACACCCGACGCAGCCTCTTCCACCCCACGTGCGCGCTGCCTCCGGCGACCCTGAAACACCCATCACGCACAGTCAAGCGCGAGCCAACCTCTCTTCTCATCAAAGAGCGGAGAAGGACACCAAATATTGCAAACTTACCACGGGGAGAATACGCGGACACGTTTCCGCTTCGGCTCCACCTCGCCGCACTCATCTCCCTCGTACGGGGTGGAGCGGGGAGTGTCTGGGGCACCGCGGGCAACGCCACTCCCGGAACCCCAGGGGGCTAGATGTGCCCCGAGCATCCTCACCGGGGGCATCAACACCATCGGCGCAGCCCCAGCGGGGTGGCGCAAAGTCCCGGCCGCTAGCAGCACCGACACCACCTCAGGCAAAGGACGCTTGTCCTCGTTGTCATCATCATCGTCGTCGTCGTCGCCGCTAGGGTTCTCCTAGTCCTCGTCGGACTCCGTGGGAGACTCCTCCTCCGGCTCTCCCGCTTAGCGCTACCTAGACCGCAACATGCCCAGTTGCGTGCGCCTCCAGGCCCTCTCATCCTTCCTCCTCCTCTCGGCAGCCTCCGCCTGCTGCTGCACGTTTCACTCCCTGTTCGCCAGCCGCTACGCCGGCGGAACGGGAAGGGGAGCGGCCGTGTGATGAACCATCGAGTGGGGCCCCTGCGGGAAGGAGAACAGGAGAGGCATGGGCAGGTTAGCACCACCAAAGGAAGGTAACGCGGAAAGAAATAGACGCCATGATATCTAAACTCACCAGCAGGACGAACCCAAGGTCTGGGCGCATCGGAGGGCAACGGTCGATGTCGTCCGGAGTCATGGCGTTCCCCAGCAATCGCTTCGTGGCAGCGACCGTAACGGTCGTAGCTCAGCTCCTCCCCGCCATTGCGGACAGCGCGCGCGATGCACCAGGAACCATCTCGTGCAATGGGCGCTCTCGCTCCATGAGCGGGAGCACCTGGTGTTGGGGATATTACCTCGGCATATCCCCAGGGACCTTATGGGCCTGCCGACCAGGAGATGGCCCAGTCTGCGAGGCCTTGCGGCACGCGACCTGCCCGTCGTGCTCGCCAAGGACTCCGAAGAAGTCTTGCTTGCCAAGGAAGATCCTAGTAGATAGACTCGGATCCCTTGCCATAGGGAACCGATCGTAATCTGTTAGGATATGGAAATTGTAACCCTGCTCCCCGGCTATATAAGGCGAGCAAGGACCCCCCTCGAAAACTCTCTCACAACCTCTCTCAGATCATCTACAGATCTTGTAACCTAATACGCAAGATCAATCCAGCCACCAAAACACAGGACGTAGGGTATTACGGCGATTTGCCAACCCGAACCTGTCTAAATCGCCGTGTCTACGCTCTCTGTGTTACGCTTGATCACCGTCGCCACACCTCCACCTACAATCTACTACCGTAGGGTACCCCCCTAGATAGACTATGACGCATATTTCATCGACAGTTGGCGTGCCAGGTAGGGGGTGTGTGCATCGACTTCATGGCTCGTCAAGCGGTCACCTTCCCAGATTCGATGGTCCTTCCGTCGCCCGGCACCGTGCTCCAGATCGGATCTATGTCCTAGACCGTCGGATCCGCGCCATGCGGGGCGAACACGCCGCCATCTCCGCGCCGTCTCACCATGCCAAAGTACGGCCCACATAAGGACATCAGCAGCGACGACCTAGTCGACGCCGTCGATCACACCAATGTCGGCATCATTGACTACATAGATCTCGTCCAGGTGGCGCGACGCCGACTGCCCGGTCACCACGGTCGCCGACCACGCCGTCATTGGGCCCCAGTGAAAGCGACGACCACGACCAGGCATCGTAGATATGGCGACCTGGTGTTCCGACCCATCCCCGATCAGATCCCTCCGACACCTATCGTTAGCACCGTCATTATCTCCCTGATCTCCAGTGACTCCGACCAGGCAGTGTCCCTCGGCGGCACGGTCTCTTCAGGCTCGGTTGCCACCACGAGACCCAAAACATCTGATTCTTCCGGATCGACCAGTGAATTCCCAGAGTTCCCCCCAGGCTTCGGGGGGATGATTTTTCAAGTCTCCGCCGATAGCGCCCCCCGCGACAACGAGACGGAGGCCGATCATATCGCAAGAGAGCAGCGCAACACCGAGCGCGTGCAAACGACGCGAACGAGAGCGCATCAAGCAAGAGAACAAGATGAGGAGCGCCGCGAACGTGAATGACTTGCACGTGAACAGCGCGAGTGGGACCAGAGAAATGGAGGTCGCATGCCAGGACGCAATCTCCAGCACGAGTTTGACAAGATGGGTGATGTTCCAGTATACTCAACCCCAAGCGCCAACCTGGCTGCAGCAATCTGCGAGCTGTCCAAACTCCAACTACGCTAAAGGTCGAGAAGATAGGAGCCCATCTCATGGCAGCAGTGGTCCAGGTAAATAAAGCGGCTCGCCCAACAGAATTCTCCGACCAGTCTCACAGCAGAAACCACTCCAGAAGCCCTCCACGGGAGTATAGGCGAAGATCTCCACCGCGCGACGGTGAAGCCCGTGACAACCCTCGGCACGAGCGAACACCAGAGCAGGCATGCCGAAGTCCTCCGCGGGAGTACAGGCGAAGATCACCCCCATGAGACGGCGAGGAACGCGGCAACCCGCGGCGTGAACGAACACCAGAGCCGGCGCGACGAAGCCCTCCGAGGGAGTACTGACGTAGATCTCCGCGGTATGATGATAATCGTCGACGCGACCTAACACCACCACCTGTTGGGAACTTGAGCCCTCTCTCCCCTCGCCTGTGTGTTGTACGGTGGCCCCTGAATTTCAGAGTAACGTCCGTGGACAAGTACGATGGCAAGGTAAACCCAGAGAAATGGGCGTCCTCCTACGAGATCGCCATATACGCTTCAGGAGGAAACCAAGATGTCATGGCCAACTACCTACCGGTGATGTTGTCGACCTCAACTAACAGTTGGCTCCAGAAGATCCCCAAAGGCACAATCGATAGCTGGGACCAACTCAAGGAAATCTTCATCAAGACGTATAAAGCCACGTTTTTCCAGCCGGGGACACGTTATGACTTGGAAAACGTCCGCCAGAGGAGCAACGAGAGTCTCCGCAAGTACATCAGGCATTTCTCCGATAAACGCTTAAGCATCACAAAGATCTCAGATCAGGAGGCCATCGCCATCTTCTCTAACGGTCTGCGGGCCGACAAGCTCAAAAACAAGTTAGCGCGGAAGAACATGACAACCATAGAAGAACTCATGACGATTGCGAACCCTTACGCCAACCAAGATGACGCAGCACGAAGCAGGGAGAATAGGCGACGCTATTCCTGCTCCCCGGAGCGCGAAAGGGACAGGGACCGCCGATCAGACTACCACAGCGATGGAAGGGCCGGTGACTACCGGGACTACCGATCGGGCAACTCCGAGCGTTACCCACAGAGGTACAACCACAGGCGAGACAGCCGCTACGTCGCCAACACGAATGCCAGACCAAAGAAGAACTACGACTCCAGTTACGAGAAGATCCTCGACGGCCCCTGCCCCATACACAAGAACTCCAAGCACTCCATGCGTGACTGCGATCTCCTTGAGTCGGCGGTAAAGGGAAGAAGCGACAACAGAGCAAGAAAGGATGACCCTGACAAGGGAAGAGACCAAGACCCACCAGCACCGGAGTTTCGCCCGCCATCAATGACGTACTCTATTTTCGGAGTCGTTGTGGTCATTGAAGCAGAAAGGAGACGCCATCAGGTATGCAAGGATGTCTACTCGGTAGCAGCAACAGGTGAAGGTTCGAACAACACCCGCCACTTAGACTGGTCAGAACAACCCATCAGTTTCTCCGGAGAAGACGAGTGGACAGATTACAGATACCCTGGCCGTTTCCCGCTCATTGTCGATCGAACCATCGCCACGTGCCGCTTTAGGAAGGTATTGGTCGACGGCGGCAGTGCCCTCAATATTATATTCGCCGATGCCTTCCGCCAACTCGAATACTCCAAGAAGGACCTCATGCCCGCGAACTTCTCCTTCTGGGGCATCATCTCGAATAAGGCATCAACACCGGTAGGCCGGATCACCCTCCTTGTACAGTTCGGCAACCAAGACCAATTAGGGTGGAACACATCACCTTCATCGTCGCCAACTTCGAAACGGCCTACCACGTGATACTGGGCCGACCAGCACTCGCCAAGCTTATGGCGGTTCTGCACTACACCTACATGGTGCTCAAGATTCCGACGCAGCAAGGCATCCTCAGCCTACGTACCAACCTCAAGATCGCATACGAATGCGAACAGCAGACGATAAACGTCGTCGAAAAGCCCTATGTCCCGGACACGTACAACTCCGAAGATAGTGACAGCCCGGCCGCGAAAAAACAGAAGGAAGCAGAACAAGCAATGACCACTCCCAACCCCGCCAGCAAACAAGTATAGAGGCCGCCAGCTCCGAGTAACGCATGAAGATCTCCTAATATAAGCATAGTTCAATAAAGTTTGTACCGTTTCTTCTCCAAGCAATGAATAAAGGTGCTTTGTTTCTCTTGTCTCATCTAACCGAACCTGCTATGTGCGCAAAATGCTCACGGTGTATGACAATCCCCGCAAAACGCTCATGGCGTACGACGATCTCCGCAAAACGCTCACGACATACGATGACCTCCGCAACACGCTCACGGCATAAAGCGACCGCTCCAAAAACACCCACCACGTATCACCATCATCATAAAAACACCAATAACATTCGGCGACCACGACAGTGCGGCTACCAACGATCGACGACCTCTCCAAAACACTCCCATAGTGTTCGACGACCTCGCCAAAACGCAACAGAGCGTTTCTCCAAACAGCCTGGCCATAACCAGAAAGCTCCCGAAGCTGGTCTGTCAATGGGTCAAAAGAATAGAAGTAGCTACCCTAAGCACTATGACCACGTTGACAGACCTCCCAAATGATATTTCCCCAGCAATCGGGCGGTATCATTTGGGTCGGGAGCCATGAGGCTATGCGCCCAGAATCTGTACACGACCAGGGTACGGTCGATGACTCTACAAGCAGCATGGCTTTTCGCTCAGTGTCTGCAGGAACGATCTCCACAGGCCCTAGTCACGCCACGATCGGTCCTCTCAGAAAAAGGCCCTGTCTCTTGTATCATCCTAAGCGTGCATGAGCTGTTCGCCCTCTGCACCACGGATTGCCAGCAGCGTGCCTCCTTGGAGTCCTTATGTATCCTACGTGTGAAGTGGCGCTAGCCCTACGATCTGGACCATTTGAGACCCAAGGCCGAACGATTCATCGCTATGGCTCACGACTTAGCAGGCATGACATGACATACAAGTGAAACAAAAGCTCACCACCCCGGATATATTATAGCTTTGTAGTTTTTCACTTATACGTCCGAATACTTGTATCCGAGATACAAATTATCATTGTTCCGCAGCAAAATAGAATATAAAGATAAAGTAGAGACTCCGAGACAGAAGAGAGCACACCTAAAGACAAGTCATTCCAACGATTACAATTTCATCCTACTGATGCGATAAGTGACCACCTCACTAATGTTCCTAGTCCAGAGATCAAACTCATGCCGAATTTGACATTGCAGGCTACAATACATGATGACCTAGGGCATATTCTCACCAAAATGGCGACACTCGTTCCTCACGCACAGATGACTGACAACGACGACCAAATTCGGCACATCCTCCGGGGCACGAATCCCCCACCGCCGCCAGATTCTGTGCATATCGTCACGAGAACGCTCCCGAAGACGACCCAAGTTTCGATCACAAAACCGACCACTCGGAAGAGCACCTCCGCCGAGGCAACCAAGGATAGCAAGCATCTCCGGATTCGCCGAATTAGCATAATACAACATCATGGCCCTGAAGTACATCACAACATCATCTCCAGCAGCAACCGCCCTACCAATAAGCTCCTGCCCAACAGGATCCTGCCCCTACAACATCAACCGCTCCAAACCGCGAAAGAACAAGGCTTCTCGTTGGTCGACATTGAGGAAGCGCTGCTCGAAGGAAGTCTCCAAGAAAGGATAGTAAGGCCGGCAAAAATCCTGAAGACGCCGAAGCGACACGAGCCGAATCGTCCAAGCATCGTCGTAAAATCGGCGAAAGAGACGACAGATTGGGCGAATCTTCGCACACTCACGCACATTGTTGCCACCGTCGATCACATGAAGAAGAATCCGAAAGACCAAGTCCTCCGGCAAAGCTAGCAAGGTGGCGAAACCCACCGCAAGGCGCGTGCTGTCTCCCTCCATCTTCGCCGACAAAACCCTAGCACCGATGAACTCTCCTACTCTTTGCCTAAACCTTGCTGGTGGCAAGCATGGAGATTGTTGAATCGGACAGATTGGAATCCTCTCGGATCACCAAGAATATATGGAACCGAATCGCCGGCTATTCGAATCCTAATTGCTCTAAGGCAAAGAAACGTGACCCTTCCCGTTCCGTCAACCATCGGGATAGCCTTTTATACCAAGCGGCGCGGCGCTTCGACTTCAAGGGTTTTTGGGAAACCGCAATGATCAAATACGGAACCGCCACGCCGCGCACCTTTTGCGCCTAAAAAACGGGCCGATAATCACGAAGATAAAACACGACCTATTTACTTCCTCTCCCTTAAATATCTACTTACAGTCAATTTCTCGATTTACGGTTAATAATTTTTCTTTGCAATCTCACCAACACTACATTCCCGGGGACTGGACGCGCATCTTTGTTATTTTTTGCGAAACAACAGTAGAATGGCTATAGCAACCTCGTCGACAAGATTCACAGAGCTGGTGGCACAAACAACTCGGGGACTCCGTCGATAGCAACTACCACCCGAGTATTGATCGCATTCCCGACCAGGCTTGGGGGCTTGATCCAACTACACCCCAATCAAGCCTTAGGGGCTACGGCTAAGGCATCGAAGGACAACACCCGGGGACTCACGCCCGGGGACCGCGAACAAAAACCAAATGACCTCGGTGCAAGAACCTCTTCAAGCCCCTTCCATCAGGCTTGGGGACTATGGGTATTCGTAGTCGTTTCTTACTAAACTAGTACTTCAATTCTTTATTCTCTACATACATGATCCTGACGCAAGAAGCTTTCAGTTTCTTACATCAGGCTCGGGGACTATGGGTATTTGCAGTCGTTTTCTACAAAACTTATGCTTCAATCTTCATACCTTATGCACTATTTTATAAAGCATGGCACCACGTGCATACTTCACCTTCTACCATGCTCGGGGACTAAGTGGGTACACTTCACCTTGCGGTGAATGTACTAATTTTCTTCTCGATAAAGCTCTGATGTTTTTATGTGTTGTTTTTGCAGAGCCTAAGTGGGTACACTTCACCAGGGAAGGACTTTTCAAAAGTTTTTTCTTCTTCAGCACGTCACATTCTTCCAACAAGCAGCCGCAGCATCCGGCAAGGCGACCAGCTCGCGCATCAAGCTACGGCGTTCTCGACCAGCTCGACCTGGTCGGGAGGCTTCTTCGTGTAGCACCTCGACCAGCCACACTAGTTGGGACTCTACGACGACCACTCCGCGTGATGGCGACCAACTGAACACCTCCGAGGGTGACGTTGCGAGCTCGCCAAAAGAATGCGACGTGCTCGGGTACTTGTTGGGGATATTACCTCGGCATATCCCCAGGGACCTTATGGGCCTGCCGACCAGGAGACGACCCTGTCTGCGAGGCCTTGCGGCACACGACCTTCCCGCCGTGCTCGCCAAGGACTCCGAAGAAGTATTGCTCGCCAAGGAAGATCCTAGTAGATAGACTCGTGTCCGTTGCCATAGGGAACTGATCGTAATCTATTAGGATATGGAAATTGTAACCCTGCTCCCTGGCTATATAAGGCGAGCAGGGACCCCCCTAGAAAACTCTCTCACAACCTCTCTCAGATCATCTACAAATCTTATAACCTAATACGCAAGATCAATCCAGCCACCAAAACACAGGACGTAGGGTATTACGCCGATTTGTTGGCCCGAACTTGTCTAAATCGCCGTGTCTACGCTCTCTGTGTTACGCTTGATCGCCGTCCCCACACCTCCGCCTACAATCTACTACCGTAGGGTACCCTCTAGGTAGACTGTGATGCATATTTTGTCAACACCCGGCTGTTGACACCGTTTTTCGACACGTGTCAAGTGGGCTGAGGCTTGACTGGCTGGTGACTATTCCCCATCGGCATCGGTAAAGTATGAGTTGATATGGTCGACGGGAGAGTGCTACAGAAGGCCAAGTATGTTGCCGATGGAAGCTGGATAGTCTTTGCCGACAAGGGTTAATTGGCGGTCTTGCCGATTGCTGATGAGTTGCTGCCGATGAAGACTCTTTGCTGATTGCCGATAAGGACTCGTTGCCGATTGCCGATAAGGGCTCGTTGCCGATTGCCGATGGAAGATAGTTGCCGATTGCCGACAAGGGTTTATTACCGATTGCCGACGAGGGGATGCTACCAATCGGGAAAAGTGTTGCCGATGCTGATCAGCGTAACTTAGCGCTTGGGAGCAGCTGAAGGTTACCGATGGTCCAAAGAAGGAAGGTGCGGATTAAAGGGATCTGTCGATGGAGAGTTTCCATCGGGAAGAAGTATAAGGAAACTGGTGTTTTGTGCCAGTATTATTATAGTAGTTTGAATCCGGCTCTTGCATGGGTCGTTTATTTTCCCTTAAAATAGGTGTGTTTGTTTAGGAAATAAATATTGTTATCCGGCTCTTGCGCGAGTCAGTTTCCTTTAAAGTAGAAGTTTGTTTTAGGAAAGATATGTGTCGTGTCATTGTACAACTCTCCATGCGGGAGTATAAATACGAGCCCGAGGGCTATGGAATATCAATCAATCCAATCAAAAACAAACCAATTTTATCTTATTTTACCTTTTATCGCAATTTACCCTTATTATGCATTAGTTATAGCTTTAACGAGTTCTTCAAGCTTTCGACGGGCTGCATCACCTTGATCTCCGTCAAATCCTTGTTAGTTCCGTGTGGGAGTACCTCTAGGCTTTGGCAATCTGGGCGCATCGCTGTTTGCCTCGTCTAGCTCTGCTCTAAGTTATCCGTGATCAATCTGAGTCTTGACATCCGGGCGCATCGCTGTCGTCTCGTTCAGTTTGTCATAGTTATCATCCTTGTCGATTGATTGGTCAAATCGACTGGCACGCCCTCGACATCGAGCTTTGGGTAATAGCCCGAGGTGTTCACGGATCTGACGCTTTTTGTGTCAACACCTCTTTTGGCACGCCCAGTGGGACACGATTATATAAATATATCTATCATGACTAATCCTAGGAGTGTCATTGAAGTCTCCACAGCAGGTCTGACAGGTCATCAGAAACAGGCTCTGGAGCAGGCAATGGACGAATACAAGCGCTCGTATCTTAGATCCTTCAGCCTAAACGGGATCGGCGAAGCAATACCGAAGCAAGATCCGCCGTCGCCGCGGCAGACCATTCTCAACGCCAATCCTGGTAAAATACAAGAGATGGTTAATTCTGCATTCAATAATGCATTAATTAGCCAATCCAATGTGTTGTCCGATGCTGTATGCAATGCTGTCAAGCAAACGTTCAATTGCCGACAAGGGTTAATTGGCGGTCTTGCCGATTGCTGATGAGTTGCTGCCGATGAAGACTCTTTGCTGATTGCCGATAAGGACTCGTTGCCGATTGCCGATAAGGGCTCGTTGCCGATTGCCGATGGAAGATAGTTGCCGATTGCCGACAAGGGTTTATTACCGATTGCCGACGAGGGGATGCTACCAATCGGGAAAAGTGTTGCCGATGCTGATCAGCGTAACTTAGCGCTTGGGAGCAGCTGAAGGTTACCGATGGTCCAAAGAAGGAAGGTGCGGATTAAAGGGATCTGTCGATGGAGAGTTTCCATCGGGAAGAAGTATAAGGAAACTGGTGTTTTGTGCCAGTATTATTATAGTAGTTTGAATCCGGCTCTTGCATGGGTCGTTTATTTTCCCTTAAAATAGGTGTGTTTGTTTAGGAAATAAATATTGTTATCCGGCTCTTGCGCGAGTCAGTTTCCTTTAAAGTAGAAGTTTGTTTTAGGAAAGATATGTGTCGTGTCATTGTACAACTCTCCATGCGGGAGTATAAATACGAGCCCGAGGGCTATGGAATATCAATCAATCCAATCAAAAACAAACCAATTTTATCTTATTTTACCTTTTATCGCAATTTACCCTTATTATGCATTAGTTATAGCTTTAACGAGTTCTTCAAGCTTTCGACGGGCTGCATCACCTTGATCTCCGTCAAATCCTTGTTAGTTCCGTGTGGGAGTACCTCTAGGCTTTGGCAATCTGGGCGCATCGCTGTTTGCCTCGTCTAGCTCTGCTCTAAGTTATCCGTGATCAATCTGAGTCTTGACATCCGGGCGCATCGCTGTCGTCTCGTTCAGTTTGTCATAGTTATCATCCTTGTCGATTGATTGGTCAAATCGACTGGCACGCCCTCGACATCGAGCTTTGGGTAATAGCCCGAGGTGTTCACGGATCTGACGCTTTTTGTGTCAACACCTCTTTTGGCACGCCCAGTGGGACACGATTATATAAATATATCTATCATGACTAATCCTAGGAGTGTCATTGAAGTCTCCACAGCAGGTCTGACAGGTCATCAGAAACAGGCTCTGGAGCAGGCAATGGACGAATACAAGCGCTCGTATCTTAGATCCTTCAGCCTAAACGGGATCGGCGAAGCAATACCGAAGCAAGATCCGCCGTCGCCGCGGCAGACCATTCTCAACGCCAATCCTGGTAAAATACAAGAGATGGTTAATTCTGCATTCAATAATGCATTAATTAGCCAATCCAATGTGTTGTCCGATGCTGTATGCAATGCTGTCAAGCAAACGTTCAAGGGACAGGCACCATATTATGTTGGTCCAGAGCGTCGTCAACTCGGATCGGCATCTTTTGCAACCCCATCGGCGGTTCCAGAGGCGTCTTCACCAATCGTGAACCAATCTGCCGGTGGGTCATGCCACTGAGATCAAGCCCAGCGGGCTTTACTCAAGTAAATACAAATCCGGCGGCTTCAGCAATGTCCGGACCTGTCATCCAGAATCGGCCAACTTCAGCTAATTGTTGGAGGTATGATACGCATCTAAGTCTATCTGCTGATTCCAGATTGGTCCAAGTCAACCATGCAGGAGGGGAAGTTCCTATGGCATCGGCAACGTCTGCACAGCCGATGGTCCCAGTGATGCATTACACTGCGTCCTCTCCAATAATGCAGTCGCCAACAGGGAATCTACCAACGGCAATGCCTAGAGTGCCATGCGTTCAACCATCGGCAGGCCACTCGCCGATACAACGAATCCCGACAGTTGTGAGTCAACCTATGGCGGCAATGGTTTTTCAAACTGGGAGACCTGCTAATCAAGGCAGCTATGTTATTAATTGTCCGGTGCCACAAGAGCAGCAGGCATCAGCCGGCTATCAGCCATTGGCAACTTGTAGGCCGATGCGACAAGGTGCGCCAACTGTCAGTCGACCTGCATCGGCAATAGCTACTCAAGCTGCGGTACCCGTGAGTCCAGGTGATCAATCAAGGGTACAACAAGAACAAACACCCGCCGGTTATTGGTTATCAGCGAATACTTGGCCGATGCAACAAGACGCGCTGATAGTTAATCAGCCTAAATCGGCAAATTCTTGGCCGATGCAATCAAACATGTTGAGCGTCAGCCAGCCTACATCGGCCGTAGTGGCTCAACCAGCCTCAACTGGCTATCAGTCACCGGCAACCGCTTGGCCGATACAACAAGGCGTGCCGATTGTCAATCAACCTGTATCGGCCGTAGCTGCTCAACCCTTGGAACCTACAAATCAAAGCTATCATCCAAGAGTACAAAGGTTGCAGGAATCAGTTGGCTGCCAACCATCGGCAAGTCTTGGGTCGGTGCAGCAAAATACACCGAGTGTCAATCAGTCTGCATCGGCGGTAGCTGCCCAGCCTATGGTATTCGCGAGTCAAGGCTGTCATCTAAATGTGCAAGAGCTGCGGGAATCAACTAGTTGTCAACCATCGGTAAGTCATGTGCCGATGACACACAATGTAGGTTAGATTAGTCAATCGCCGATTCAGCGACAAGTTGCACAGCCTGGATGCCAAGTGGCGAGGACCCTACAGTATCATCCGGCGAATCTTCAGAATGAAGTATCGGTATATCAGCCGATAAATACTACGCTGCAATACTCGCAGGAAAAGGCGCACAATGGAACGTTGGTACGGCAACCGATGAATGCAATAAACGTAATGCCACGACACGAGCTAGCAATTGTGCAAGACCCATCGGCGGCAAAGCCGATGCACGGTGTTGTTATGACTAGTGTTGTGCATGCGCCGATCATCCCAAGTGCTTCAATGACAGGATCTGAAGAGATAGTTCAGCATACTCAGCCGGTTGGCATCCAGGATTGTTCATTGGTTAATCAGCCGATGTACGACACTCAGCAGATTGGTGTTACTGATATATCAGCTGCCCCAATTTGCTCGCCACAAGGATATGAAGTACAACTAGTGGACATCCAGAGTGGCCCATCGGTCAATCAACCGATGCACAGTATTCAACAGGTTGTTACTGCCGATGAACCGATCGTTCCGGCTTGCTTAATGCGAAGACCTGGAAAGATGCACCAATCTACTCAGACAGTAGGCGTCCAGGATTGCTCATCGGTTAGGCAGCCGATGCTCGATGCTGCTGATGTACCAATCGCTCCGACTTGCTCACCACGGAAACATGAGGGAGCACGTCTATCTGTCCCACTAGAGAACGAATCTACGCATTGGCAGGATACAAAGGTGTTTTCGACCAAGGTAGAACATTCAGAGCTGGACAAAGAGCCAGACCTCGACATTGCTGAGTTGGAGACATTCACTTTTGATATCACGAACGCCGATCAGGATGTTAAACCATTTGACGAGATGAACGTCGGTACTGTTGAATGGGTGAACGATTGGGAACCGATGCCACGTACGCTCAGCCAGAACAGGGCTGGAAAGTTCACCTTCGATGTCACGAAGGCCGATGGGATATTTGACTTACTGCTTCGGGAAGGGCGGGTTAAGCTAGCCCCTAATCAGGTAATTCCATCGGCCGAGGAGCTCAATGATACCGGGTACTGCAAGTGGCACAATACAACTTCTCATGGTACCGGCGACTGCAAAGTGTTTAGGCAACAACTGCAGTCAGAAATTAACTCTGGACGGATCCAATTTGAAGGTCCTAAAGTCCAAGAACCGATGGAAATTGATCAGCGTCCTTTTCCAAATAATATGGTGGAAGCCGGTGGCAAAACTAAGGTGCTGACATCGGACGCTGCTAGAAAGAGTGCATCGGTGGATCCCGATCATCAGGTGGCCGAGCGTGACATCGGGAAGTTTGCCGATGACAGGAAAGGCAAAAGAATTGCCGATAAAGGTACTTGTGTCAGCAGGGCTCCTGGCATAATAATCACACACAAGCTACCAAGGCGGGACTATCGACAATCACGAGATGAACGGTATCGGCAGAAAGAAAAGGAACAGCGGGAGTGGCTTCATCGGAAAAATCATTGGAGGTGTCTCTTCTTCATTTACTGCTGGGAAGAGGGCATTAAGCTACCCACTGCTGATGACTGTCCTGAATGCAATGGGTATCGCACTGCCGATCAGTCGAGTAAGCCTTGTTTGGATGATCGGGCATCTAGGTGCGCCAAGCCACTCAGAAAGAGGAGATCGGTACGCGACCAACTGGGGGGCAAGCTTGATGCCCATAGCAGGCTTGGCAGGCGGGTTGATCAAAGGGAGAGCAAGGAGCGGGCCAAGACAAAAATACCCGACGAAGAAGTGCTCTCCAGAAATTCAAACATCGGAAGAAACGCCGATGTAAGAAGTGAGAGGCAGCACCAGCCTGTTCGGAAAACCAGACCTCAGTGGTGCCCTAAAGGTCTGAACAAAACCCAGAAAAGAAGAACTGAGCGCCGACACCGCAAGAACCTGTACGATGATGCAGAACCTTCAAGGGAGAAACAGTGGAGGCCAAAGCGTAAGGATGGGAGTCCATCGGCAGACGGCAGCATTGTGCCAATGGTCTAATCGAGGTCAATCTTGGACCTGCAGACTTGGGGGCTGCAATCGGCAGACTGGCGATTTCAATTATTATACTTGGGGAGACCTACCGATGGTTTGCATATAGAGATGCCGCGCTGCCGATAGATGCGTTAGTTGCCAGAAGACGGATGTGAGAATGGTTCTGCTGCGCTTGCGCATGATAACTAAGTATGTGTTGCGCACGTCCTGGGGTGCATGCTTTGCGGTGGGTCTATCGGCGTCATCCTGATTCTTATCCGGTGGAAATATGAAGTCTCGCTGCTGATTGTTGTTACAATCAGGCTAAGTACTAGGGTTAGTTAATGAGTTGGATCACTCAACATTTTAGCTGATTTGATGAGTTATGCTATCGGTAATGATTGCCGATGACTGGGTAAACAAGTTTGCCGGTGGTACTCTAGAATGGAGATTGATTTTATCGATCAGGATTGAGTTCTAGGCCTGGGGGTTTTCTAATCAAGTTCCTACTGGATAAGACAGTCTACCTCCAGCAGAGCATACATGCCAGAAGTTCCCGAAGGGGTTGACGTACGACGTATTCGTTTGAATGCCGATGAGAAAAAAAAATTGTAATACATCGGTGAAAACATGCAAATATTATATTACAAGACGAGATTAAGTATCGGATTACATTTTTGCCGATACAATATGCATTACAGTAAGGAATGAATAAGGTCTATCGCGCGCAGGCGAATCTGTTCTATCTCGTCCATCTCCTTGGCGTCGGCATCGGCAGAGCCCTCAACCAGTTTGATCTTCTTCTTCCATAAGATGGCTTGCCGGGCATGTTGGTCCCTTTCTTGCTGCAGAACCTTGATGGAATCAGACAGTTGAGTTTTGTGTTGGTTGGCTGCAGTCAGATCTCCCTCGACCTTGTGTAGCTCCGCCAATAGCTCCTCCTTCCTTGCCGATAGTCGAGAGATGTCTTGGTCCAGGTTGCCGATGGAAGCTTTTGCTTGACCGATGCTTCTGTGCTTCTCATCGGCAAGGTGTTTATATTTAAGCTTCTCTTCTTCGCTCTTGGCTTGAGCGGCCCTATCGACAATACGACAGGCGAGCCTCTGGTACTGAATCTGTTTGACGTCGATAGAGGCTGCCTGGAGAAGGACTTCTGCTGCGTCGGCAGGGAGATGACTTTGGATATCTTTGAAAGCAATCCTTGCTGCCGATGAGTCTTGGATGAGCTGGGATGTCTCTTGTAGCAGCAAAGAAAGCAGTGCCTCAAGCTTGGTCTTGATCTCTGCCGGTAAAGCTGGGACAGAGCTCTCTTCCTCCTCGTCATCGGGTATATCGACTGAGAAGGAAAATAAACTATCTGCTTGGAGGGGGTCTTGGCGCCTATCTTCGTCCTGCGGATTGAGGCTGAAAGAGAAGAGGCTATCTGGAGAATCTTGGGCCTGGAAACAGAAAGGTTATAATATGCCGATCGAAAGATTATACTAGAATTTTCAAGCAACTAACTTACCATCTTAAAGCGGATTTCTTGCCCAGGACTTGGCATTCTAGATGGCCCAGCCTCATCTTGGACATCGACAATGGTTGCCGATGAATGAGCTTCTGTTAGGGGAGCAATCGGCGCCGTTGGTGATGATGTTATCACTGGCGTTGCTTCTGGCATGATACTTGGTTGTGGTGGTAATGTTGTTCTCTCATCAGGATCTTCAGATGGTATCGATGCCGATGTTGTCTTTGCCGTTGCAACGGGTGGAGCTGTCTCATCGGCAACTTCGATTGACGGCGCCGACGCTGATGTAGCTTTAGCCGCTACCGTGGGTGCGGTTGCCTCATCAGGGACATCGGTTAATGGTGCCGATACCGATGCCGCTTCCACCGCCATTGAAGGTGTTTCTTCGTCAAGAGCTTCGGCTGACGGTGCCGATGCCAATACTGCCTCTGCCTTTGCAGCGGGTGGAGTTGCTTCATGACCAACGGTGTCGTCCATCGGCCGATCTGGAACAGGAGCCGTTGGAGTTTCTGCCGATGACATACCGACAGTTGGTAGTTCAGCTCGTGCCGATGACGAAGATGGGCTGGCCAGCCTCAAACGTCTCTTCTTCCTTGGCGCAGCAGCAGGAGATCCAGCCCGTTTAGACGAGGACTGGGGGGCATCGGCAGACGAACTTTGAGGTACTTGTTTGCTTGGAGCAGTTGCCGACGACCTCATGGCCTGAGAATATTCAATGCAAATTACACGAAGCAGATGTTGCCGATTAAAACAGTATATAATCGGTGAGTGAAGATGAGTTTACTGCAAACACCCGCGTCAGGGCAGCAGCGACGGCCGATGTAGTCTTGGCCTTTGCAGGTGTCGGTGAGGGTACCTGTCGTGGGATGAAGGCAGCTAGCGAAGGAGCCTTATGGCCGATGAGCGATACGGGACTCATTATTCGAAGCTTGAAGGGCTTGCCGCTCTTGCTCATCGGAGGAATCGGGTCATCAACCTGTTACACGCAAGAAGGTTAAATACCGATGGTAAAAATAAATAAGGAATGCATCGGAACGAAGACTTACTGCATCATCGGGGATGATATGATTGGCGTCAATCATGTGCCGATAATGGTGCGACGACTTGGCGAATAGTTGACACCTCCACTCTTGCCACCAAGATTTGTACTCGTTTGTGATGAAAGAAGTTGGTGACCAGGAGGATAAGTCAAGGTCCGATACATCGGCATCGGCAGGAAGGCTGACAACTTTGTTCCAATCCAGAGCACTGGAGAATGTTTGCCTAGGCTGCACTACCTTAGAGTAACAGAGTTTGATCGGCAGTTGGCCAAATGCCAGTTGTCTTGCCGCTACCGATGGGTAGTAAAATTCAAATGACGGAGGGGCGTTCTTTCCCGATCCAAATATGTTCACTGGGATAGCCCGAGGAGTGATGCTGGCCTTCATCATCGTTTGGTTTTCAGGTACATTCCCATCGGTAAGATTAAATAGCAGTGGGAATTGGTTATCTACATCGGCATATGGCCACCAGAGTCGTTCTGCGACAGGAATTCCGTTGTAAAACTTCTGAAAGAAGAGGCCGAATTGCTCTGCATCGGCATCGGTTCCTGGCAGCACAATAGTGGCCTCTCCAAAGTTGAGTGGAGGGCGAGTTGCCGATTCCTCTTCCCCACACTGGTGGTCTTCTGGTATGTCCCTCGGGAAGCGTTGGGCGAACAGGTCGAATTGGAGTACTTTCTGCATATGTACGTTCAGCCACATGTTGATGAACCACCAGGGGCCTCCGAGATTGCCGATGTGCTCACCTAATAGTAACTTCTGGGATACTTGATGGAGGAGACGATATACCGATCCCAGAAGATATCTGCCCAAGGGAAGTCTTATCCCATCGGCAAGCATCTCGGCTGCTGGAAGATACATGGTAGTAGGTCCAACTGCCTTACCGCAGAAGATGAATTTTTCTAGCCACATGTTCAGGAAAGTGGCATGCTCTCTCTGATTTACCGATCCCGTCTTCTGGTATTCCTGAATGTAACCCGTCCAACCGCCGATGTTCTGGGTATTTACTCTGTGCTCAGCTTTCCTATTGAATAAAGTGAAGGTGTCGGCAGAGGAGATGTCCAGGCCGGTTAGCATGTGAACATCGGCAAGAGTGGGGGTGGCTGGTCCATGTCGGAATAAGAAGGTATTCAAGGTGTCTGACCAAAAGTAAGAAGCAGCTATCAACATGTTCTCATTCTTCTCCATATCGGCAATGGAAAGCCTGATACATTGGTCCAAGCTGCGCTCTTGCCAGTAAACTTGTTGCGCCCTGGCAACCCTGAGATACCAATTTTTCCACCCCTTATTGGGCTTGGGCCATGATCGGAAAGCATCCTTCCATAGTCCTAAACCGAAACATTCAGATCTAAAGGGGATTCGGTTGGTTTCTGCGTTGATTATGTAACTAGGGTCTGGATTGCCCATGGGGCCTAAACAGCTAAAAGTGGAACCAGCAAGTGGAATTACTACTTTGTTGTACAGCTCCTGGAGTTCGAAAGAAAGAAAAGGAAAATCAGAAAGGATGGGGATAAATCTGGATTTTGTGCGGGAAAAATACTGGCAGAAGGTTGGATTGGGAAGGAAATAGGTCTCACCTTGGGGATGTCGACTTGGATTGCCATCGGAGTCGTAGGAGTGCTTGCGGTTCGTCCTCGGGATGCAGGAGTACTATTGCTCGAGTTCGTGTTCTTCGGAGTGGCTGGAGGTTGAAGACGATGGCGAAGGAACGAAAGTAAAAGTGAACTCAGGGTAAAAGGTCGTGTGGACCCCAGTAACTTTTATAAGCCTGCTCAGGGGCATTTTGGGGTTCTGTTTCACACCGTGCAGGAATGTGGAGGCGCCCGCGGTAGATACGCGCGGTGATCGAGGTGGTCTGTAACTGTTCGTGCTACAATCGAGGGATTTTATTATTAAATTGCAGTTCCACACGCGGGGATCGA
Organism: Microstegium vimineum; assembly: GCA_022036555.1. Lineage (NCBI taxonomy): Eukaryota > Viridiplantae > Streptophyta > Magnoliopsida > Poales > Poaceae > Microstegium > Microstegium vimineum. The sequence goes on along the minus strand of CM039125.1, from coordinate 29,555,103 downwards.
GGAAACCGTACATCTATCTCTGGGGTAACGGCTACAGCAACGGCTACAGCGGAGAGAATTTCGGCACGTAAAGTTATACGCTCCGAAACTGGGGGGCATGTGTTGACACCGTTTTTCGACACGTGTCAAATGGGCTGAGGCTTGACTGGCTGGTGACTATTCCCCATCGGCATCGGTAAAGTATGAGTTGATATGGTCGACGGGAGAGTGCTACAGAAGGCCAAGTATGTTGCCGATGGAAGCTGGATAGTCTTTGCCGACAAGGGTTAATTGGCGGTCTTGCCGATTGCTGATGAGTTGCTGCCGATGAAGACTCTTTGCTGATTGCCGATAAGGACTCGTTGCCGATTGCCGATAAGGGCTCGTTGCCGATTGCCGATGGAAGATAGTTGCCGATTGCCGACAAGGGTTTATTACCGATTGCCGACGAGGGGATGCTACCAATCAGGAAAAGTGTTGCCGATGCTGATCAGCGTAACTTAGCGCTTGGGAGCAGCTGAAGGTTACCGATGGTCCAAAGAAGGAAGGTGCGGATTAAAGGGATCTGTCGATGGAGAGTTTCCATCGGGAAGAAGTATAAGGAAACTGGTGTTTTGTGCCAGTATTATTATAGTAGTTTGAATCCGGCTCTTGCATGGGTCGTTTATTTTCCCTTAAAATAGGTGTGTTTGTTTAGGAAATAAATATTGTTATCCGGCGCTTGCGCGAGTCAGTTTCCTTTAAAGTAGAAGTTTGTTTTAGGAAAGATATGTGTCGTGTCATTGTACAACTCTCCATGCGGGAGTATAAATACGAGCCCAAGGGCTATGGAATATCAATCAATCCAATCAAAAACAAACCAATTTTATCTTATTTTACCTTTTATCGCAATTTACCCTTATTATGCATTAGTTATAGCTTTAACGAGTTCTTCAAGCTTTCGACGGGCTGCATCACCTTGATCTCCGTCAAATCCTTGTTAGTTCCGTGTGGGAGTACCTCTAGGCTTTGGCAATCTGGGCGCATCGCTGTTTGCCTCGTCTAGCTCTGCTCTAAGTTATCCGTGATCAATCTGAGTCTTGACATCCGGGCGCATCGCTGTCGTCTCGTTCAGTTTGTCATAGTTATCATCCTTGTCGATTGATTGGTCAAATCGACTGGCACGCCCTCGACATCGAGCTTTGGGTAATAGCCCGAGGTGTTCACGGATCTGACGCTTTTGTGTCAACACCGGCGCTGCAGGAACTGCGCGACTACCCCCGCGAAGTTCAGCCCCTGGCCGCGGAGCCGTGTCAAGCTCCGGAGGTGGGGCTCCATCCTTGCTAGCTCCGAGGGCGTCGGGCTGTAATGCCAGCTGGGGAGCTCCTCGGCGAAGCGCCGACCCGTGTAAACCGGGAGCGGTGCCTCGGGGTGGTTCCGGATGTAGAACCACTGCGAGTGACATCCCCGGTTGGACGAAATCACACACGCCGGCATGTATTGACGCGAGGTGCCCGAGAGGAGGCTGAGGGCGCATCCCCGCTCGGCACCACCCATCTTACGCTACCGGAGTAGAGGAGGAACACCGTCGCCTTGAAGAAGAACTTCCACAGGACAAAGTTTGCCTCCGTCGCCAGCATCCCCTCCGACATGGCCGTGAAGGCCACGAGGTGGAGAACGGAGTTGGGATTGAGATTGTGGAGCTCAATCCCATAGTGATGGAGGATCCCGCGGAAGAAGCAAGACGGCAGGGTTCCAAATCTGCGCTCGTTGAACGGCAAGAAGGAGACCACATACCCCTCTGGCGGATCTGGGACATCGAAGTTCGTAGGGATGATCCACTCGACGTAGCCATCGGCAGAGAGCTCGGGGCGCAGCAGCCCCGCGTCCACCAGCTCGAGCACCCGCTCATACTCAAGCGTGCATCGGGCCCAGCTCCTCACCGGATGTTCTCCAGCCATGGGGGCGCACCTGGGGGATGGCTGGTGGTGCGACGGAAAGTGTGGCTGAGGTGGAGACACGGCAGCGCAAACCCTAGATTCAAAGAGAGGAGACGCGAGCCAGACGAGGAGGCGAAGAAGGCAAACAGTGCGAGCTCACGGGGGATGACGCAGCAGGCAGATACTTATAAGGACCTGGAGGGCCGAGCGGCGCCTTCTCGGTTCTCCACGCCACGACCCCACGACCCGAGTCGCATTAAATGCGGCCGCTCGGCTGCGCCGATTCCACTGTTCGCAGGAATATCGGGAGCCACGCGTGTTGACGGTCCTTAAGTACCAATTTTAACCGTCAACTAAACATGAAAAAGGATCCATATGCAATTGCCATCTATATATAGGGGGTTTACTAATGAAATTCCACAAGTTTTGGTGAATGCCTATTTTTGCAGGGGGTTATCAGGAAATACCAAGGAAAGGCCCACATGTCATGTTTACATAGAGATATTTATCAACCACACAATTTTCTATACTCTAGAAGGTACCAGAAGACACGAGAATGAATGGGAGGCGGATCGGGCCCGGAGTCAGGGCGCCCGCCCTATGCCAGCAACCAATCAGGTTCAACTTCACGGATCGTGCTCCACCGCCTTTGAGGATAAATTAAACCCTTCGCCTAAGGTCAGTTTGATCCGACGGCCGACATTCATTTGAGGAGGCTATATAAGCAAGGCCCCTGACCCCCTGAGGGAAGACCCCATTATCATTATTCATAGAGAGAGCAAAAGCTAGAGTTTGGAGATGAGAGGTGTCCCTCCAATGGATATCCTCTCTTCTCTCAACTAGAATAGATCTAGATAGTAGAGAGATGGAGAGCGAGGGAAGATTAGAGGAGATGCCGACCTGTCGGTGCCTCCTCTGGTTGTACTTTGACATGATCAAGCTCTAATCAAGCTTGCTCCTAAGATCACTCTGGTAATCTACTTCTTATTTCATTGAGCAATTAATATTTTTGGTTTGCAACTCTTCCAAGTACTTTAATCTATAGGATGCTATAGGTTAGAGGAGTAGTATAGGTGTAAGAGTGGTGCTTAGATCTAGATTACTTGTGAATGTCTCCTACATTCCGGACCCGTGGGTGTAGCGTGGAAGTGACAGTTCCATTGTTACCTTTGTATCCCACATCCCGTTTGTTTGACTCGCAGGTCTGGAAACCTAAGGTTAAGCATCCTCTGTGTTGTCTCTTTTCACATGGTTAGTCCCCATATATAGATATATCTCCTTGAGATTAGAAGTAGAGAAGCCCTAGTTATCCTCTCTATTCTCGTATTATCGCCCCTACACTAGATTATTCTCCCTTACCTTCAACCTTGTTTCACCTTATCTTGTTCTTACCATACACTTTATTTTCACCCACTTATCTTTTCTGGTTAAGTTAGAGCGTAGTTGATTCTCCTGTTTCCCTGTTGATTCGATATTTAAAACCCGCCCCGGGTGAAAGCTACAACGGTATCCGTGCGCTTGCGGATTTATCTGTGTGCATCTAAAATACCCAACAAGCTTTCTGGCGCCGTTGCCGGGGAAACGATTGCTGAGTTAACTATGAACTAGCTTAATCATTTATTTTCTAAAATAAAAATATCTTTATCCTTATCCTTTTCCTCTATCCTTTACTTTTATTCTTCACCTCATCTCTGCTATTCTTTCTTCTTACCTATTTCTTGATCTCTTGTCTATCATGGAGGATAACATTCCTATCTATCAATATGGTAGACTCACGGGCAAATACCTCAAACCACCAAAATCTTCAAAGCCTATCATGACATCTGGTTTTGAGATAAGCCCAAAATACATAGAATTTCTTCAAAAACAGCCTTTCTCGGGAGAAGATGAAGAAAACCCGTACACACACCTAGAAGAGTTTGGACGAGTTTGTGACCTCCTTCGCATAGAAGGCATGTCCGATGAGACCATTCAATGGAAGCTCTTTCCGTACTCCTTAACGGGAAGAGCTAAACATTGGTACAAACTCAACATAGGAAGTGTTCAAGGAGATTGGAAGGTGCTATCCAATAATTTCCTTAGTAAATATTTTCCAATCACCAAAGAGGTTGATCTTCGGAATGAGATTCTTACTTTTAGACAACTAGAAGAGGAATCTCTTGATGAATCATGGAATCGCTTTATTGACCTTACTCTCACTGGCCCAAATCTTTGTATTCCAGAACCTATTCTTTTGCAGCACTTTTTTATGGGCCTTAGTATGAAAGATAAGGAATCCCTTAATACAACCTCTAGAGGATCTTTCCTTTGCCTGTCTTCTAGCAAAGCAAGGAATTTGATTGATATAATGAGTGGAAAGACTCCTTGCCCTAGCATTCAGAAGCTAATCCCTGAGAAAGAAAAGGAATCAGTTCCTAGACAAGAAGAGGAGGTTTCGATAGCCAAATCACAACCATTTCAGTCCCAAGATTTAGCTATCGATCCTAAACCATCAATACCACAAAATTCTCCAAGGGAAGAAGAAATTCCAACCTTGGAACTTCTAGATGCTTGTCACGGAACCGCCCAACTAATATAAGATTAAGCATGACTGTCCCCATTCAACACGTTGACACGCACATACTCTCACTTATACCAGTTCGGTAGTCCACCGAGTATCCCGAAGGAACCCGATAAATGAACAAATCAATCCCAGATCGCTTGATTAAGTAAACACCAATCACTTACACAGAGTTTTGCAGCAGAAATAATATTACAAATAAGCTTAGAAATAATAATACAAGTCTGAGTTCAAAAACTGTTTAATGAAACAACATAGCTTTGAAATGAGTATAGTAACATAAGTGGAAATACATTGCTAGCTTAAGTGACATCCTCCAACAATAGCATATAGATAAGAAGTAACTATAGAATCACCGAGCCCACCGGTGGTTAACCACTCTTTCAGCAGGACGAAGCCCTTCACCTGCAATAGGGTGGGATAAACCCTGAGTACTCGAATGTACTCAGCTTGACTTACCCGACAGGAGAGAAATAAAAAGACTCCCAAGGATATGCAAGGCTCATATGGTGGAGTTGACAGGATAGCATACTTTTTGCATAAAAGAGCATTACTACCTAGAGTCCTATCTTTCAAGATTTTAGTCAATATTTTAGCAGCAAGATTAGTGAAGCTTACCAAGTCTAGATTTGCACCTGATCTAGAGCAATCACTTAATTAAAGCATCACAATAGTAACCATATCCAGTTTGGCATGAAAACCATATAACCATCTTTTGGTTACTTATTAGAGTTCATGTTTCTACAGTGGGAGGAAGATCTTTCAAGTTTCTCAGTGACGGGGAGAGACCGCGATTCGAATCGAATTCCTATCCATCTAGAGGTTTATTCCTCAAACACACCCAAGTCTTCCCAGTGGGGTTGACTTTGACGGGTCACCTTCATTGTCGCTCGGGTAGCCCGCGGATCTCCATGTACATGCATGAGTAGCGACTCACGGATAGCCAGGTAGCTCAAGTTGATCCTGCCCACGGTCCCGGCCAGGTAGCTCAGGTCGTACTTGCCCACGGTCTAGTATGTCGCTCGCGGTCTTCATGACCCAAGTAGGTAAATTTTCCGGCCCGAACCCACATAGTAAGGCTTCACGGTCGAAACGAGTTATTTGGCCAGCTATGAAGGAGGCATGCGTTCAATCTCAGCAGATGTCCAACCACGATTCAGTGCCTAACGACACAGGCGGAGAGAACCTGCTCACAAGACCTCCAAGTCAAGTGGCTCACAACACCTTGTCCGGCCGGTCTCGATTTATTACTTCCACATGGTTATTTTCCAAGATAGCAAATATAGCCAACCGTGACCAGTATCAACCTATCATCATGGGAGATAGTAGACCACCCACTCTACCGTTCTAAGCAAGGCTAAGCATATGTTTCGATCCTGGGCCTACAAGGTTCTTTTTGTTGGACAAGGAAGATAATGCATCAAAGGTTTTATTCAACTCCTATAACTTAATACACAAGCAATATTGTGAATTGAAAGTGAAAAATTTAAAAACAGAGGGAGGAGGCTTGTAATGCTCCAAGGCTTGCCTTGGGAATCAACACAAGTCAGCGATGGTTAGATGACACTCGCTTGGCGAGCTCTCCAGATCCACGCTTGTACTCTTGGTTGTCCTGTCCTTCGGATTCATCCGTCAATACCATCTTTTTGGTTGGCTCCACCAAACACCGTCTTCGGGTTTGGCTCCAACCATCATCTCTCCATGTAGTGTACCTAGCGTACCTAAATGAGATGCAAGATGCACGTATGAATGCGAAGAATGGTCACAAGAGATACATATACAAGCATCCAACATAAGCACAAGATTATGTCATACATACACAAGTACATTTAAAGAGCAAATTATTAACTACTACCACTCAAGTCTAGCATCAAAGATAGCAAGAAATTTATTGAACCAATCTACATAAGTACATGGATTTATTTGACTAAAGATCACTAATGCATATCATAGGAATATAGCACGCACGTCAGGTATGATATAGAAGTTAACTCAAGCTAAACTATTGCAAGAAAGTCATAGACAAGAACTACTCAGATAAGGATAGCATACAAGAATTAGGGCTGCTATATGACAACAACCACAAAAGCATATAGATTTATTTTAAATAAACATCACACATGCATAGCACCGAAGGATAGCAAGTATACCAAGCATAACCTATTAACTAACTTCATCACGCTATCGCAACCAATCAATAAGCACAAGGGTTATTTAAATAACCATTCAAGACAAGTATAAGATCATACATGATATTAAGAAGCACTTATCTTTAGTTACTAACTAGAATTGGAACATAACTTAGGAGATAGAAGCATATTACAGAACATACCTAGTCACTTAGAACTTGTTTAGCTAATTATCACCCAAGCTTAACATAGAAGATAAAAAACACTTCAAGCCTGATCTACTATTAAATTGAAGTCAAACCATGACAAGTATTCATCCAACAAGTTTACTTAATACATTAAACTAGCAAGAATATGTTAAAGCATTTAACTTACACATGCAAGTTCGGGACAACAACATTTAGTCACGGTTTTACTCATAAGTGAAGTTATACTAAACTAAAGAACATGATTTTTACATATTTGAAAAGATAATTAAGTTGTATACAACCACACTAACATCAGGCCAAGAAGATTTAATGGTTAAACAACTCGAAAATAAATCAAGAAGACATCTCTGTCCAAAAGGTGGACAGATTTGGCACTCCTTCTTAAAACTGCTATAACTCAAGATATAGAGCTCCTAAAAATATGAATCAAAACAATATGGAAATCTTATGAAAATTTCTACAATTCATTCCACAACAACAATTTATGATTCACACATTAACTTAGTCAAAAAGCACTTATAAACAGATCTGTCCAGAGAGATGAGTAGATTTAACTTTCAACTTAGAAGATGTATATCTCCAAAACTAATGGGGATATGGCCACCAAAATTTAAAACAAGCTAGATAAGAATATTATGTATAACTTTGGTATTCACCATACCAACAGAAAATAAAATTCTATACATGCAAAACATTAATCTTCAGATAACATGCATGCAGTCCAAAACAGCGAATAAGACACTTGTTATTTTTATATCTCCCAAATTATTCAACATATAGCCATGAAAATTTAACCATAAGATATTCATAACGGCAGGAACACACCACAATTATTGAAAGTTTTTTGGAGCACTCCTCAATGGTGACAAATATATAAATCACACAAATGCACTTTTCTAACCCTAACTGAATAATCAATTTTTACATCAATAAAATTAACACAAGTCATATCATCTAAAAGACCTACTGCATAGAGAATTTATCAAGGATTCCATCAGATCCAACCACACATCCATATCATTTTCCCACGAATTTATATGATTTTTCGAACATCGCTGCAGGAATCAGAAAAACTGAAAAACTGAAAACACTAAAGGATATGGGATGTGCTGTTCTTCAAAGTTCCATCCACGGAGGGGGGTGTAGGGACTGGTCCTTGCCGTCGTGGTCGCCGTGGGGGTGCTGGCCGGAGGAAGCCGTGGCGCTGGAAGGGGCACCGGCCTCGCTGCACAGAGCAGCAGCAGCAGCGACGGGGGAACGACGACGGCGTCGGCGGGTGACGCCGGTTGACGGCGGCTCCGGCCCTCGGGTTGGGGGCCTGGGCAGCAGCGCTGGGGCGTCGTCGTCGCTGTTGTAGCAGGCCGAGGATGTGCTGGCCGGCTGCAGGTTTTCCCCTGAGCAGCAGCAGCAAGGAGGAAGGAGGGCGCTGCCCTAGCAGCTCGCAGCAGCCAGGGAAGGTGGAGGGGCCAGAGCTGGGGCGCTCGGCAGGGACATGCTCGACCAGGGAGCAGTGGCTCGGCCTGCAGGGAGGTGGGGGCGATAAGGAAGCTGCAAGGGGCGCTCGGCAATATCAGGGCCGGCAGCAGCCAGCAGCTGCGGGAGGAGGGGCACACCCATGGAGGGCTAGGGCGCCAGGGAGGAGAGGGAACTAGGGAGAAGGAAGGAGGGGACCTAGGGTTTCCTGCCATGGGAGGAGGGAGAGCTGAGGGAGGAAGAAGGGCTTGCTCTGTTCGGCAGAAAGAGGGAGAGGGTGCCGGTGGAGAGTCGGCCGGGAGAGGGCTCGGCCCTTTTATTTTCCTTCTTTCCCCTCTTCCCCACCAAATCCATTAATTGCCACGGTAGAATTTGGGGATATTCGTGAAATTGCCACTGACAAATCGTAACTCGTTTCACAAATCCGATTACGCCGTTGCGAAGATCTCGACGAGTAGAGAAATTTGCTTCGAGAACCACAGTCAATCTCTAAATGGTTTGCGAATTATTGATTCCCGAAGAAAACCTCGCGGGTACCGAAAACTGGCATTCCGACGATCTTCGGTTATCTATTTCCCCATTTTCGACTCTGATTTAGGTTTCGACGTTTGAATGAAGTTTGTCCGTCTCGATCCGATCTATAACTTTCGTTCAATGCGCGTCGACATGCGAGATCTCCAAATTGTCGGTCAACGACAGTCAAAACATCATCGGTTGCGCTCGGACTAGGGTTCGGAATATTTTCTGGACAATTTCTGTGTTTCCGGGCAACACGAACCTTTCACGACTTTTGTTGTAGAATTCAACTGGAGTATTTTGGGCAAGGTCGTGAGACTCGGTTCACTCATATAATTATTCCCACTTCACATGGTAAATCCGATAATTATATGAATCCTCCGTTCACTTAACTTTTCGGTTCCGAACTTCGTGAAACTCTTCCAAGGATTCATATAGATGGAAATAGAGACGAGGCACATCGAATCAATAGCTTATCATATATTTCCGATATATGAACTATAGTCTCTGATTATCATTTGGTCTGATAACTTTGGGTTCAGTCATTGATTAGCTCATGGCAAACACCTGAGGTGTTACAACCTTCCCCCCTTAAAAAGAATCTCGTCCCGAGATTCGGAACGAAGAACTTTCAAGGGAGAGAAGCATGTTATCTGTTTTCCAATGTCAGCTAGAGCATTGGTAACTCAGCTTTGAGCGTCAGAGTGGCTACTCTGGTCAAGACCATTTCCTGATACTTACTATTCTTAGGAAATTTTTGTTTGAAGAATTTCTTTCATTGACTTCCATGAAGCATTGTTACTTTGGGATGAATCCAAGATAGTACAATACTCTGTTCTTGAGACACCAAGAATGATTTGGAGCATATGGCAACTTGTAAGTATCTCTTCTTCCAACTCTATAGCATACTTATATGGCTTTTGTACTAATGCTGCAAATTCTCAGTGTTAAACCTTAATCACAAAGTTCACAAAGCATTCTTCTACCAAGCGGCTTGAGTACCACTTTTCCTATGAACGAGGTGATTAACCAAGCAAATGTCCTTTGATATGATGTGGAACTGATTAACTAACCAATGACATCCAGGTTAGTCGCATTTGTCCAATTTCCTTAGATATCAACCAATGGAAAGCTACATAAGGTTCCATGTGTGCAATTCTCTATCTCTGATGCCAACACTGTATTATCTGAGTCCATTGAGAGAGTAGCAAATGTGATAGCTAACTCTGTCAACTTAGCATGTTTGCTAAACATCCATTAAGGGAATCATCATATCCAAATGGCAACAATTATCTAGGTTCCAAAAGATGCAACCTCTTGGGTAAAAACACATAGAGAGTACCAAGACAAGTTAGCATCGGAATCCATTATCGAAAAGGATACTAACGAGGCTTGGAGGACAACAAAAGTTGCAAACCTTCACCAAACTGAAGAACAACCTACATCAAGTAGGAGGATTACTTCCCTACATGATGCAGTTGTTCTATAAGTCGGGTTACATGGTACTGTAGAACACCGGTCTTGTTGGACTACTTCTGACGTTGAATCTTCCTTTCTCATGTCAATGAACAACTTCCAAAATCTATTGTTTGACACTTTCCAAATTGTTTTAATCTCGTAGAAGCACCAGTTGATTTATAGAAGATCTTGACTAATCAAACATCATCGCTATGAGGAAGCAACAACAGGGTACCGCAAGGTACACATGGTCTTTTAGAGAGCACTCAAAGGATTTAACCAAAGCCACACATTGACCACGATACTAAACCTGCCATTACTGCAACACATCCTTTTTCAAGGAGGAAAGAAAACAGTCAATAGAGGAATTGTAGGTCCCCTATATCCTGGTTCTTAGTCCATCACTCCAGAGATTTCTCCTCTAAAGCACATGAATTTTGGAGGCACATCAGCCGAAGAGTCCTTTGACTACTGACCAAAATTTAGTTCCAACAGCACTGTTCAACAATCCCAACAAACACCTTCCAGAACTGTTCTATACTGAAATGGTAGCAACCAACTGGCAAAACATCTATCATAAATGAAGCTTTACTCATATAAGTCTCAACCCACTTAAGACATTGAAGTATCCTAAGCGAGAAAAGAGCTTATAGAGTTTTGACAAGCTAACCATGTTTAAGCCTCTAATCGATAGCTTAAAGACAACATGTGTAGCATCCTAAAATCTGCATAGACTTCTCATCTTTCTTTTCTTGCTTCACACGTTGTGGTGTATTCTGCACTACTTAACTCTTTGTGTTATAGTAGCATCTTCTTGTCCAGAGTTTAGGATATTTCCTTACATGTTTCCTAGAAAACATCCTTAACCGTTGACTTATGCACAAGCACTGAACTTGTGAGGTGTTTTGTAGGACACAAACATAGTCCATGTTGAGAAGCATTCCTAGAAAGGCAAGGTACCACTTCTAGATATGCTTAAGTGCTTCATACCAAAGAGTTCTAAACACTTTCTTTTTCCAGAGCTTGATACACAAAGGTCCTGACTGAGGCTAGGAACATAGTTTCCACTAGCTTTTGACTTAGCTGATACAACATCTTGTACCATCTGTGTGACTGTCTAGGATAGAATTGACTTGACAACCAACACATGGCCTGGAGGAAACAACAACGCTTGTATTGCTGATCAACAGTGTTGCTTCTTTGCGTAACATTGTTCTATGAGACATAGCCTTCATAGCTACCAAGGAGTTGTTAATTAGTTGGAGATTAACATTCTCACTTGTAACTAATCAGTTGTCTCTCAACACTAAAAAGCTCCAAGGCTTCAGTTCTTATAGCAAGTGACTTCAGCACACATAGCTATTTACTGACAAGCACCAAAAACATCACGAGATAAGGGTTTCCATCTGAGATGGTTGATTCTGACTGTGGAACCATCTTGCATGAAGATTGAGAACTTAAATCCAGGAAGATCATAAGCACTAGATGCCTCAATCTAGCACCTGATATTTCTTAAGAAAATCTTATCCAACCGATACTCATCCAAGTTAAAGGGTGGTGTGCCCTTTGGATCCAATAGTGAAGATATAAGTGTTACTCAACATATGGATATCCTCACTTAGGGACGGTCAAGTATTATCCTTAGTAAGCCACTTCTTGTAGTCTCTCAATGTTTATGTCCATGACTTGTTCTTCAAAGGTTACTCTCTTTGAATCTTCAGAAGGAACTCCATTTTGCATCTTCAGATAGGAGCTCTATTGCATTTGGTCCGATGTAGAGATGTTCCGATAAGATATGGGAAGATAACCTAGGAGAAACACACGAGAAGATATCACACCAATGTATCCTTTGCAATGGATTATGACTAACCATTTTACGATACCAGCGCGTGTTGAGCAACCCCACCTTGTGTCTGCAGCCACAGGAGGCTCTCGGTTTCGTTGCGGCACCGTAGAATGCTCATCGTAACACCATTACCAAACATACACCAACGAGAAATCCCACGTGAAGCAAATTGGATTGCATAGCAGCAAGAACTATGCAAGGGGAAATAGCAAGTAAAGCTAGTTACAAGGTTTAGAGTGAACAAGGAGATCCCAAGGTAAAGACATGGCACATGAGAAACCAGGATTTTCAAGTGCCCACAAGGATGAGTGGAAGATTATTGATTTAGTTCCACGTACAACTTGTCCTTACCAAAGAGATTACCAGACATAGATTAAAGTAAGATCTGTTCTTGTCAAGGAGAGGCATGAGATCCATATATATCAACATCCAGCGAGTTTGATAAAGTTAGAGAAAACAAGAAAGACTCAAGGGACAGAGTCGATACACTGATTAGGGACTCAGTCGATAAAGCAAGATATGATCTTGTGAGAAAAAGGTTCCAACCCAGATGGATATTGATAGATGTTGCACTCGATCACCCATAAGATAAGGAACAAGGAGGTCCAAAAAGGGTTATTGGTTTAGGACGTTTACACACAAGAGCATAACATTCACAACATAAGCAAGCACTCAAAGGAACTAAACTTTAGTTTATGAGACAAGCAAAAGTATAGTTACACAACCAACTCAAAGGCTAACAACTACGTCTACCAGTCCCAGCTTCTAAGAGAGAGAACACGATTGGAGCTGATAGCCAGGTGATTCAGAGAACTTGAGAGCTGATTTGGGATAAAACTATTCGACACTTGAATGCTCACCGAGGACACGAGAGGTTACAACTATGGTACCAACTAGGTAACAGAACAACCGCACACATATAACATGAGCTCAAGCAAGCATGGGAAAATAAATCACACTAGCTTAAGCACGGTTACTAAGCATAAGACTTCATACATAACAAACATTCAGTTATACCAACATGTCAATACATAATCATGCAAAACCGGGTAGTAAGATGTTCTATATTCTATCATTTTAATTTCATTTTACTAGTAGGTGAAAAACTCATCACTATTAGAAGGAACAAGTTTTAACTTAGATATTAGCAAACTTGTTTTTTAGTCATGCATGACAGTAGGTTTCCTCTACAGGCTATACATTTGCAAAATTATATGAACATAACAAGCTTAGTGCAGCTACTACATGGATAACATGAAAAGGATGGGTGAACTGCATTCAAATAGAAACATGCACTCCTACTTAAATGATGATAGTAAGATACATCCTAAAAATGCTAGAAGGGTTATGGAGAAACCTTACACTAGTTTACATGTATTTATCAATTTGCACATTTAGCAAGATAAAAAAAATTGATAACCATTATAGCGCACAGTAAACTTCTGGATGAGTATAGCAGGTTAAATATGCACTTAAAGTTTACTATGAATGCTCTTGACTTTAAACATGTGTACCATCTACTAAACCTTAGCAAGCATGTTACTAGGAAGCTATGGAAATTTATTTTACACCTACATGATACATATAGTTCTCATATGCATTTATCTATTCTTACATGAGACTAATTGTTGTCATAGGTTAAATCACAACTATCTAGTAAGACACTTACATAGCAGGTTTGAAAGTATTAACTAAAGCATGATATGACAGTTTTGACAAAAATTAAACCATGTATCATTGAGCATGTTAACTTCAAGTTGGTAAATTTCAAAGTCAGAGAGCACCTAGAAAGGATAAAAGACATTGTATGCAAAACATTTTTACACCGCAAGCTTTTACTATCTTACTCATAAAAGCACTCTAACATAGAACAAACCATGCAACATACAACACAATATTCAACAATAAGTTTTATAGTTGCTTTAGGTAGGGTGTTGCAAAACACAACTAACCAAATTAGTTTTGTTTCACAAAATTTGGATATCTCTAGCTCATGTTAAAACATTTCACAGATCTAAAATCATATCTTAACACAAGCAAGGTAACACCACATAGCACACTCTAGCAAGACTATTCGAACAACAAGGATGAAGGCACCCTTATCTAGTTTCTCAACAAGAAGGCTAACACATCACCTTGATCACAATTTACTTATCATTAGAAGCAAGGGTGAGAGGAGCATAGCCATACATGATGCAACAAACAGTATGATGCATGTTCGTCCTATTCGCCCTCACAAGATTGTCATCCTCAGGCTACAATCACGTTCTATGGCGGTGGCATAACACACACTCCTGATATATAGCTAGTCGTTAACTAGTTCATATGTATTCGAGGTTAGTGTACCTGCAGAAGATTTCATTTCAGCCCATAAGAACAATCCCAATGCAGAAAAATCGCCGGGCACCTCCTGATACGCACTAGGTACATATCAGTTAGTTACCAAAACCTTAAGCACCAAGCTCGGAAAACCCACCCAGCAATTCATACTCGCTGATATGTTTGCGTAAAGCTTGCATATCTTTAAGTAATCATATCTCTTCCCCGAACCAACGGTTGGAAGGTCGTGTTCTCACAACACACAAATAGTTTTCAATGCAATTTTCCAAACTTGTATCATTCTTCCAAAGATTGATACCCCGACACCTTTTAAAGATTCAGCATGAGCAAAAACCTAAACCAAGTTAGTACTTAAATAAGCCACCTGATGATCCTAAGTTGGGCTTAACTGGAGGTTGTCGCTAGCATAGTTTTTCAAATTAGTTTTGACAAACTTGCCTATAGCTAAAGTTTTAGTCCAAAAATAGCATTTTGAAAACAAAACTTTGTTTTAACAGCCATATAAATGACAATATTATACTTAATCTTGCTCTGATACCAGCTATCACGGAACTGCCCAACTAATATAAGATTAAGCATGACTGTCCCCGTTCAACACGTTGACACGCACATACTCTCACTTATACCAGTTCGGTAGTCCGCCGAGTATCCCGAAGGACCCTGGTAAATGAACAAACCAATCCCAGATCGCTTGATTAAGTAAACACCAATCACTTACATAGAGTTTTGCAGCGGAAATAATATTACAAATAAGCTCAAAAATAATAATACAAGTCTGAGTTCATAAACTGTTTAATGAAACAACATAGCTTTGAAATGAGTATAGTAAGAAATACATTGCTAGCTTAAGTGACATCCTCCAACAACAGCATATAGATAAGAAGTAACTATAGAATCACCGAGCCCACCGGTGGTTAACCACTCCTTTAGCAGGACGAAGCCCTTCACCTGCAACAGGGTGCGATAAACCCTGAGTACTCAAATGTACTCAACTAGACTTACCCGACAGGAGAGAAATAAAAAGACTCCCAAGGATATGCAAGGCTCATATGGTGGAGTTGACAGGATAGCATACTTTTTGCATAAAAGAGCAATACTACCTTGAGTCCTATCTTTCAAGATTTTAGTCAATATTTTAGCAGCAAGATTAGTGAAGCTTACCAAGTCTAGATTTGCACCTGATCTAGAGCAATCACTTAATTAAAGCATCACAATAGTAACCATATCCAGTTTGGCATGAAAACCATATAACCATCTTTTGGTTACTTATTAGAGTTCATGATTCTACAGTGGGAGGAAGATCTTTCATGTTTTTCACTGACAGGGAGAGACCGTGATTCGAATCGAATTCCTATCCAGCTGGTGGTTTATTCCTCAAACACACCCAAGTCTTCCCCGTCGGGTTGACTTTGACTGGTCACCTTCATTGTCACTCTGGTAGCCCGCGGATCTCTATGTACAGGCATGAGTAACGACTCACGGATAGCCAGGTAGCTCAAGTAGATCCTGCCCACAGTCCCGGCTAGGTAGCTCAGGTCATACTTGCCCACGGTCTAGTATGCCGCTCGCGGTCTTCATGACCCAAGTAGGTAGAGATTCCGGCCCGAACCCACATAGTTAGGCTTTGCGATCGAAATGAGTTATTCGGCCAGCTATGAAGGAGGCATGCGTTCAATCTCGGAAGATGTCCAACCATGATCCAGTGCCTAACGACACAGGCGAAGAGAACCCGCTCACAAGACCTCCAAGTCAAGTGGCTCACAACACCTTGTTCGCCCGATCTCGAATTATTACTTCCACATGGTTATTTTCCACGATAGCAAATATAGCCAACCGTGACCAGTATCAACCTATCATCGTGGGGGATAGTAGACCACCCACTCTACCGGTCTAAGCAAGGCTAAGCATATGTTTCGATCTTGAGCCTACAAGGTTCTTTTTGTTGAACAAGGAAGATAATGCATCAAAGGTTTCATTCAACTCCTATAACTTAATGCACAAGAAATATTGTGATTTGAAAGTGAATACTTTAAAAAGAGAGGGAGGAGGCTTGTAATGCTCTGGGGCTTGCCTTGGGAATCGACACAAGTCAGCGATGGCTAGATGACACTCGCTTGGCGAGCTCTGCAGATCCACGCTTGTACTCTTGGGTGTCCTGTCCTTCGGATTCATCCGTCAATACCATCTTTTTGCTTGGCTCCACCAAACACCGTCTTCGGGTTTGGCTCCAACCATCATCTCTCCATGTAGTGTACCTAGCGTACCTAAATGAGATGCAAGATGCACGTATGAATACGAAGAATGGTCACAAGAGATACATATACAAGCATCCAACATGAGCACAAGATTATGTCATACATACACAAGCACATTTAAAGAGCAAATTATTAACTACTACCACTCAAGTCTAGCATCAAAGATAGCAAGAAATTTATTGAACCAATCTACATAAGTACATGGATTTATTTGGCTAAAGATCACTAATGCATATCATAGGAATATAGCACTCACGTCAGGTATGATATAGAAGTTAACTCAAGCTAAACTATTGCAAGAAAGTCATAGACAAGAACTACTCAGATAAGGATAGCATACAAGAACTAGGGCTGTTATATGACAACAACCACAAAAGCATATAGATTTATTTTAAATAAATATCACACATGCATAGCACCGAAGGATAGCAAGTATACCAAGCATAACCTATTAACTAACTTCATCACGCTATCGCAACCAATCAATAAGCACAAGGGTTATTTAAATAACCATTCAAGACAAGTATAAGATCATACATGATATATAGAAGCACTTATCTTTAGTTACTAACTAGAATTGGAACATAACTTAGGAGATAGAAGCACATTACAGAACATACCTAGTCACTTAGAACTTGTTTAGCTAATTATCACCCAAGCTTAACATAGAAGATAAAAAACACTTCAAGCCTGATCTACTATTAAATTGAATTCAAACCATGACAAGTATTCATCCAAGAAGTTTACTTAATAGATTAAACTAGCAAGAATATGTTAAAGCATTTAACTTACACATGCAAGTTCGGGACAGCAACATTCAGTCACGGTTTTACTCATAAGTGAAGTTATACTAAACTAAAGAATATGATTCTTACATATTTGGAAAGCTAATGAAGTTTTCTACAACCACACTAACATCAGGCCAAGAAGATTTAATGGTTAAACAACTCGAAAATAAATGAAGAAGACATCTCTGTCCAAAAGGTGGACAGATTTGGCACTCCTTAAAACTGCTATAACTCAAGATATAGAGCTCCTAAAAATACGAATCAAAACAATATGTAAATCTTTTGAAAAGTTATACAATTCATTCCAGAACAACAATTTATGATTCACAATTTAACTTAGTCAAAAAACACTTATAAACAGATCTGTCCAGAGAGATGGGCAGATTCAACTTCCAACTTAGAAGATGCATATCTCCCAAACTAGTGGGAATATGGCCACCAAAATTTAACACAAGCTAGATAAGAATATTATGTAAAACGTTGGTATTCACCATACCAACAGAAAATAAAATTTTATACATGCAAAACATTAATCTTCAGATAACATGCATGCAGTCCAAAACAGCGAATAAGACACTTGTTATTTTTATATCTCCCAAATTATTCAATATATATCTATGAAACTTTAACCATAAGCTATTAATAACGGAGGGAAGATACCACAATTATTGCACAATTTTTGGAGCACTTCTCGACGGTGAAAAATATATAAATCACACAAATGCACTTTTCTAACCCTAACTGAATAATCAATTTTTACATCAATAAAATTAACACAAGTCATATCATCTAAAAGACCCACTGCATAGAGAATTTATCAAGTATTCCATCAGATCCAAACACACATCCATATCATTTTTCCACGAATTTATATGATTTTTCGAACATCGCTGCAGGAATCGGAAAAAACTGAAAAACTGAAAACACTAAAGGATATGGGATGTGCTGTTCTTCAAAGTTCCATCCACGGAGGGGGGTGTAGGGACTGGTCCTTGCCGTCGTGGTTTCCATGGGGGTGCTGGCCGGAGGAAGCCGTGGTGCCGGAAGGGGCACCGGCCTCGCTGCACAGAGCAGCAGCAGCAGCGACGGGGGAACGACGGCGGCGTCGGCGGGTGACGCTGGTTGACGGCGGCTCCGGCTTCGGGTTGGGGGCCTGGGCAGCAGCGCTGGGGCATCGTCGTCACTGTTGTCGCAGGCCGAGGAGGTGCTGGCCGGCTGCAGGTTTTCCCCTGAGCAGCAGCAGCAAGGAGGAAGGAGGGCGCTGCCCTAGCAGCTCGCAGCAGCCGGGGAAGGAGGAGGGGCCAGAGCTGGGGCACTCGGGAGGGACATGCTCGACCAGGGGAGCAGTGGCTCGGCCTGCAGGGAGGTGGGGGCGAGCAGGAAGCTGCAAGGGGCGCTCGGCAATATCAGGGCCGGCAGCAGCCAGCAGCTGCGGGAGGAGGGGCACAACCATGGAGGGCTAGGGCGACAGGGAGGAGAGGGAACCAGGGAAAAGGAAGGAGGGGACCTAGGGTTTCCTGCCATGGGAGGAGGGAGAGCTGAGGGAGGAAGAAGGGCTTGCTCTGTTCGGCAGAAAGAGGGAGAGGCCGCCGGTGGAGAGTCTGCCGGGAGAGGGCTCGGCCCTTTTATTTTCCTTGTTTCCCCTCTTCCCCACCAAATCCATTAATTGCCACGGTAGAATTTGGGGATATTCGCGAAATTGCCACTGACAAATCGTAACTCGTTTCGCAAATCCGATTACGCCGTTGCGAAGGTCTCGATGAGTAGAGCAATTTGCTTCAAGAACCACAGTCAAACTCCAAATGGTTTGCGAATTATTGATTCCTGAAGAAAACCTCGCGAGTACCGAAAACTGGCATTCCAACGATCTTTGGTCATCTATTTCACCATTTTCGACTCTGATTCAGGTCTCGACGTTTGAACGAAGTTTGTCCGTCTTGATCCGATCTACAACTTTCGTTCAATGCGCGTAGACATGCGAGATCTCCAAATTGTCGGTCAACGACGGCCAAAACATCGTCGGTTGCGCTCGGACTAGGGTTCGGAATATTTTCCGGACAATTTCTGTGTTTCCGGGCAACACGAACCTTTCACGACTTTTGTTGTAGAGTTCAACTGGAGTATTTTGGGCAAGATCGTAAGACTCAGTTCACTCATATAATTATTCCCACTTCACATGGTAAATCTGATAATTATATGAATCCTCCGTTCACTTAACTTTTCGGTTCCGAACTTCGTGAAACTCTTCCAAGGGTTCATATAGATGGAAATTGAGATGAGGCACATCGAATCAATACCTTATCATATATTCCCGATATATGAACTATAGTCTCTGATTTTCATTTGGTCTGATAACTTTGGGTTCAGTCATTGATTAGCTCGTGGCAAACACCTGAGGTGTTACAATGCTAATGGTTTAGACTTTTGGTTTCATAAGAGACCTTCAAGCGGAGATAATTCAAATTCTTGCAACAAGGGTTCTCTTAAAGAGTGTCCTCGTTCCTACTACGAAGAAGTCGAGGATGGCATGTCAAGTGATGCCATAGAAGGAGAGCTAAGCCATATAGAAAATTCTATCTACTTCCCTACTATGTCCACAAATTATGAACCCATCTCTAAACCCATCATTGACCTCGTAGATTCCTCCTATCCCTTTCCTTCCCAATCTCATGATGATCCTAGAAATTCACCAAGACAACCACAACATAGGAGTCATGAAGACCACGAGGATGACCAAGAGATGCTACGACAGTGGTTGGAATGTGTAGAATGGATGGAAAAGGAAGAAGCCTTAATAGATTCCAACCTTGGCTCAAATGGTGAGCCTTTAACTCTCTTTGAAGGTGAGATTCATCCATCTACGGAAGAGAACCTAGATGAGACCAATCCAAGTGAAATTCCGAACATTCAGATTGGAGACGAAGATGACATCAATGAGCATGGGATCTATCCCATAACCACTTCATTAACTCCATGCTCATATAAAACATCTCCCCAATCAGTTGGTCTCTACAATCTCACCACATTCGAGATCTCCAACCCCCTCTTCCTTTCTATTTATAAAAACTTTAAAAGGGTGGTTGCCGATGCTTATGTCTATAATAAATATTGCAGATCTCGTTGAGTTGATCTTGATACAGGTACGCATAGGTTGGTGTTGGAGGGGAAACCACTTCACCAACATAATAGTAATTTGATGATTTCCCAAGGACAAGCTTAGCGTCCTAAAATAAGCTCTTACCAGATCATAACATGAGTTTCCACTTGTTTACAATAATGTCTTGTGTAATGAGCATAGAAATATAATTGTAAAAATATTCCTTCGGGTATTCTTGTCACTAACCTTTTAGGATTGGAGCAAAAAGATCGAAGGGAAAACAAGCACAAGGTATGTCCAACCAATCATCATGCAACAATGAATTAAATTCATCCAAACTTGATTTTTTGCAAAATTCAAGCTTGGGGGAGTAACTTACATAAAAACATCCTTTGCCATATTGCTATGTTGGTTGTCTCTACCTTTTAAAGACATGCTCAATTTGTTAAACACTAATCATTCTCTCCATATGAGTAGATCTCTATAATGCCTTCATGCTACCTTTGTCTATCCTAGTAAGTGTTAGTTTGGAAGTACTGCGCATACTTCTATTGGCTTTTAAATTAAGCATGGTGCTTAGGTTAAATAGCCTTCCTTAATTTGATTAGACATGGAGTCTAGTTTGGTTATTGAACTAAAAACTACTTGTATAGACATTGGCATATTTTGTCGGACCAACCCCTATAGGAAAAAATTTCAATATCAAAATGGGAAGTCTTGAGATAAACTCACACCGGAGATAAAGAGAGAGACACATGAAGTTTAACGACATGCACAAGGAAGAAATAGCTCATTCATCATAGAGGTATGATCCATGGAACAAGAAGAAGAGTGCCACAACATGATATAATCAAAAGCACTCACTCCATGGAAGAGGTTGGGCAAAATTCCACCAAGCCCACTTAAGACAGAAAACATCATGAGAGTTCAAGACTGTGAAGGAGTGCGACAAGGAGACAAAAGTACATAAACAAGATGCACAACCACTAAGAAAGGAAAGCTTCCATAAGGTGATACTGTACCATCACTCCTCGATAATTAAGGTCACATCTCAAGGTAAGTAACTATTACTTTCATAAGCTTCTCCTTGATTCTAGCATGCACATAAATAAAGAGACAAACATGTATGAGTTACAACTCCAATTAATCCAACCTAATTAATTCAACATGTCTATTCCTTTAATCTTTGTTCCTAGTACAACTTTCTTGATCTCACCGTCTTAACCATATGAGCTAAAATGTTGCACATCCAATCTTTAGAAGATGATAGTCATAAAAAAAGATATATACACAGATAGACTATCCTTCCATAGGTTGAGCAATCTGATCTGACAAATGTTTTTAAATGCTATACTCATGCTCATCTTCTGCTCTTATCACCCATCAACTTTATCTTGCTCACTATGCTTAAGGTTAGAGAAGAATCAATAAACTTTTGGTTCTATTGGTGTTTTCCACCAACAGGGCCCATGCACTTGATCTCTGCCTTGTCTCTATGAACAGGACACATTTTGAACAACATGGAGGAGTTTCCCAACTCCCAAATTCAACTAAGTAAAGGACCTAGATCTATGAGAACATACACATTGAGCAAGATGTTGCCAGCTTCCATACTTAATGCTTCACTTTGAACTGCTGAGCAAACCAAGAACATGGGTGACACCGTATCAAGAGGTTCGGTTATCAAGGTCTCCACCTGGAATCAAATGATGCACCTAAAGAATGAACACGGTAAGAAGTCTTGTTTAGAGGACTCAAAACACTGAACCCTCATCGGGAGGTAAAATCGGCAGTTATCTATATTTATCTTTTCTACATTAGTTTTCTTTTTTTTCCATCATTTGCATAATCATTTTCCTTTATCATATTTACTTTTATACATTAGCATTGTGTAACACCCTAAAATTTGAAATAGAAATTAGATTTGAATTTGAGTTAAATTTGATTTATTTTCAAATGATTTTGTGAGCATCGAATTAAACAAATAAAACTAAATTAAATACCTCATGTTAGGTTTCAACATGTTATGCATTTCATGCCTCTGCATTTTTTTTCTTGTGTGGTTGAATTTGCAAAAACCTAAAAAGGAATTTCAAAACCCTTTGAAAATTCTATTTGGAAAAGCTTGGAAAAATCAAAAAAAGAAAAGGAAAATAGAAACTCTCTCTCTCTTTCTGGCCCGAGAAGCCCACCGGCCTGTTTTCCTCCCCTCTCTCTTTCTGTCACCCGCAGTGGGCCGGCTCCCTCGCGCTCGGCCCAGCTCGGCCGTAGGCCTGCGCCTCTCCCCTCTTCCCTTTCGCTGACACGCCAGGCCCGCCAGTCAGCCTCCTCCCTCTCTTCTTCCTTGAGTCCGAGCCGGGCACGGCTGCTCGCCGCGCCGCGTCGCGTCCGCGGGCGCCCCGCAACCGCCTCCTCCGCGCGTTCCGCGCCTTCGTAGCCGCGTAGGACTCCGCGCCTAGCCGCCTTAAATAGCACCGACCCCCGCCGCCTCGTCCCATCATCTCGCAAGCTGCAGCCGCGTTCCGCCGTCGCCGAGCAGAGCGTCGCCGCCGTTCTGCGCCGTCGGACATCGCAAGCATCCCGCCGAGCTTGGCGCTTGCCTCACGTGAGTGCGGAACACCTTTCCCCCCTCTTTTCTCTCTCTTTTCACACTCGGTTGATCCCACCGCCGAAGCAGTGCCGCCTTTGCCGCCGCTCTGCCCTCGCCGTCGAGCCGCCATTCCGTGCGTCTCCGACCGCGGTAAGTCTCCCCGACCCGCGCACTGTCTTCACGAAGCCGCTGAACGCCCTATCTCCCTCTTCTCCCTCTCTTTTGTGCTCTGGTTCATCGGGTCGCCGTGCACAGAGGTTCCGCCGCCGCTGTCTCTCATCGTCGGCCATCTACGGCTAACTCCGAGCCCGGCCAGTGCCCTAGGCGAGTTCGCCGTTCCGTTCTTTTGCTCCCCGATCTTTTTCCCGGTTGGATTGGGCACCCGAGCCCCTAACCACCTCGCTCCGCCGTGCGCAGAGCCTCCGCCGCCGCTGCTCCACGCCGTCGGTCCTTCCCGACCGTCGTCAAACCCCTCCGAGCTTCGCACTCGCCTCACGTGCGTGCGGAACACCCTTCCCCTCTGTTTCCCTCTCTTTTGTGCTCTGGATTGCCCACGCCGCCGTTTGCAGAGCACCGCCGCCGCTGCCTCTCGTCGCCGGCCACCCACGGTCATCTCCAAGCCCCGCAAGTCGCGTAGGTGAGTTTGCCATCGTTTCCTCGTTCTCCTGGTGCCCTCGGATTTGAAAACCGAGCACCATAGCGCTAGATTGGCTTACGCCGACGAGCCTCGGGCTCGGCCGACCATGGCGCCGCCGTCCTCCGCCTCTGCTCCGGCCACAGCGCCGCCTCACTCCCCTGTTCTAATCTTAGCCGTCCAATCTCGATCCAATGGATCTAATCCATCCATACCCCTTCGCGTGGCATATTTGCTAAAGAGACCCCGGGTTTTCTGGCCCTCAACCAGCAGTCCTAAAGCGGATTCCAGCAATGCGCTTTCCCCTTTAGAAAGCGCATTCCCTTTTTAATCCGTTTTAATTCGGTTTTAAATAAAAACCCCAATTACAGTTTTGCCACTGATTTTCAAATGCTTATAATTTGCTCGTTTTTAAATCCAAATTGACCCATTCATGTTGCGTTAGATTCGTAATTTTATGCTCTATCCAGTAGTATAGATTTCATCTATGTTAATTGCTTTTGAAAATCAAAGTAAATTAATTTGTTAATGCTTTAATCTTGCCCTTTTCAAAATCTTGTTTAATCTATAGTTTAATCGTTTTAGATCCGATTAGCGTGATCCTCGCGTCTTTGTGATCGTAGTAAAGTATAGATCTGTTTTATAACCTTTTCAAAGTCTCTTTATTGTTTATGGTGTAAAGTTCTGATCATATCTTTATTGTTTCGTGTATGATTGTTCGGATGATTGCGTGGTGATGTTGATCGAGTACAACCGGTGAGATCTTCGGTGAGCAAGAGTTCTTTGCAGCAGATCAGGATCACCAGGAGCTTTGTGATCAAGGCAAGTTTAACATGGGATCATCCTTGTTACCTATTCACAATAATTCAATCTAGTCATGATTGCATGTGTCTAATTTGATTCCTATTAGATCTATACAATAGCTTTGTTATCCTTGTACCTTGTCACCATGGGTTTTATGCATATGGGTAGCTCTGCTATGCTTTACAATTATGGATCTGAGATGAATCTTGATTAATGATATATGCAACGATGAGTTAAAACTGGCTTTTATAGCAACATGGAATAGGACCCCACTGTAGGGCAAAAGCTGGGACTTTAAATGCAACCATGAGTGCTATAATGGCTCTGGCTTTAGTCAAGTATGAAGATTCGTACTAGCATGTTGGTAGTTCGTGAAAGGCACCATTGCCGAGCTGGTTGTAGGGCATGTCCTAGGGTGGTTACCGCTTCGAAAGGTACCATCGAGTAGGGGCTTTACATACCCTTGCCCTTGGGTCCGTAGGGTCTGACAACATGTTGGGAAGACTTTTGAAAGACTTCATAGTGTACCCTTCCCGCTCACCTTGGCAGTGTTATGGGAGTTATAAACTCGGGCATATGGGCAACACGGCTTGTGGGTAAAGTGTATAACCTCTGCAGAGTGTAAATCTATCATGATAGTCGTGCTCACAGTTACGAGCGGCCTAGAAAACTCACAGTGTAGATGATCATGTTGTTTAATTATTAATGTTGTTTATTAATCTTATCATGTGGTTAATAATTGGGTTATGCATAATTAAAGCTAAGTGTTGGTAAAACTTGACCAAGATAAAAGCAACCGCAGTACAGATAGTGTCAGCCTTTGAGCTTCATAACCCTATGTTACTCTTCTGAGTACTTAAGTGCTCACTCTTGTTTTCTCAACCCCTTCAGATGGCTATGAAGACTACCGTGAGGAGTACTAGGCTAGTGGTCAACCAGTCGGCGTTCCTGTGAAGTGGAGCTTCGTCGCGAGAGTTATCTTTATTTTCCGCTGTTTTGTTTAAGAATAATATTCGTTATGTAATAAGCACTCAGTGATGGTACTATTTAAAGATTTGTCGGCTTATGTGTGTGATTGATCTCTGGGCACACATGAGTTATTCATATTCAATTTTATCCTTAAAATTGGGTGTGACACATTGCAAATATTTGTTTGTTGCATGGCATCATAAAATCTAAAGCCCCATATAAGTAGACTTGTGGATTAAAACCCATAGGTATATTCGCTGTGGTGGCATAAAAATAAAATATGTTTTCATCTTATAATAAAAATATAAAAATAGTAAGTGTATGATCCTGCTAAATAAATGAAATTTATTAAAGGAAGCTCGATAGGATCAAAGCTAGAGATTTATGGCTAACACTTAATTAGTTCCACAAGCTTTGTTGTCTATTTGAGATCCACAGAATTCAAGGATCAAAGGAGGCTAGCACACAGAGGTCACCCTACCCGCTATCAGAGTGTTGTCTCAAGAGTCACTCTGGCGAATACACCTCTGGTACCTGCCAGCCACATCAAAAGAAAATACGTCAAAATCTAGCTTGGGGGAGAGCACCCCATGTATCCAGGTAAGTATCCTTATCCTCTCAGGTTCGCTTTTATTAGTTGCATAAATTAATTAAAAAAAATGTGAGCACATGAAGGTTCACACTTAAATAATTATAAATTACAAAAGTTACAATTTAAATACTTTTTATATTTATGAATTTATCATTGTCTACTTTATCCGTAAGAGAGTTTTCTATTTAGTAATAATAATAGGTGTGTTTAGTTTGTTTGTTTTTAGAAGCTGCTAATAATAAAAGAAGAACTCTGGCAATAACTCTATAGAAATGATGAATAGTTGCTCCGCTGTAATTTCTTTCAAGTACCTAGTTTTCAACCTTGAATTCTCCTGAGTTTTAGATATGACAGTTTTGACATAAGATTTGCTCTGAACCTAAGACTTGTGGGTTGCAAATGCTTGAGCTAAGTCTAGGTAGTTGATAGGTATGATATGAGAAAGTTGAGCTAATGTTTCTCTTGTTCCTAGCAATACTAGAGTTCTGGAGAATTTTTCTTTTGAAAATTGAAAATATTACATGATAAGTTTCTATATGACGAGAGCTTGAATTCCTACCATAGCCATATATACATGCCTGGTAGATTAAGAAAACATTCACTATCATATGTACTACTTGTATTTGCATTGAGTTTTGTCAAGCTTTGTTGACCCTTAGAGACTTGTCATGCTTTTAAAATCAAGATCACGTACACTCCACTCATATATGCTACTTCTATCTTAGAGGTACGCATCCACATATATGTCATTCAGCTCCACCAGAAAAATGCTCTACTCCTACCATGGGAGTAAGTAACCAAAAATATCCCAGTTCTTCACCTATCCATATATTTCATTGCCCCAGTTATAACCGCTCCAAAGACTTCCTTGCTGTCATCTCTCAAAAGTGTTATTATAGAAAGAGACTTGGGGTTGTCAAAAAAGAGAGAGTAAAATATGGACAAGTGTCCTATCAAAACAATGGGTACTTAGATGCCCGCCTCTCTAAGAAAAGCAAGCCCAAGTTCTCTAAAAAATTCCAAGTTCCAAAAAGAGAGATGTATATATACATATATATATATATATATATATATATTCAAGGAGCAGAGAAGAATCAGGTTTCCACTATACACCCTCATATTTCCACCATACACCCTCATTTTTCCACCATACACCCTCATGTTTCCACCATATATCCCATACACATGCACATCTTGATTTGATTATATGCACTGTTTCTCTGGATCCATTGTTTGACTTTACAATATATGCTTTGCAAGTATGTATGCATTGTTTCTCCCCACCTATGAACCCCATATATTGCCTATTAGTTATAGGGTGAGAGAGAAAAGGCATTACACCATTATTGCCTTAGCAAGGATCCACAAATACCACATATAGAGAGACTTGAGAGGGTCATACAAAAGAAACTTTGAGTTTTATTTTGAAAATTTTGCAAAAACTCCAGGATAAAGGTAAAATGAAGAGCTTGAGACATAGTACTTGGCTTGATCATTCTACTTTTCAATTACTCAAGACCCAAGTGATGGCTATAAGCCCCATGGTTAAAGGTAATATGGGTAAGTTTGAAAATCAGAATAGTTACTCTAATCCAGAGGAGAATTCTTGTTTGAACGCATGTGTACCCTTAAGGTGTGAAAGCATCGTAGCAACTCCTGATCCATCATTGAGTTAATTTTGCTCAGGGACGAGCAAAAGGTAAGCTTGGGGGAGTTGTTGACGGTCCTTAAGTACCAATTTTAACCGTCAACTAAACATGAAAAAGGATCCATATGAAATTGCCATATAGATATAGGGGGGTTTACTAATGAAATTCCACAAGTTTTGGTGAATGTCTGTTTCTGTAGGGGGTTATCAGGAAATACCAAGGAAAGGCCCACATGTCATGTTTACATAGAGATATTTATCAACCGCACAATTTTCTATACTCTAGAAGGTACCAGAAGACACGAGAATGATTGGGAGGCGGATCGGGCCCGAAGTCAAGGCGCCCGCCCTATGCCAGCAATCAATTAGGTTCAACTTCGCGGATCGTGCTCCACTGCCTTTGAGGATCAATCTAAACCCTTCGCCTAAGGTCGGTTTGATCCGACGGCCGACGTTCATTTGAGGAGGCTATATAAGCAAGGCCCCTGACCCCCTGAGGGAAGACCCCATTATCATAATTCATAGAGATAGAAAAAGCTAGGGTTTGGAGATGAGAGGTGTCCCTCCAATGGATATCCTCTCTTCTCTAAACTAGAATAGATCTATATAGTAGAGAGATGGAGAGCGAGGGAAGATTAGAGGAGATGTCAGCCTGTCGGTGCCTCCTCCGGTTGTACTTCGACATGATCAAGCTCTAATCAAGCTTGCTCCTGAGATCACTCTGGTAATCTACTTCTTATTTCATTGAGCAATTACTATTTCTGGTTTGCAACTCTTCCAAGTACTTTAATCTATAGGACGCTATAGGTTAGAGGAGTAGTATAGGTGTAAGAGCGGTGCTTAGATCTAGATTACTTGTGAATGTCTCCTACATTCCGGACCCGTGGGTCTAGCGTGGAAGTGACAGTTCCGTTGTTACCTTTGTATCCCACATCCCGTTTATTTGACTTGTAGGACTGGAAACCTAAGGTTAAGCATCCTCTGTGGTGTCTCTTTTCACGTGGTTAGTCCCCAGATATAGATATATCTCCTTGAGATTAGAAGTAGAGAAGCCCAGTTATCCTCTCTATTCTCCTATTATCGCCCCTACACTAGATTATTCTCCCTTACCTTCAACCTTGTTTCACCTTATCTTGTTCTTACCATACACTTTATTTTCACCCACTTATCTTTTCTGGTTAAGTTAGAGCATAGTTGATTCTCCCGTTTCCCTGTGGATTCGATATTTAAAACCTGTCCCGGGTGAAAGCTACAACGGTATCCGTGTGCTTGTGGATTTACCTGTGTGCGTCTAAAATACCCAACAACGCGCATGATGGCAGGTAACTGACACCACTCACCTTTTTTCTCGCTCCGATCCGCATCCTGTATCTATCATCATTACAGGATCCGACCCTAGCCCACCACGCCATGCGCATAGATTTTTCTTACGCATCCCTGTCCAAGGCACACGCCTCCCGAGCGCAAGCGCACCTCGGAAGAACCTCCGACTCGTCCGAGCTCGGCCAACGCACGTGAAGTTCAGAGGGATGCACACGCGGCGCAACCAGCGGCGACGGCCCATGGGACCAGGTAAGATAAAGGGATAGGGGCTATAGACGCCCTGACGGCCCATTACAGTCCAGAGATACGGAGGCCGACCCAACGGGGTTCGAAACGGCCGACTCAGGACGACAGAGTGAGGGGCGAATAGGGAATGGACACACTAGCGGTCATCAGCCTGGCAATCGTATGCTAAGGTCATTCCCAGATTTCGTATTTGAGTCCTTTTTTTACGGATGATTGGTTCATGGTATTCCCCGGAGGAAGGCACCAAGCCCTCGGGATCTGTCGAACGGACCCGGGTACTAGATGAAACCGATTTGGGGGTGAGCCACGACATGGGCCACGAGTCAGAACCCTATCGAATGGGAACCAACACCCCACTCAAATTTGCCCGCTATTAACTCGACGAGCATCCATGGTTTGTCCGCCTCGAGGATAACATGGTTTGGCTCATATTCCCCCTTCTCGCGGAGAGATGCGCGTGGAACGTGCAAAAGATGATACGGTCCCGAGATGATTTCTCTACTCCGAGTAGAGACTCGGGACCATGGTTCTCGCAACCAGGTGAGAAAAAGGCGGACGCATACGCCTCACACATCAGAGGTCCGCACAGGTAAACGCTAATCCTTGCAGAGGTTACATGCTTTACAGGTGCCATGAGGGCTAATCCCAATCATCAGACATCAAAAACACAAAAACGTTTACAAGGTGGACTGAAGGAAAATCCTAGTCCAAGAGGCCAAAAAGCTAGGGGCGCCCTTACGGCACCCACACTAAGCATCCCACCGCAGTCCAACACATCTGCATATCCAGCTCAGGCAACCCAGCCGCGGGGCTCGGGAAAGACCTGCTTGATGTACAAGATCGTGTCGGATGGCGGCGCCATGACCCATGGGCCACCCTGGCCAGGCGTGCTACAGTTGTGGGAGAATAGCGACAACCTCGTCTTCAGGAAACCCCAGGCCATGTCCCTCCTCCGGAGTGGGTTGGGAACTTTACAGCTAAGTCGCCCCAGCTGGTCTGTGATCAAGGATGCCGCCAGCAAGCGACTCCGAGCCCGCCATGCATTGGCAGCCCCGAGACCGCCAATCCCATCGACGGCGACATCGCCATCAACCAACAGCCAAGGATGCGCCAGCTCCTGGGATCATGCAGGCAAACTGCTATGACTTTCCCAGTGGACACATCCTTGACTACCCTCTGGGGAGGGATAGCATGCTACCACTCCTCAGGGGCGGAGAGCAGGATCCATGCGGCGAAAGGATGGACTCCACACCTTCCGCCCCAAGGAGCGATTCGTGCAGGGGGTGGTGACAACCGCTCGCCCTCCCAGTGGTTAGGATAAGCGGAAGCTATGCCCACCTCGCAGAGCTTACGCTGAGTTCTGCCACTGGGCGAAATGGGACACCTGCACTCCTAACGTAGAACATCCCTGAGCTCGGTCCACTCTCAAAGGGCCACCCGCCAGGGCGGCTCAAGGGTATCTCTGACGAGGCCTTGGAGGAAGAAGGTAGGGCAAGCCGTGCTATAGGATTGTGTGTTTCATCTCGCAGACGGCAGCCCCTGTTTATAGCCCTCCAGGGCACCTACGCGGCAGCCGGCCCGTGAAGCTACAGCGCTCCACCTCCCCCAATTAAACCACACTGCGCGCCAGTGCCTATTTCTGAGGGGGCGCTGCGGAGTCATAAATGGCCAAGCAGACAATAGGCTCAGGGTGCGCCGTTTGAAAGTTTGACCACACGAGGGCGGTGCGCTTGCAGCGCCCTCGAACGGGAAAACACGGCGCACCCACTTTTGGGTCAAGAAAGACACGGTCAGACCGGGCCGATGCCTACTCGATATCGAACGGTCAGGCAGGCGCTCAGACCGAAAGACAACATTGTGCAGTCCCGATTTATCATTTCAGAGCACGCCAGCCCAAGTACAACAGTACGACCCCGTGGTAGGGCTGGCGTGCAAGCAAAGCTCTGGCTCCGTGCGTACTGAGCAGTCCTCTTCGTCTCCTCACCTCTTGAGAGAGGCGAAGAGCCAAACACGGCTTGACCGAATAAGCCCTTAGGAGAAAAATCTTTCTCCTAAGGCCTCGGGGGCTACACCGCTGGAGTGAAAAACTTAACCAAACACCATAAGCACTCTCGGAAGCCTCCGGTGTAGTCAATGACTACATCGTAGGCTCGGGGGCTACTGTCGGATACCTGAGAATAGGGTACCCTAACACCGCGCTTCGCAAAAAAACAAAATCACCCCGAGGGCCTTCCATCTCACTCGAGCCAGGGTGACGTCATTACCTTGGGGACTCTCCGCCTCAACCAACCAAAAACAACAGCACTCCTCGGGGGCTCTTCCGCCTCGTCCGAGCTAGGACGACGTCACCTATGACAACATCCACCCTCGGGAGATCATCCGCCTCGTCCGGGCCTGGGTAGCGTCATCCGTAACGTACCCACCCTCGGAGGATACTCTACCTCGTCCGAGCTAGTGTGATGACATCCGTGATGCGCGAACCCTCGGGGGCTCTTCCACCTCGTCCAAGCTAGGGTGACGTCATCCGTGACGCCATCCGCCCTCAGAGGCTTTACTGAACCGTGGCTCACTTTAGCCTATAGTCAAAAGGTCCACAATACCGGTTCATCCTCAGGGATGGGGGTTTAAAGGCATGGATCGCCACACCTACCCCTGTTGAGTCCTTGCGGTACAAGCTCTAGTACCGACCGGACCACCGATTGACACTCGCCATGCCTACGGGAGACGCCTGAACAGGGATTAGGGCATCCTCAGCCCTGCACGACGGAACGCGGGGGTGCCGGGCCCTGTGCTGCCAACCCCCGCCCATGCCCTAATCATGGAGCAAAGACGTCCCTGATTACAAGACGCATGGCTATAGCTTCCCCAAGGACGAACAAGACCAAGCAGCGTGTCTACAGGCGTAGCTTTCCCCGGGAAGGGAGGCGAACAGAAGCCCAAAGCACCCCAAGTTAGCAACCCATATCGAGCCCACGTTTCCTCTCTCTCGCTCTACTGTACTCCTCCATCTCTCCCTATGTATAAAGGGGGAGAATGGACCTCCTCTCTGAACTCTCTCGATTCATTCCAACACACACACACTCGCATTCACGCAAGCTCTCACCACGAACCTCGAACCTCATACGCACGAGACTGGTAACTGGCTTCCCTCTCTCACCATTGCTTGTAGCTCCCCTTACGAGCCCTCTACGCTCATTAATATGACTTCGCAACAAACTGGACGTAGGGCGTTCGTGTTTGAACCAGTATAAACCTTGTGTTCTCCGAGCGTAACCATCCGATCTCTGACACGCTTAGAAATTTACTCGTTGGCTGTCTAGACCCCGCCATTTTAGACACCGACATTCATCATCAACAACAACAATGGGTATCGATCCCAGCAGCAAGGAGGATGGAATTCGCACCCCTTCTATCAAGGTAACCAAGGAAATAATGGTTATGGTAACAATTTCAATAATAGTTACAATAACCAACCTTCTTTAAGAGATCTTGTACTAGGATAAGCTAAAATCAATGATAGCATAAATAAAAAGATGATGGATAATGATAAGATTCTTGAAAACATAAATGAGAAGATGGATAGTTTTAATTCTTCTATGAAAAAATTATTGAGTCTTAACAAGATGTTAGAAACATAGTTAGCTCAATTAATAGCATCTATTCCATCATTTGAACAAGCTAAGATCCCTGGGAAACCTGAGGATCCGGTTGAAACTGTTAACTTGGTCAACACGAGGTTCAGTAAGCCTCCATTGATATCCAATTGGGGATATCTCTTTGATTCACTGTTCGTCGTCAAGAAGGGAGATCTAGGCCAACCAACGATCGAGTGCACAATCAGATATCAGACGTTGAACAACGCTTTATGTTACCTTGGATCAGGCGTGGAACATCATGTCCAAGGTAACATATGATAACCTGCTAGGGGGTCCTTTATTTCTTGCAAATGTTTGTTTGTAGATGGCGGACCAATCATACCGACATCCCGAGGGACTTGCAAAGGACGTCTTAGTGAGAGTCAAGAACGATGACGTCCCCACTGACTTCATCATCTTGGACATGCGGGCCAAACAAGATGTTCCTATCATCTTAGGAAGGTCATTCCTTTACACCATGAATGCGGTCATCTACACAGGATCCGGCCAATCCACTTCAAGTTCTCAGGCTGGAAGGTAAGGTGTCCATTAAATGGTTTATAAAACTAACATGCAAGGGAAGACACACTAGCCAAGAGAACACCTCGCTACACATACGGTGGAATCAGCCTCCTAAAGCATTCAAGAAGTGGGATCCCTATTGGAGCGAGTGGGAATAAGAAGCTGAACGGATATAGCTCGTTGCTAAGCAAGAAGCCAAAGAAACATGGGCAAGAGTTTAGAAATGGTTGGAGGAGAACAAGGAAGAACCACAAAAATAAGAGGAGTCGTCAGAGGTAACCTCAGACGATGAGTCAAACAAGTAAGTATCCTCCCCAATCTAGTCTTGTCGGTAAAACTTTAAATTCCGCACCCTTGCCAATATGTTACTTGGTAGTTATCTTCTACCTTCTTAATTTTGGACTTCTTTCACGAATAATCATCATAGGTCATTTATATTTAATTGTTGTTAAACCTCATGTCCTAGTGTAATAAAATCTTGAGATAAGAATAGCATGAAAGTTTGAGCTGGTCTAGGCCCATGGTAGGGTCGGCCGATCCCACCATTGTGTCCCTGGCTACTTTATGCACCTGTAATTCATGTACTTAGATTTAACATGTCACGAGAAGGTGTGGAGCACCCACATAGGGTCAGCCGACCTGGCCAAGACCATGTACACCATGTGAGTCTCCCACTCTACCCACACAAGTGTCTAAGGTTCACTTTCCTAAGAATTCTGAAGTTTGAGTGTGTAATAATGTGGGAGACAAAGCTTTAGTTCATTTGGTCATGTCATTTTCTTTCTTCCATGTTAGACTTAGGTATTTACATGTTCCTTTCTTTTCCTGTCATCACTCATTACACATTCCACTAGCAAGCATAGATCCTTAGCTCTCCTTTGGTCTTTTCTTGTACTACAACTTGCATCCTTTGGTTTCATCAAACACTAGGAGAAATAATCTTACGTTGGGGTAGGAGATAACGTACACCTAGTGGTCGTCCGGCCCCTATATGTGACCTATCACCTCCACTTTCTCCACTATGCTTTGCTCAATAATCCAATGTGTTTGCCACTGAGTTTTCTGCTAAAGAGCACAAAGCTAGGAAACCCGACCAGACTTATCATTTTTGGTCATCTCTGCTTTCACAGTCCACTCATGCTGGCCATTTAGAATGCAATGGTAGCTTGTGGCACGCTAGCCGGAGGGGCCAAAGGGAGATTGCCTGACCCCCCCTATGAAGCCTCCAAGCTACCACCTTCGTGGCCCATAAATGCCATGCTATAAGGAGCTGAATTCCACACAAATACTTCAAGCTTTAGCTCCTCTTCCTTCTCTCTTTCTCTAAGCTCAAGTTCTTGTGAAGTGTTTTTCTCAAGTTTAACCAATAAAACAAAAGACCAAAAAAATTAGAATAGTTTTGCATGAGTAGTTACAAGCTTGTCCTAGTTCACACTCCTCTCCAAAAGGATGAAAACAATGCCCCACAAGGACGACTAACGCTAATGCTAATCTTTGTTTTCTAGTTTTGTTCTTGTATTGCCTTCCTTGTTGTTGACGGTAAGAATGACATACTTTTACATACTCAAGATACCATCAACAGCCTTGGATTAAAGAGTAGAATAACACTACATGAACATATTTACCACTAATAAGTTCCGCATGTACTTGGAAGACTTTGTTTTGTAGGGAATAACATTTCAGGCCAATCAGCAATGCTGGAAGCTCATTTTGCATATCTCCCGATATGTGATTGAAGCCAAACTCGAGATCGTCTGCACCATTGGACTCCTGACACGTCCAGGAGCTCCCACAAGAAAGCTTGACTCCAATGGAGACAAAAGTGTATCGGCCGATACCAAAAATTGGGCTATCACCCCCCACTTGGTCCCTGACTAGTGGGGCACCTTCTAGAAGTCTAGGAGGAGTCCCCACCTATTAGGCGGAGATCGGCCGATCCCACAAAGAGACCCAGAGGCTACCACTAAGTCCCCTGACTAGTGGGGACACCTTCTAGAAGATGGAGGAGGCCCCACCTATCAGGGGGAATCGGCCGATCCCTATAGGTGCCGCTGAGCATCCCCGAGGCTCCCACCACCTCTCTGCATGCCGCCATACATAAGAAGAATCTTTGCCGTTGATCTAAGGCGGTTGCAAGGACGGTTTGATCCTACGGAGCATGATGGAGATGGCGCGGAACGCTGACGTGGCACTAGAGTAGCCCTACTCCACCTTGGGCTATAAATACCCCTAGGCCTTCACTCTCATTCATGACTCATTGGATAAAACCACTCTCTAGTAGCTTTAGTGAAGCTCTACAGTAGTGCTATGCTAGTTGGAAGAGAGTGAGGAAAGTCTGGAGGAGAGCCAGGGCTGTCTGGCGTCTTCTCTGAGCTGTACCTCGGCGGATGCGATCCTCTTGTAAGTTCAGCACTTGTAAGTGATACATCCGAGTTCTTTATAGTATTTGATATTCTACTTTTGACATAGCTATTATTCATCTTTCCATGCTTGTTCATCGCTTTACTTTAAGTAGAGTGCTTTAGCCTTAAACGTTGGGTTAAAGTAGTAAGAATAGTGTAGACGTGGTGTCTATACTAGATCTTGCCTTTGTAAACCACTTATGGCACAGATTGTTTGTGGTAGCTAGTAGGTGGTGACAACCCTATCTAGTCTTTGTATTCCACCACATGTGTAACATAAGTTCTTAAAAGGTAGGGCATCAATACAACATGATGGCGCGGTCCGGTAGGAGTTTTATCTCTTACTGATCTATCCCATTGCCTCCTACAAGAGAATGGCTGATAAAGCCAGTATAACCAGCTTTGCCTAGTTAGATATCTTTGCTTTAGTGAACCACTCAATCCAAAAATCATAGTCTCCCTTGTCTCATCATAGGACATAACCTTTATCTCTAGTTAAACCACTTCTCGTTCCCTGTGGAAAATACGATACCTAAAATACTCTTGGTGAAAGCTACACTTGACAACCGTACGCTTGCCGTCTTTTACCCGTTTGCCACTTTTGGTGTCAACAAGCTTTCTAGCGCCGTTGCCGGGGAATGGTAGTTGTTTTAACTAGAACCTAGTGGTCCTATTTATCCTTGTTTTATCTTTCTTTTCATTTTAT
Organism: Microstegium vimineum; assembly: GCA_022036555.1. Lineage (NCBI taxonomy): Eukaryota > Viridiplantae > Streptophyta > Magnoliopsida > Poales > Poaceae > Microstegium > Microstegium vimineum. The sequence continues at coordinate 29,518,463 of CM039125.1, read as the reverse complement.
CTTTTTCACACGATGAACCAATCACCCATCTCTCATCTTGCGTCTCCAAAGGGCCATAGTTTGGAGCCACCACCATCATCACAACCCATCCTTCCTCCTAGCTACGAGCTGCGCCCTAGCTTCATAGCCAAGGTTCAAGAACAATCTTTTTCTAGGGATAAAGATGAAAATCCGTACACTCACCTACGTGACTTTGAACAATTGTGTTCATGTGTCCTATATCCAAGGGATGAGGCGAAGTACCCTTAAGTGGAAGCTATTTCTGTTCCTTTTGACGGGATTAGCAAACGGTGGTACTTTCACAACGTAGTTAGTGTAAATGAAGAATTGGAAAAGTTACAATCCAAATTCTGCCTAACTTTCTTCCTATTTCTCGTGTGATTCGTCTTCGAAAAGAGGTCATCAACTTTTCATAAAAGGAGGGAAAGAACCTCTAGGTGCGGCATGGGACCGTCTTCTAGATCTAGCATCATCTGGTCCTGATCTTGCTATAAACGAGCCAACATGTGTTACAACATTTTTATGGCGGTCTTAGCAAAGATTCCGCACAACTTCTTGATATAACTTCCGGGGGAGCCTTCCTGTGTTTACCGTTCGTGTAGGGAAGAGTCTTCTCACGAAGATTCTTGAAAACACTCCCTATACTAACGTTTATGATGAAGGACCCGGAGGAAGAACAAACACTAGCCCCTAGAAAAGAAATCTCGATAGCCGAAATCATCATCACTCTTATCCAAAGATTCTGCCATCGATCCTGAACCACAAATACCAAAATCTCGAAGGAAGATGAAATCCAACACCTAAAACCAGTCCTTCGAGTTTGAGGCCAACCTCTCATCTGATCTTGCTGGTTTTGGGAATGCCCAAAATTATCCTTTCCAAATGAGACCTTAACTGTCTAAACCTCTCATGAAGGGATCTCTTCAAAAACCTCCCAAATCAACATCATCTTGCGCCTCGACCTCCCACATGGCACATCAGGAAAAGTTTGGGATACCTCATAAAGAAATGTCAAGTGAGGCTTATAGAAGGAGAACTAAACTGTTTGGAAGCCAAATCTAACCTCTCCTTCTCTATGCCCACATCTAAACTTATCCTATGAACTCATTTCTAAACCCATCCTTGATCCTGATGATCCCCATGTGTTCCTTCATTCAAGTCTTATGATGACCCACTTAATGACTCTAGGAAATCATTAAGACACCCGAGGTATGGAATCCATGAGAGCCATAAATCTGACCAAGAGGAGCATAAAATAACAGTTAGAGCCTCTATCTACCGTTGTAAGTCAAGAATGGTTGGATGAGGCAAAATCCTTAAAGGAAGTCACTAAAATGCACAACATGTGGGAGAATATCTTGTCAAGTGTTGGAATTAATGGTAAAATTTGCTATGATCCTAGCCTTGGGATCAACATTATACTCATTTCCATGTTCCAACATCATCAAAAGATCATCTTAGACTCCCCAATGGTCAAATCCTTGATTGTTTAGGAGTCCTTCATGATATTCTTGTGGTGGTTGATGATCTCAAGATCTTCCTAGATTTCCATATCTTTGACCTTCCTAGACTTTCCTTTCATCTCACCTTTATCGGGAGGCCAATCATGAGAATCTTGCAGAACACTTTAGGAAATGAGAAGCTTGGTCATAGAATAGGTGAAGATTATCTACCCATTTGGTCTTTCCAACCTCTCATCAAAGGGATAGAATCCAAACCTATTCTTGATCCAAGGGGTGAGCTTATGTCCATCTCGCTAACAACCATGATCCATTCAAGCCTTGAGGAAGGCTTGAAATGTCATGAGAAAGAAAGTGCTCACCACTCCTTGAAAGGGAGGATTATATAAATGAGCATGAAAGCTTTTCTCCGATCTTCCCATCAAATCCATGCTCAAGTGAGAAATCTCCCAAATCAATCCTTCCTCTACCATCACTACACACATGATCTACAACCTCTTCATGCCTCTTGTTTCTAAAATCTTTGCAAGGTTGGTTGCAGATGTGTTTTTCTACCATAAATTTTGCAAATCTCGTAGTGGTTTTGTCTTGAGGATAGGTTCGAAAATGTTGGAGTTGAAGGGGGAACGATTCACCAACATGAGATGCGCTTGAAGGCTTCCCAAAGACAAGCTTGTGTATTAAAAATGAGCACTTTCAGGAGATAACCAAGCCTTCTTCCTTTCTATTAAAATTTTGCTTGTTTAAAAAATAAACTATAAAACAAAATAAATATTTTTATTTCCCTAAATTGTAAAATGAATAAAATGACTTTCAAAAAATGAGATTAAGGGAATATTTGTGAAAGTGTTCCTTCGGGTATTTTTGTCACTAACCATTTCAGGTTTGAACAAAAGAGTGATGGAGCAAAAACAAAGGTATGTCCAACCAAACATCCTTCAATAATGAAGCACATTCAAAAGAAAACTCCCATCCTAGACTTGGATTTGTCATTATCAAATGTTGCAAAATCCAAGTGTGGGGGAGTGTATTTCTCTAAAAAAATTCATGACATCCTTCATTATTTATTTTGTTTGGTTGTCTCTACTTGCTTTATCTTTATACCTTGCTCATCTTGCTAAGTCACAAAAATAATAAAAAAAAAAATGCAAATGCTCATCGGGTTCACCATCCATGCTCTTAAATGATTCTCTTTATTCTTTCATGCTTCCTTGTTCTGTTATAAGTATGCTTTGGTTTGGGATATTTTTGAATTCATTATTCCCATAGGCTCTTTAAATTAAGCATGGTGCTTAGGTTAAATAGCCTTCCTTAATCAAATTAGACATGGTGTCAAGTTTGATTAATGAACCTAAAAGTATACTTGTATGAAATTTGGTTGTACTTTTGGACTAACCATATAGGATGACTTCAAAATTTTGGTGGGTAAGTCATGAGAACATTCATAAGAGGCAAATCAAGGTTTTGAGGTAGTAATGAAAATAATCTTGCACATCTTTGCCTCAACCTTGCTTAACTTTTAAAGAATTGGTGAACAAAGAGGGAACATCTCTTTCTGTGCTAAAATTGCGACACATGGTAGATAAGTACCCATGTATGTTCAACTTTGATAATGAGTGATTGCCAACACTTGAGCATTTCAGTTTGAGTGGATTACACTAACCCTTTGCGAAAGCAAATGTGTGCTTGTCTATCGGCTTGTGGTGTGCAGGTGCTATGCCTAGTGACAGTGGTCAATGGCTTGGGAAGGTCGAGTAGAGGCTTGCCGTGCCGATGGAGTAAGACGGTGAAGGGCAGAAGCGGGGCTCGGACTAAGGGACTATGGGTGCGGCGGACTAGCTATGGTGGGCTAGTGCTTGGCACCGGCGAGTGCGAGAAGACATGGAGGTAGACCGAGTTGACCAAGTCAAGAAGGGTGACGCGCGAGTCGAGCAGAGGCTCAGGGGACTCGGAATCCGACCGGGCTGTGACAAGGTGGCTTGTGTCGAGCGGTTTGGTGGTTTGGGTCTCAAAACCATCCGAGGACGGTTTCTGAGTTTGGGCCTCAAAACTCGGGGTTCGGTAGTTGAGCCGGAAAGCTACGGTGGCGGGTTTCGCGGGTTTGGGCCTCAAAACCCGGGGGGAGCGTCCCAGGAAGCAGGGATGGCACGTGGCGGAATCCTGGAGGTTGCGTCGAGGCGACGGCAACTCCTGGCAGGAAGCGGGGCCGTCCATTCAAAATTGCGAAGATATTTTCTGGAGCTTGGATGCAATGCTTAGGCTAGGTAGCTCACTCAATGTATCTATGGGGGTCTTTGGGAATAGCCAAAGCCCGATAAGTAGGGGGTGAAGGGGTATCCCTCATCCCATCTCTTGAACCCTAATCATTTGCCCCAACTCTCTCTCTCTACCCTCTCTCTAGTTCATGAGGTCCCGAGGTTGATCTCTCCAACCTTTGTAAGAACTTGTGATCTTTTGGTGGAATCGGAGGCCTTACCCTCCGTAGGCCATGGCGCCTTTGATTTCATGATCAAGTCTCCGGTTTGCTTGTGTTCTTTGGGTTTTTCTTTTTGCTCTCCTTTGATCCCGGGGTTGAGATCTTTTTCTAGGGAGTAGTTCATGCGAATCCATTTGAACCAAGTTTGTTCGTAATCGTGAGGAACATCTTTTCACTGAAGGATTCCTCCTCAAACCTCACGAGTATGTAGATCGGGCGATTTCTTTACGGAGTTCTTCGTTCTTGACTTTTCCCCCAAATCTCTTCTCTCCCTGTTGTTCTAAGCAAATTGAGCGATGATTTCTTCGGGATAGCTCCCCAATGTATTAGGATCATGCCTACAAAGTTTGGTTGCAGTTGGTGATCGTTTGGTTGAGTTTTGGGAAGATTTGGTGGAGTGAAAGCAGTTTTCGCGGGTTGTAGCAGCCCTGTTCGTGAAACTCCGGACCAAGCACGGGACGACCTGCCCTTTAGTCTTGACCATAGCAACTGGTCGGTGGTCTTGACCAGGGGAAGGTGTCAAGCAGCAAAGGGCATCGGACCAAGCTCTGGACTACTTGCTTTTGGGCTCCGGACCATATCCCATTGGTCCGGTGGTCCTACTCAGGTAGATGCTGAACAGGGAATAGCTTCAGACCACTCTTCTTAGTCCGACGGTGCGCGTCCGACGAGTTGTCCGAAGCTAGGGTGCGTACTGCATGGTTTTGGCAAAGGCGAGGGAAAGCTCCGGACCAATCGTTGGACCACGTGTCCGAAGCCAGGGTGCTCCCTATGTGTTTTTGAGCCAGCAGGTGAAGACTTTCGGCCCAGTCATCGGACCAGGCACTGGACCATTGTCCATTGGTCTGGAGGTCCTGACTGACGTGGTCCGAAGCTTCTGTTGGTTGTTGTTTTCGCGTGTTTGGTTTTAGTTTCTTGCCTCCTTTTCGTAGGGGTTGAGAACATGGTTTTCGGGGTTTCGGTGAGTTTTCCTCCACTGCCGGTGAGCTTCATTTCTCCGATTTCGTATGAATTTGGTTTTTGAGCACCCAACAACTGAGTTTGGTTTTTGGGCAGAGTGGCCCGAATATTTTGAGAGAAATTTGAGGCTCCCATTCACCCCCCCTCTGGTCGCCGTTTTTTGGTCCTTCAATTTCTATCAGAGCGAGGTTAAGGATCAATCCAACTTACACGGTTCTTGATCCGCGAAGGTTTACATGGAGCGAGGTGCTGGTAAACCTCCTTACTTCGATGGAACCAACTTTCCCCATTGGAAGGTGTGCATGTCCACTTACCTCCAAGGGCTACGTGGTTTTGGGAGATTTGTGAGAATGAGGACTACTGGTTCTTGGCGCTCGGGTCACCGATCTCCAAGTCATGCAAACATGCGTTCAAACGCAAGAGCCCATAGCATTCTCTTCTCTTGTTTGTTTTTTCCGGAGTTTGAGCGGGTTTCGAGTCTCCCTACGACACGGGAGATCTGGCAAACACTCTTGAGATATCATGAGGGAAATCTTAGATCAAGTCCAGATCTTTGACATGTACCGTAGAGAGTACGAGAACTTCGTTCAGTGGCCGGCGATCTGTTGACGGCACTCACTTACAATCAATCGTCAACAATGCGTGCTAATCGAGCCAACTTGCCTTATGATGATCATGAGATGGCTATCAAGCTTTTGCATGCTCTTGATCGGAAGGTATGGAGATGAAGGTGGCTGCCATTCAGGAGTCACCCGGGGTATGATGCCTGACCGTGGACGAGTGCTTAGCAAGCTCAAGTCCTCGGAGATTGACTACCAGACTCGGGCCAAGCTTGAAAACCGTCGAAACCATCCATGGCGTTGGTTTTTGCCCCGACAGTACGTCTTCTTCCTCCTCTGACCCTTCACACTCCTTGTTTGTTTTGTCTTTGATTTCTGTGATAGAGGAGCAGTGGAGGCTCTTGGGAGATGACGAGCTGGCCTAGTCATCACTAGGTTCTCACGGTTTCAGAACAACCGTTTGAACCAACGACGTGGTTGGTTGGCCAAGGGGTGCTACTATTGCAGTGATGAGGATCACTTCATCATAAACTGCCCAAGCGCATGGACAAGCGCGAGCACCACTTCGAGGACAAGCACAAGCCCAAGGGCGGGCTACAACCGAAGGTCTTCGAAGAAGGCGATCGCAAGGTGAAGGCAACATAAGCACCGAGCCTTCCTCGCCTCCCTCGCGACATCGATGCCTCTCCGATGGAGGTGCTTCCTCGAGCGATGATGAGTCGAAGGGAAAGGTTGAGGACAAGCTCGACGGCCTATGCTTCTACGCCGACGCCAAGCCGGTGGCTTTTGCACCATGGCGATTGAAGAAGGCAAGGTCGGGAAGCACAAGGATGACTCTGACTCCGATCCGACACCACCAAGGTATCACCCACCGTCGAATCCCTCCTCTCTCGAGCTTGAGTCCCTGAACGACACCTTGATGAGTCAGGATGCTTTGCTCACTACGTGCCGCTTGTGAGAGGAATGATTTTAAGACGAAGTACCTTTAGCGCGCTTCATGAGCTAGATTTTGCTAAGGCGTCAGTGGTGGTTACCGAGGAGGTAGAGTGTGATGCTTTGCGCCATTCACAATGTCTGTCTTGTCATTCTCCAGGACAAGTATGGCACTTACTTGAGGAGGTTAGTGGCTGAAGGCTAGGCCTAGCTTACTTGGTGCGTGCAAGTCTTGCTTAGGCTTGCGTTCTGGCGGGCACAGAAGGAATGCTAGGATCACTGTTTTAGAGAAGGTCAGTCAAATAGCACTAGAGAGTCGGAATCGCTTTGAGGCTTTGGAGCTTGAGATGTGTCATGCAGAATGACAAGATGCGTACCGAGGAAGGAAAACACATACCTTCGGTCCATTTGAGCTGGGTGTCGTGCCGAGAGCTGCAGTTGGGGATGTTGCTTAGCCAATGTAAGCGGGCTGGCAGCACAAGAGTAGGCTTTGCTATAGGTGAGAAGGATGATAGTATGTTCCGTAAGATCGGCGAGTGCAGTGGTTTGAGCATGGGTGAGAAACCCACCACACCTCCCAAGTTTCACAAGATCACCCCCACCTAAGCCTACCAACCCCCTCTGAGTTTCCTATGAGAGATGGTGTGTTTGAAGAGCCACCCAAAACCACTCCACAGAAGCAAGTTGTGGATTGACAAACCGAATCATCTTTGCAACCCACTTGATACACTGCCAGACATCTCTAGTGATCCCTTCCTAAGAAAGCTAGAGCCACCCAACCAAGAATGCGGTGAGGGTACCATTTGTGAGTATTGTGAGCGAGATGGGCACATGGCTGAGTTTTGCTTTAGGAGGAAGAGGATGATCGACGGAAGTTTGAGTTTGAACAACCGGGACATGTACTACCCATCGGTTGGGGTGCGTGAACCGGAAGTTCGGAGGCGCACTGCTAGGCCTAGAGGTGCAATGCCTCAAGGTGCTCGGCTTCAGGAGGCGAGACCACGTGGTGGTCGTGCCCGGCGGGGGGTTACCGTCGTGACCCATACGACTACGGGCCTCGTGGCGGTGGCTTTACTCCTCCTTTGCTAGCGGAACCCGTTTTCCCCTTCGTCGTGATCGCTTTCCTCCCATGGTACAGGAGATGTTTGGTTTAATCTCCTAACCCATTCTTTGTGCAAATGGGACAAACTGGTATCCTTCATAGTTTACTAACCCCAGGTTGCACCGTTTTTCTCACCCTATGTCTTTTTATTATGTAGGAAGGAGACTTGGCTCAGGGCCCTGACCCGACTACTTCCTTACATGGGGACCGTTCGAGCAGCTTCCTCAGTCGGTGCCCATTGCCCTGAGGGAGCTCCAGCTACTATCGAGGGGGGGCACTTCGTCCAGGCAGGCTCCCTGCCATATCAGCGGCAAACACCCATCGGAGAAACATCATCGGCGATATTGACCATCGAGTCACGGGTCCCGGTCTATCTCTCTCACTTTGGTCATTCGGCTTTTGTCGCGTCTTTTGAGCCCGAGATGTTGGACACACTTTCATGGATTCCGGATTGGGTTAATGTCATTGTTGACGGTCCTTAGTACCAAATCAACCCTCAACTAAACAAGGAAAATAATCTATAACAAACCAATACCTAGAAATAGGGTTTATACTGACAGAATTCCAAAATTTTTGGTGAATGTCTATTTCCGCAGGGAAATTCAGGAAATATGGAGGAAAGGCCCACATGTCATGATTACATAGAGATAAACATCTCGTAGAAACAAGAACACTCTAGAAGAGTCAAAGAAGACGCGGAAGGAGAGAGAGGCCAGCGGGCCCAGGGGCAGGGCCGCCCGCCCCTACCCTGGGGCGGCTGCCCTAGGTCAAGAACCAATGGGCCTCTGCTTTGGGACCCTCTCTCCACCGCCTTTGAGATCACATCTACACCCTCCATTAAGGTTGTTTGATCCAACGGTTGATGTTCATTTGAGGAGGCTATATAAGGAAGGCCCCTGGCCCTGAGGAGAAAGGGCCTTTTGACCTAATTCATTATTCATTTCCTCTCAAGAAGAGAAGCCCCTGATCAAGCCTAGAGTAACCACATCAACTAGATCTCTAGTTTAGATAGCTATATAGGATTAGAAATAGGAGTCAATTTCGATTGGTTTCCGGATTGTCAGAGGATTATTGGTAATTCTTCTTCTTAGTTCTTCCTTGTTTTCAATATTATGAGTATGACTTTGCTCTACTTCATTATATTGTTTATGACTTTACTCTATTCATTTATGTTCTTAGTTATATTGTTCTTAGTCTATTATGATTATATACTTGGCTTAGTTAGATCTGAATCATTATCCATGTTTAGGATCGTATAGCGTTTATCCACCAGTACTATGGGTAAATGATAGATATTGTGTAGGCGTGGTTGCCTAGACCGTATTTATCTGCGATTGTACCCTACATTCGGATCGTGAGGTAGATCGCGGGGGAGTGACAGTTCCTGTTGAGTCCTTTGTAGCCCTCTCCCGTTTGTAGGGTAGGCAGAGCAGTACTATTATGGGGAAGTGATTTGCTTATGTTTCTCATCTTCCTTGGTAATACTCACTACACATGAATATCTCTTTATCTCGCCATTGATTGCCAAGTGTAATTGCACTAATCATAATATGGTAGAATTGTATAGTTAAGAATGATTAGGAATTATCTTTGTAGTTCATTCCTAAATCCATGCTAATGACTTGCTAGAATATTATTGAGGTGCTTATCATTATCTTATGTGGCTACATATATGCTGATCAGTATTTATCTTTTGTCACTATTCATTCATTATCTGTATCTTATGTGACACTTAATCTTGTACTGAGTAAGATAGATGAAAAATCTCCATTACACATGCAGTGATATCATTATTATCATTATTCATTCCTCATTTATTCTTAGTACCCCTTCCAGTGGTAAAAAATATAAATAACGATACCTAGAATACCTGGTTAAAATGCTACATTGGTATAATCTGTGTTCGCTTGCAGAAATACATTTATATTTACTTAGAGCAATTGCATATTTTCTATTACCACATCTCTTTGGCATGCTGGGGATGACCAACCTGGCTTAAGTGTCATAAGAAGTGTCAACAAGCATTTTTTGGCGCCGTTGCTGGGGAGGTTGATTAGCTATCAAAAGGGAAAAATGAGTTATCACTTGCATCACTAATATGATTGAGAAACATCAATTCTCTACTCGTACAACCTTACCCTTGATCTTTGCCTATTTTTCCTATCATCTTTATGCAGGGTAATGTATGAATAGATTTGATCTTCCAGACAATTTTGTTGAAAATCCCAAAGCATTAATCAAAGGACAAAATCCAAGCTCAAGAAAGTAAACGAATCATATCATCTCACTTGAAGCTTCACCAATCAAGAAGATCATCAAGACAGCGTTTGGACTTACATCAGAGTTCGAAGCCATTGGCAGACAAGTCAATCTGTGAGTTCTCAGCCCCCACCACAGACAACGTCCGACTAGACTTGCTTGCGGAACATTGATCGGTCATTTGAGCTCAAGCCTGCTCTCATCAACATGGTGCAAGCAAGCCATTCTGTGGGAAAGCACAAACGAAGATGCTATTGCTCATCTCCAACACTTCTTGGAGATTTGCAAAACATTCACTATCAAGGATATTCCCAGAGACGCCATACTACTTTGCCTTTTCCCATTCTCACTCTTGGGTGTGAGAGCGAAGCAGTGGTTCTATGCAACCAAGAGAGAAGAATACCACGTGGGCACTATGTTCCACCAATTTTCCTAGCAAAATTATTTCCCATGGGAAAGACCAATGCTCTCTGTGGGAAGATTTCAATTTTTCAGCAACAACATGACGAGTCCGTTCCAGAAGCATGGGAGCGCTTCCAAGACTACATCCTAGAATGTCCCCATCATGGAATGGAGAATTGGTTACTTTATGCAGACCTTCTATCATGGGTCAATAACGCACTCGTTTGAGACCATGGATGCTGCTGCCGGAGGAGCATTCCTATACTTACAATACACAAGCCACATTCTTGTGGAGAAGGATGGCATCCAACCAAGGTTGGAGTGAAGAAAGAACTCAACCTGCAAGAAAAGTGGAGGTATGCCAGCTCAAAGAGGTAGGACATGCTGTTAGCAAAGCTAGGACCTGCTCAGAAGAGACTCGATGAGAAAGCTGGAGAGAAGAAAGAAGTTATGAACATCTACGACTCTCACATGACTTGTGAGGAGTGTGGAGACACTAGACACTCAGGCAACCATTGTCCAGAGTTACAAGAGGATGTGAACTACATCAATAACAACAACAACAACTACAACCGTCCTCAGCAAAATCAAGGTTGGAATCAACAAAACAAAGGCCTAAACTACTCAGGTAACTACTCAGGTATTATCAAGGTAACAATTCTTTCAATAATCCTAGTTTTCCACCTTTGAGATCAAGGAAAGTTAATGGATAACATGTCTAAGAAATTAGCATCCAATGATAAAATACTAGAAACAATAAATAATAGGATGGATAATTTTTCTGTTGCCATCAAGAATCAAATTAGCTTTAATAAAATGATTGAATCTCAGCTAACCAAATAGCTGTGTTGTTCCTATCACTACCCCAGTATTCCATCACAACCGGAAGGATTAGAATCTGCAAATCTTGTAGACATATTTGATGCAGGTGCTTATTGGAACAACCCCCAGAAGAGTGGTATGGCAACTCTATGCCAACCAAGAAAGGAGATCTAGGACAACCCGCATCCCAATTCTCCATCGGTGTCACAGGACTTTCCTTGAAGCACTTTGCGACTTTGGCGCAAGCGTCAATATTTACCAAGGGTAATCTATGAGAAATACTTTTAATTATCCTTTATCAGAGACAACCCTATGTTTACAGCTTGCAGATCGGACACTATGCTACCAAGAGGAATATTAAAAGATATCCGTGTTTGAATTGGTACCTCATATGTCCCAGCGACTTCATGGTAATAGAAACCAGTGTTGAGAGAAGTCACCCATCATCCTTGGGAGGCCACTCCTGAACATGCCGGAGCTGTCATCTATGCTAGCACCGCCAAGATCAGTTTCTTCATCAAAGGAATGAAGGAGACATTTACCTTCAAGAACAAAACCATACAAGCTCCTGAACAACCTCAAGATGAGCCAATGAAGAGGGACCAATAAGAGGAACAAGCAGAACAAGCAGAACAAAACAAGAACAAGAACAAGAAACAATACGGACAGAATCAGCGAAGATGGTCAGGACACTCCACAAATAATCAAGATCAACCAAATCAGTCCCTCATTTGATCAAGAAGGACGACCAGGCGTTCCCAACCATTGAATGCACAATTAACAGATGCTCATTCCAGAAAGCAATCTGCGACACTGGATCGGGCGTCAACATTATGGCCAAGTTGACCTATGAGTTTCTGTATGGCACAATGGCTCTACATCCAACTAACCAACTCTAGATGGCAGATCAGACATGCCACGTCGTCGAGGATAGCAAAAGATGTCCCCATCCATATTGATGACCACTTCATCCCTACAGACTTCTTAGTCATTGATATGGGAGAAGATGATTATGATCCACCTATCATCCTTGGAAGACTGTTCCTAAGCACCACCAAAGCTATCATCTTATTGGAACAGGAGAAGTGCACCTACAACTTCCCCTGAGAAGGTACGTCGTTACTTTAATGCTAACTACATTGTTGAAGAATCTAAGCAGAATAGAACGAGAAGAAGACGTCGCTACCGCAACCAGAAGAAACAGAACACCAAGGATGGATGGGCAGACTATAAAGGAGAAGTATCAAGTTATGAAGAGAGATACCCCGAATAAGAAGAGTCAATTTATGCAATTCCACTCTCTAGGCCAAACAACACCAAGGTTGGAAAAGGAAAGATCATTCTACGACTACCACGGCAAAGAGAGCGGAGAATCATGGGAAGAAACAAAGGTACATCCTTCAATTTTAATAGTATCCAGAAAAGAGAGCTTGTCTAGGGAGGCCACCGCCCAACACAAGTATGGAGGGGAAAAAAGAAATCATACAGAAAAAGAGGTGCAGCCAGAGGCACCAGCTACGCCATCCGACGAGCCAGGACAACTAAGGACGTAAGGAGTCCTGTTCGGAGGACTTAAACCACCGAACGTTGTGGCCAAGAGGTAACACTTGGTAGTTATCTTTTCCCTTAATTATTTACTTTTCCAAATTAGTTAATCATGTCTACTATATCTAAAAGAAAATAAAAATATTTAAAACTGTTAAGCCCATGTGAATAGACTCGTGGCATAAAACCATAAGTATACTCGCTGTGGTGGCATAAAAAATAAATAAATAAGTTTTTATCTTATAAAACAAAAATATAAAAATATTGAGTTTATGATCCGGCTAAATAATGACATCCATTAGAGGAAACTCGACATGATCAAAGCTAGAGATTTATGACTAACACTTAATCAGTTCCACAAGCTTTGTTGTCTATTTGAGCTTCACAGAATTCAAGGATCAAAGCAGAACAAAAAACCAGAGGACTCTTACCCACTGTCAGAATACTGTGACAAGATAAGAACACCTCTGCTACCTGTCAACTACACGTGAAAGAAATTACGTCAAAATCCAGCTTGGGGGAAAGAGCACCCCCATATCAGCTAAGTATTTTCAGCTACCAGTTTTTATAATCTATACCTTTGATAAAAAAAATAAAAGATGGATAATCATAGAAACCCAATAAATATTTTATCGCTTATATATACGTTTTTAATTATTTAAGAGTTTGCTAATAAATAATGGGAGGAGAATAAAAAAAATAGCTATGCTAAAATGAACCCCAATGATATTCTCTTAATATGGAAATGATGAATAGTTGCTCTATCGTAATACCTTTCAAGTTACCTAGTTTTCAAATTTGAACTCTCTCTCAAGTTTAGGCATAACTATTATGATTTGAAATTTGCTTTTAAACCTAAACTTGTGGGAAGAGTACCTGATCTAAAGTCTAAGTCATTGACGGATATGATATGGAAAGGTTTGAGTTGATATTTATCTGTTCCTAGAGATACTAGAATTCTGGAGAATTTTTATCTTTTGGAAAACTTTAAAAAAAATACACATGATGAGTTCCTGTATGAAGAGAGTTTAGATTCCTACCACAGCCATATATACAAAGCTTACTAGATTAGGAAGCCCCACCTATTTACATACTGCTTATGAGCATTGAGTGTGGTCAAGCTGTGCGACCCTCGGGAACTAGTCATGCAGTCTGAATCAAGATTCACATACACCCACACACGCGCTTCTACTCAGAAGTACGCATCCACATATATACACCCACACACGCTGCTTTTTACCTCAGAGATAGCATTCACATACACTCCATCCACATAAGCTACTTCTATCCAGAAGTACACGTCACATATATCCAATCATTCCCATCTCCAGATCCACCCACCAAAAAAATTCACTCCTAAAATCCGGGGAGAGGAATAGAAACACATAAATATTTCCTATTCCTGTTTTATCCTGTGAAATAAAAGCTCCAGTCAGCGTTCGCTTTATAGCTCTACAAGGAAAGAGTGTCTTGAAAAAAAGAAAAAAAAAGAGAGATACGAGGAAATAAAAAGGGCAAAATGTCCACCAACTCGAAAAATAAAAAATGTGGGGAAGGAGAGGTAAAAATGGCAAGTGTCCGACAGTAGAAACAGGGGTACAAGAAAACCCACCTGAAAATATATATATATAATATATATATATATATATATATATATATATATATAATATTGAGCATCTCATTTGGTTCGAAAGGTTTCAAACAAGAAAGGTATATCCATCAAAAGGGAGCAAAAGTAAAATTAGACTTTCACCTTACTATCATCATCATTACCACCATCATCACCATTATCATCATCATTTACCACCATCATCACACACCATTCATTCACCCACATGCACATCTTGATTTGACTTATTGACCTATTCCTTTGGATCCGCGGTTTGACTATGCAACATATGTCTTGTAAGTAGGTATTCGCTATCTCCCACCTATGAACTCCAGATACTAGCCTATTAGAAGTAGGGTGAGAAGAGAGAAGGCAACAACACAATGCCTTATACCACAAATACCCCATATTTGAGGGGAAAGGCATACACCCTCATGCCTTTGGTAAGGATCCAGAAATACCACAAAGAGCGGGCTGAGAGAGAGTCATACAAGGAATCTCTGAGTTTTATTTTAAAAATCTACAAAACTCCGGAGTATAGTTGATCAAAAGAGCAAGGTAATGGTGCTTGACTGGACCGTTCTATCTTTCAACTACCCAAGACAAAGGTGACGGTTACAAGCCCATGGTGGAAGGTAAAATGAGTAAGTTTTTTATCTTAATAGTTGATCTAACCCGGAGATGAGATCTTATTTGAAAGCATGTGTACCTATAAGGCGTGGAAAGCATTGTAGCAACTCCTGATCCATCACCTAGTCTATCTTTGCTCAGGGACGAGCAAAAGGTAAGCTTGGGGGAGCTTGTTGACGGTCCTTAAGTACCAAAATCAACTGTCAACTAAACAAGGAAACGAATCTATATGAAACCAATACCTAGAAATAGGGTTTGTACTGACAGAATTCCACGAGTTTTGGTGAATGTCTATTTCTGCAGGGGATATCAGGAAATATGGAGGAAAGGCCCACATGTTATGATTACATAGAGATAAACAATCATCCGTAGAAACAAGAACACTCTAGAAGAGTCAAGAAGGCGCGGGAAGGGGAGAGAGAGGCCAAGCAGGCCCAGGGGTAGGGCGCCCGCCCTACCCCCTGGGGCGGCTGCCCTAGGTCAAGCACCAATGGGCCTCTGCTTTGTGGACCCTCTCTCCACCGCTTTGAGATCACATCTACACCCTCCATTAAGATCGGTTTGATCCGACTATTGACGTTCATTTGAGGAGGCTATATAAGGAAGGCCCCTGACCCTGAGGAGAAGGGCCTCTCTGACCTAATTCATTATTCATCATCCATCTCAAGAGGAGAAGCCCCTGATCAAGCTCTAGAGCCACCACATCAACTAGATCTCTAGTTTAGCATAGCTATATAGGATTAGAACTAGAAGGAGTCAATTTTGATTGGTTTCTAGATCTTTCAAGAGGATTATTGGTAATTCTCTCTCTAGTTCTTCCTTGTTCTTCATTTGTTCTTCAATATTATGAATATGACTTTGCTCTACTTCATTATATTGTTTATGATGACTTTACTCTATTCGTTTATGTTCTTAGTTATATTGTTCTTTAGTCTATTATGATTATATACTTGGCTTAGTTAGATCGGAATCATATCCATGTTTAGGATCGTATAGCGTTTATCCACCAGTACTATGGGTAAATGATAGATATTGTGTAGGCGTGGTTCCTAGACTGTATTTATCTGCGATTGTACCCTACATTCCGGATCGTGAGGTAGATCGCGGGGAGTGACAGTCCTGTTGAGTCCTTTGTAGCCCTCCTCCCGTTTGTAGGGCAGGCAGAGCAGTACTATTACGGGGAAGTGATTTCTATGTTTCTCATCTTCCTTAGTAATAATCACTACACTTGAATATCTCTTATCTTGCCATGATTGCCAAGTGTAATTGCACTAATCATAATATTCTCGACTATATAGTTAAGAATGACTTAGGAAATATCTTTGTAGTTCATCCTAATTCCATGCTAATGACTTGCTAGAATATCTGTTGAGGTGCTTATCATTATCTTATGTGGCTACATTATGCTGATCAGTATTTATCTTTTGTCACTATATTCATTATTATCTATATCTTATGTGTCAGTTATCTTGTACTGAGTGAGATAGATGAAAACTCTCCATTACACGTGTAGTGATACTCATTAATCATCATTATTCATTCCTCATTTATTCCTTAGTATCCCTTCCCTATGGTAAAAATATAAATAACAATACCTAGAATACTCCTGGTTAAAATGCTACATCGGTATAATCTGTGCGCTTGCATAAATACATTTATATTTACTTAGAGCAATTACATATTTCTATACCACATCTCTTTGGCATGCTGGGGATGACAACCTGGCTTAAGTGTCATAAGAAGTGTCAACAACCATGCATGAGGAGTTAGAGAACTTTGAGTGAAACCGTGTTTGGGTCTTAGTTCCTCCACCACCTAGTTGCCACCCCATAGGTACCAAATGGGTTTTAAAAAATAAACAAAGTGAAGATGGGGTGGTAGTGCGCAAAAAGGCTAGGTTGGTAGCTCAAGGCTTTTGTCAAAGGAGGGAATAGACTATGAGGAAACCTTTGCTCTTGTAGCTCGTTTAGAAGAAATTATAATCCTTCTAGCTTTTGCGGCTTCTAACGGTTTTTAAAAATTTTCAAATGGATGTTAAAAGTGCCTTCTTAATACGGATACATAGACGAGGAAGTGTATCTTAGACAACCTCCCGGTTTCGAAAATCCCAAGTTTCCAACCATGTTTTTAAACTTCACAAAAGCTTTGTATGGGTTGAAACAAGCCCCTAGAGCATGGTATGATAGATTGCGAACCTTCTTGCTTGCTAAGGGTTTTAAAATGGGATCGGTAGATAAGACGTTGTTTCTCCTCAAGCAAGGCAAAGACACTCTCCTTGTCCAAATTTACGTTGATGATATCATCTTTGGTGGTTCTTCTCATGCCTTGTTGCCAAGTTTGCAGATCTTATAAACAGTGAATTTGAGATGAGCATGATGGGCGAGTTGACTTTCTTTCTCGGGTTGCAAATCAAGCAAACCCGCGAAGGGACGTTTGTGCATCAAGGCAAGTACACGAAACACACATTCTGAAGAAGTTTGACATGGGTGAGGCAAAGCTTCTTTCAATGCCCATGTCAACTACGACTGCCTTGGATGCGGACGAGGAAGGAGAGGCGGTGGATCAGACGGAGTACTGAAGCATGATCGGGTCGCTCTTGTACCTAACAACGACCCGGCTGGACATTCAGTTTGCTGTCTGCTTGTGTGCTCGCATCATGAGGTACTTACGCTTCACTCCCAAATTTGGTCTTTGGTTTTCCACCTCCTCCTCTCTTGTGCTTTGCGGTTATTCTGATGCATGACTTTGCCAGTTGCCGTCTTGATCGGAAGTCACTTCTGGGACTTGCCAGTTTCTCGGGTCTTTTCTTATGTCTTGGTCTTCTCGCAAATAGTCTAGCGTGGCATAGTCGATGTGCGAAGCTGAGTACATTGCCGCGGCTAGCTGTTGCTCGCAGTTGATTTGGATGATTGCAACTTTGAAGGATTTCGCTCTTGTGCTTAGTAAGGTGCATCTGCTTTGCGATAGCACGAGTGCAATTAGTGTGGCCAAAATCCCGTGCTTCACTCTAAGAACCAAGCACATTGACGTTCTCTTTCACTTCTTGCGAGATCACCATGAGAAGGGCGACATTGACCTCCAGCATGACGAGACCCACAACCAGCTTGTGGATATTCTCACAAAACCTTTGGATCAAGCTGCATTTTCTCGCCTTCGGGGTGAGTTCGGGGTGTGCTTCCCTTTTTAGTTGAGGGAAGCTCTCTTTGTG
Organism: Microstegium vimineum; assembly: GCA_022036555.1. Classification (NCBI taxonomy): domain Eukaryota; kingdom Viridiplantae; phylum Streptophyta; class Magnoliopsida; order Poales; family Poaceae; genus Microstegium; species Microstegium vimineum. The sequence continues at coordinate 29,500,497 of CM039125.1, read as the reverse complement.
TATCATAGTTCTTTTTGGTTCTTATTTGTCTTTTCTTCTTTCTCTTGGTGTCTTTTTAGTTGTTATTTGGTGTCATTGCATCTTGCATCTCATTTGCATTTGTGACATAGTTCATGTTAAGCTTCATACCTATAGCCGATATAATGAATCTATGCTCTGTTTGAGGTGCTTTATGTGTCCATGGTGTTGCCTAACTTAGACTCTTTTTGATCTATAGATATGTAATAGAGCTAAGTTAGAAAAGCTTTAAAACTGAATTTAATTCCCCATGTCACCTCTGAAATGGCACTAGCATGTGTAGGCTTTTGAAGATCCTTCTTGGCTGCTTTGTATATAGCTTGTAACTATGGCTCTTCATTGCTTCATTCACTTCCATTGAGCACCATGATTAAAATTGATCTAAAATGAAATTGCTCTTTGATTTGTGATATGAAAAGATCGAGTTGGGTTTGCATTGTGAGCACTTCACCATGTGTTCGAGACTGCTTCCCATATGGGTTGAACTGGAGCGGTGTCGTGTATGACTGAAACCGGTGTGTCAAGCTCTTTGGCTTCGCCCGGTTGGTAAGTGGCATCACCTTGCTTACAACCACTCGCATACAACTTGAAATGTGCCTAAAACTGAAATTTGGCTACAAAACTCTGAAACTTGAAAAATTCATTCAGTTGGGTCCTTGGCTTGTTGTATGAACTTTGCTAGGGTAGTCTTACTTGCTATACATGAGATTGCTTTGAGATAGATCCTATCTTGTTTGCCATGTCTAGTTGTCTCTAGGAGGTGTTACCCTTTCTCTGCTCTCATATGCAATGCTCTCTAAAATAGCTTCTAAAGTGATCTTAAGCTCAACTTGAGTCTTTATTGGGCACGTAGAGCTTTTCCTATTCCCACAGGATCACATCACTTATAGCATCTATTCATTGTCTTAGCTCTATGTATGAAGGTTTTTGCACTCATTTTGCATTTCATGGCTTTTGTGGCACAACTCTTGAGTTTGTGAGCTTTGATGAGCTGCATGTGTCACCGAGGGGGAGAGATGTGCATTTCACTCCATTTTCATCCATCTACTTCCAAGGGGGAGAAAGAGTGCATCTCATTGGATTCAATGGTTTAGAGCTTCTTTGGTCAAGGGGGAGTCTTTGTGCTTCTTTTGCCTTAAGGCGCTCAATTGGTATCTTGAGTGTGCTATTGCCCAGGGGGAGCTTTTGCTAGATGTGTTGAGCCTTTGCCTCTTCTGGAGGGTCTAGCTTACTTGTTGGCTTCGATAGGTTTCGATTGCTTCTTGAGCTTTAGTTGATTTAATTGGTATGTTTGAGCTTCTCTTGGTGTTTCTATTGCCTTTCTGAGCTTTGAGAGCTGTGATTGGTTTCTTGGACTTGCTACCGGTGTCGAGCCTGTTTTCTACCTCTTCTTGAAGGCTAGCTTTGATTTGCTTGGTTGCGTCGAGCCGTTGCCCATGTCTCTGGGAACCAAGTTTTGGACTCGTTTTGCTTCTCTCAAGTGAACCTGTTTTGGCTATCTTAGCTTTTTGGTCATTTGGAGAGCTTTACCTTGTGGCTCAAATCTGAAATGCACTTATGTTGACAATGCACTCATCAAGGGGGAGATTGTGAACACATGGTAGATAAGTACCCATGTATGTTCAGTTTTGATGATGAGTGATTGCCCAACACTTGAGCGTTTCAGTTTGAGTGGCTTCACTAACCCTTTGCGAAAGCAAATGTGTGCTTGTCTATTGGCTTGTGGTGTGCAGGTGCTATGCCTAGTGACAGTGGTCAATGGCGTGGAGAAGGTTGAGTAGAGGCTTGCCGTGCCGATGGACTGAGAGCGGTGAAGGGCGGAAGCGGGCTCGAACTGAGGGACCATGGGTGTCGGCGGACTAGCTGTGGTGGCTAGTGCTTGGCACCGGCGAGTGCGAGAAGACATGGAGGTAGACCGAGTTGACCAAGTCAAGACGGTGGACACGCGAGTCGAGCAGAGGCTCAGGGGACTCGGAGTCCGACCGGGCTGTGACAAGGTGGCTTGTGTCGAGCGGTTTGGTGGTTTGGGTCTCAAAACCATCCGAGGACGGTTTCCGAGTTTGGGCCTCAAAACTCGGGGTTCGATAGTTGAGCCGAAAGCTATCGGTGGTGGGTTTCATGGGTATGGGCCTCAAAACCTGGGCGGAGCTTCCGAGGAAGTGGGGATGGCACGTGGCGGAATCCTGGAGGTTGCGTCGAGGCAACGGCAACTCCTGGCAGGAAGCAGGGCCGTCCATTCAAAATTGCGAAGATATTTTTTGGAGCTTGGACTGCAATGCTTAGGCTAGGTAGCTCACTCAATGTATCTAGGGGGTCTTTGGGAAATAGCCAAAGCCCGATAAGTAGGGGGTGAAGGGGTATCCCTCATCCCATCTCTTGAACCCTAATCATTTGCCCCAACTCTCTCTCTCTCTCTCTACCCTCTCTCTAGTTCATGAGGTCCCTAGGTTGATCTCTCAAACCTTTGTAAGAACTTTTGATCTTTTGGTGGAATCGGAGGCCTTTGATTTCATGATCGAGTCTCCGGTTTGCTTGTGTTCTTCGGGTTTTGCTTTTTGCTCTCATTTGATCCCGAGTTGAGATCTTTTTCTATGGACTAGTTCTTGCGAATCCGTTTGAACCAAGTTGTTCGTAATCGTGAGGAGCATCTTTGCACCAAAGGATTCCTCCTCAAACCTCACGAGTACGTAGATCGGGCAATTTCTTTGCGTAGTTCTTCATTCTTGAGTTTTCCCCAAATCTCGTCTCTCCCTGTTGCTCTAAGCCAAATTGAGCGATGATTTCTTCGGGATAGCTCCCCAACTGTATTAGGATCATTCCTACAAAATTTGGTTGTAGTTGGTGATCGTTTGGTTGAGTTTTGGGAAGATTTGGCGGAGTGAAAGCAGTTTTCGCGGGTTGCAGCAGCTCTGTTCGTGAAGCTCCGGACGACCTGCCCTTAGCTCCGGACCATAGCAACCGGTCTGGTGGTATTGACTAGTGAAGGTGTCAATAAGCAACAAAGGGCGTCGGACCAAGCTCCGGACTACCTTGCTTTTGGGCTCCGGACCATATCCCATTGGTCTGGTGGTCCTACTCAGGTAGACTGCTGAAAAGGGGATAGCTTTGGACCACTCTGCTTAGTCCGACGGTGCGCGTCCGACGAGTCGTCCGAAGCTAGGGTGCGTACTGCATGGTTTTGGCAAAGGCGAGGGAAAGCTCTGGACCAATCGTCGGACCAATCCGAAGCTAGGCCTCGGACCACGTGTCCTAAGCCAGGGTGCTCCCTGCGTGTTTTTGAGCCAGCAGGTGAAGGCATTATTAGACTAGTCATTGGACCAGGCACCGGACCATTGTCCATTCGTCCGGAGGTCCTGACTGACGTGGTCTGAAGCTTTTGTTGGTTGTTGTTTTCGCGTGTTTGGCTTAGGTTCTTGCCTCATTTTCGTAGGGGTTGAGAACTTGGTTTTTGGGGTTTCCGGTGAGTTTTCCTCCACTACCGGTGAGCTCTCATTTCTCTGATTTTGTCTAAATCCCCGCTCGCTTTGCTCGGGGGAGGTTGAGCACCCAGCAACTGAGTTTGGTTTTTGGGAAGAGTGGCCCGAATATTTTGAGAGAAATTTGAGGCTCCCATTCACCCTTCCTCTGGTCGCCGTTCTCGGTCCTTCAAAAATGATGAAGTCAACTTTTCTATAGCATAGAAGATGTCCTCTATTTCTATGACAATAATGCCCTTGCTTCAAATTATTCGTGAATTCCTTCGGGTATGTATTGTCCACTAATCCTTCGCTGGAGAGAAGCAATGAATGGAGGAAAGGGTCTGAGGACAATGCAATGATTCACAGGAGAAAGACCATTCTTCATCATCAATGTTGTCACACATGGAATCATCACGCGTCAAGATTACGGCTGCAACACCTTTAAAGTTCACATCCTCCCATGCAAAATTTGGGCCCATTTGGCCCCAAAAGGGTATCGGCCGATACCCAAAATTGGGTTATCACCCCCCACTTGGTCCCTGACCATTGGGGCACCTTCCAGAAGCCTAGGTGGGCCCAAGACCCCATAGGGGGGGTCAGATAATACATAAAAGAGGCCTAGAGGCCACCACTAAGTCCCCTAACTAGTGGGGACACCTTGTAGAAGAAGGAGGAGGTCCCACATGTCAGGGGCATATCGCCTGATATGGGTTTGACCCCTTCAGCCAAGCTCGGTGCTCCTAAGCATTGGACCAACATTCCTATCCTATTTCTAGCATGGTCCAAGTCAAAACAGAGGCGAAGGACATTGGACTCTCTCTTCTTTCCCTTTTCTTAGCCATCCTCTAGAGCCATCAACACAACCTACATCATGGCTCTGATAGAAGAGAACATGACAAGATCCTTGTCATCCCTTACGCTAAGGCCATATGACCATCTCTCTCTACTTTCTCCCTTCGCACACCTTAGCCCTTGGTTGGCACCAACAATGATACACTTTTACATAACTAAAATGTTGCCAACAACCTCAGGATCAAGGATAAACAATCACATCATGAGCATACTTTATCAAATAACAAGTTCTACATGTCCATGAAGTATGTGATTGTAGGATGGAAGAAATGGAGCAAACGAGAGCTAGTGGGACCCACATAGGGGGTCAACCGACCTCCCTATGGGCCCACCAGCTCTCCCCCCTCATCCATGATCTAGGAGAAGCACCTCAGAGTGAATTCCAACCCTTGGATCACTCTGTGCTTTCTCCCAAAGGCTCACATGCAAAGCACATGGATCCATGGGCCCACATCAAGGAGATCAACATGATAATTACTTCAGAACCAATAACCAACACCAATGACAAGTGGGACCAGCACCTGGAAGGCCGAGATGTGCTAGAGACCCTAGGAGGGGGTCGACCGTCCTCTCACTGGGCCCACCAGCCCTCACTTGGTCCCTGACCAGTGGGGCTGCTTCTAGAAGGTGATGGCATGGCCCACAGGCCATAGGTGGGGGGGGGGGGTCGGCCGACCTCCCCCTAGGTCTATTCAGGCCCTAGTAACCACCATACCTATTTAACACATACTGAAGATCACAACCATCCACTCCAAGTCGGTTTAGAGGTGGTTGGATCCAAGGGTGGAGATTTGAAGCCTCCTAGATCGATGACGTGGCGATGGAGTAGCCCCTACTCCACCTCCCACTATAAATAGAGGCTCATACCCCCCTCTCTACACATGGTGAAGAAGCCTACAAGCTATATTCCTTAGATTGTTCTAGTAGTTAGTCTAGAGTGGGAGTTAGAGTTGAGTCGAGCTACGCTCAGGATTTCCAGAGTCGTCTTCTGGAAAGTCTAGTATGGCTCTTGTATCTTTCCTTCTTTGTAAGACTTCACCTTATTCAATATATTACTTTTCCTCTACTTTACTTAGTATTTACTTTGAGAATTACTATAGTATTGTTATATGCTTTTTCTTATTACTAGCCTTTACATCAATAGTCTGTGATACTTGTGGCCTTTCCCATATGCGATCATTGCCTGTTATAGGGTGCTTTGGTTATAGATCATAGTCAAAGTAGTAAGTTGTGTGTAAGTGTGGTGCTTATATATAATCTTACCCTTGGTTACCGCTTGTTGCACGGATTGTTTGTGGTAGCTAGCAAGAGAGTGACAGCCTTGTCTAGTCTTTGTATTCCACCACGTGTTCTTAGGCAAGGTCTTAAAAGGTAAGGCCCCCATAAAAAGAGGGCGTGGTCCGGTAGGAGTTTTGTCCTCCTACTGATCTATCCCCTCACCTAGCATACTTGTACTGAGGAGACAAACTATAGTGTTTAGACTAATTAATTTGCTAAGTATATTGAAGTAGAGTGAATTACATAGGAGTCCCTTTACTCTCTCGTTGTCCTCCACCTAGCTATACTATCTAGTCCATTATAAGTATCATTTACCTTGGCTTATTCATTCATCAACCCCTCCTATCACATATATCGTTTACCCCCCTATACTAGTTGGTACTAAGTTGAGGTGCTCTCTAGGATCACTTTCTCTAATTATCATTTCTAGCCCAACTTTCCCTTGGGAAAACATAAATTACGATACCTTGGAATACTCCTAGGTGAAGTGCTACAACGGTATCATAAGAAATACCAACAAGCATTTCTGGCGCTGTTGTCAGGGAAAGCTTAGCCTAGAAATTTTAATTAGATTGAATCCAGAGATTCTTGTTAACATAGTTATCAATTAGTCATAGGGGCTTACCCCTGTCTGTGTCTTCCTTTCTTGTGAAGCCAGACTGTGTATGAGCGGTCTCCAACTACCGGGAAACTATCTAGAAGATCCCGAGCAGCTGTTAAGGAGGACTATACGTTGTCAAGTTCCCCCTCAGAGGTTCATCTCGACCCTGAATCCGTTTGAGGAAGGAGGCTCTACACCACTAGTCAAGGAAGCTATGGCCTAGAAGGTGATCTCTGACTTCTCAGCTCCGTCCGCTACCCACGTAGCTCAGGGCCCTAAAGTCAACTTCGGGGATGCCACCTTCGAGCTGAACCCTGCCTTGATCCACATGGTGCAGGCCAATCCATTTTGTGGGAAGCCCCATGAGGATGCCAATGCTCATCTCCAACACTTCATGGAGTTATGTGGCACCTTTACTATCAAGGGAGTGGCGTCTGACGCCATTTGCCTTCGTCTTTTCCCATTCTCGTTATTGGGGAAGGTGAAGCAATGGTTCTACGCCCACAAAGAAGAGGCCACTACATGGGAGAGGTGTGCTAACGCATTCCTCAAGAAGTTCTTCCCGACGGGCAAAACCAATGCTCTTCGGGGAAAGATTTCAACCTTCCAACAACAATTTGATGAGACGATTCTCGAAGCATGGTTGTGTCTCCAAGAGTACATTTGAGCCTATCCTCATCATGGGATAGACGATTGGCTCTTGATTCAAGGATTCTACCACGGACTGTCTAGCATGGCCCGTAGTCACCTTGATGCTGCCGCTGGAGGGGCATTCCTCCAACATACAGTGAGGAATGCCCAGGACCTCATCGAGAAAATGGTGATCAACCAAGGATGGGGTGAGGAACACCTCCAGCCAAAGAGGAGAGGTATGCACAACGTTAATGAGGTGGACATGCTCTCTGCCAAGATGGACCTCCTGATGAAGAAGATAGAAGAAAGTTCCAAGAAGGGACGAGACTCCATCACCGCCACACAAGCTATTGAAGCTGATCCATGGTGCGAGGTGTACGGAGGAAATGATCACTCGGGCAACAATTGCCCCGAGACATCGAAGGAGGACGTGAACTTCATCACCAACAGCAACAACAACAAGAACAACGGGTATCGACCCCAACAATAAGGAAGCTGGAATTCATGCCCCTTCTACCAAGGTAATGGAGGCAATAGCAATTACAATAATTACAATTCCTATAATAATCAGCCTTCATTGAAAGATCTTGTTCTTGGTCAATCTAAGATTAATGATGGTATAAATAAAAAGATGATTGCCACTGATAAAGTTCTTGAAAATCTTGGTGAGAAAATGGATAGGTTTGCAACTACTATGAAAAATCAATTGAGCTTTAATAAAATGGTAGAAACACAATTAGCTCAATTAGTAGCAGCTATGCCATCTATATTGTAACACCCTAGGTGTTAAGCTTGCATTGCATATCATTTCATGAGCATGAACACAAGCATCATAGCATTCATGCATTTCCATGATCACATGAAATGATAACCCTAAGTGATCACCTTGTTTGCATATGTGTATGTGTTAAACCTACACCTAGCTATATATGAGTTATGCTTGTATAACCAAGTGCTTGATGTTTTGATCACTAATGACCATCTAGAAATGCTTAGGGATGAAAATGAAACCATGTTTATGTTCATGATCAAGTCCAAATAGGCTTCTAGGGTTAAGCTCTCATGGTTGACCCTAGGAACCCTTTTGCTTAAGTTAACAAATTGAATTTGCAAATGACCTTGTATGAAGAAGTTGGTTTAAGCAAAGTTGTAGAGTTTTTAATTCTGAACAAACTTTGTTTAACTACCTTGAGGTGATTTGGATCCTAAAATACACTAATTGGTCAATT